>CM033624.1:16881687-17452272 GCA_019453435.1 Rhinogobius similis | reverse complement strand
TATCAGATGCATTCTGCACTGGAAATATAATATTTTCGATCTTGACTTGAGCGCTGTGCATCAATAAACAGGAAACAGCCGATGCTTACGTATGCTAGCTTCGTTTTGCTGTCGGTTCAACAAATAAAATTACCACCACTCCACATTCGGCAGTTTATCAGATGATCAAGTCAGCTTTTGGTGAGAAATCATTATTTTCTGTTTATAACTGCTTTGTGGCCTGAGTCTGCGTTGTCCAATCATCTTACACTAAAGCCTTCTGGGAGCCGCAATCAGTCAGGCTGCTATAGGAGGAAGTATTTCTCACGGAACCTTTTGGATCGCTTAAATTGACTAGTATATGGTTCACACAGTGGAGACCAGAAAGTGAACCAGTTGAAACTTGGCTTTAATGTACTATTACTTTATTTTGTAGTAGTATATTGGAATCATAGGAATTTTAAGTGCTGATTTATACCCTTTGTCTTATTACATTAATAGGCCCTCAATCAGATAATATGACTAAAAAAAGGTGCAGTCCTGGATCTCCTTCAAAGAGCTCCTGTCCCAACGGAGAGCACTGATTCCTGTAGAGAGGAGTGTAAAAAGGGGAAAGGGACCAGAACAAGGGGAAAGTGTGCAAAGAAAAAAAAGTGATACTGTAAGTTGTGCACACAACATGCAGGCACTTGCCCTTCATAAGCCAGGCTGCACGAGCTCTGCTTGTGCATGAGGGGCACAGGGACATCGAGCCTGGACAAAGACGCTGCTGTGCCTCCCAGGAGCTTCCATGTTCAGGGGCTGCAAGTGTTTGTTTGTGTGACAATGAGGAGGAGGACTTTACCTTCATTGCCCACCCATTATATATTATACCCTCCAAGTACAGGCTACAAGGGCATGTAGTTTCACATGACATTGTGTTACTAGAGATTATTTTTAAGGGCATTTAAATTTGAACATTGTCTGGATAAAAACTGGTGATCTTGTGAAACACTTTTCATTGCTAAAATTGCCTCTATGTGAAATTTCTCCTGTTGAAATTAAGACATAAAATAAGATTGTAAAATAAAAGGTTTTATGACATTTCTCTTCACTTCTGCTTTAGTTGTTTTCAGTTTAAAAGTGCAACATATAACCTTTCTCTTGGAGGTTCCGTGCCCTGCTTCTCTTTATGGAGATGTTTTTTCCTGTAAATTAATTGTCCATATACTGCTCTGTAAAACTCCTAGCCATAGCCACTACTGTATACAATATTATCATGCTCTTCAGTCACCGGCACACTATGTAAGATTTAAGTTTTTCTTTAAAGTTATTTATGTTGTTTATTCAGATTGCATGTTTTTTCCTTGCTGTTTTTGATTTGTGCGTTGCAACATTGGAATTTCCCCACTGTGGGACAAATAAAGGTTCTCTTATCTCATATCTTATTTCTTTGTCTGGAATATTCCACACTATAGCATTCAGTTTATCTATCTCTATCAGGTGACACAACAAGATTTTTATCCGTACTGTGAAACATACCAATCAAGCAATAACTCCTTCATAAAGACGAGCATTGCTCTCCATCTATTATATAGTGCACCTTTAAGTGACAATACCTCTGCTTCCCTAAAAGTTGTGGCTGCTGTCTGCAAACCTCGTATTTGACCACCTGCCTTCAAATATACCGTAGGAGGCACCACTCTTGTATTGCTGTGATAACTTTTGAGCTCTGGTGGTGTCTGAAGTACTTGAGAATGCCCCACAGTTGTACATTTCACTGGTAAATGGTGCGTTTTATAGTTTGTGCCTGTGTGCATCGGTGACAGACCTTCATCCCCAGTCTGGGTCAGCAGTTTGTTTAGCATCAATTAGAGGCTCTGTGTTCCTCAACGCAAGCGTGAAGAAGAATTAACATGCAGTGGCACATTCCCACCACCATTTTATTTTACACTGCACCTCAGCGAAGACAGTAGGATGCCCAGGACTAAACCAAGACCAAGGAAATCCTGGACTTAAGTAAATCTGATTTAGGATTTAAAAAAAAAAAAAAATTTTAGTATCTATACTAAACTTATATCGAAACTAGAAACCTATTTAAACAAGTATCAATACTGAAAAATTGATCTATTTCAAAACTACAAGACCACATGGTAATAGTAATTAAACTACCATAATTTAATGTTTTTTGAATATTACTCTATTGTCTAAAATACAGCTGTTGTTTTTTGTAGTATCAAGCATTTACTTGGGTATCAAAATTGAGACACACCACATTAAACTGGGACTAAACCTTGAATTAAACATGGACAAGGCCTGAGCTAAACCCGGACTAGAATAGGACCAAACCAAGTCTACATCAGTGGGCGAGGCTACCGCGCTCAAATTGAGCCGCCGACTGTAGGCTGCCATGTTTGCAATCTGCTGCAGACCGCTAGGGGCTGGCTGCGGAAGTAGAATTATTCAATGCAAGTCAATGGGGAGTTAGACGTTTCAAAACCTACTTTAGAGCCTGGCTCAAAATACGGCTTTGGTCTCAAACGTTAGCTTAAGGCTCTGTGACAACGCTGAGGGGGGTGAATTTTTTTGAACCAGGCTGGTTTAGCCGCTGTGATTTTTTAAAGTTCGCGCATATCTAATGAAGAAGGCTTTACGCACCGGAAATGTCAGGGCGCAGCCATACACCTACGAGTGGGCGGTAACCATAGAGGCAACGACGGCAGGTTAGCCCCCACCCCCCTCCGGGAGTGGTGGGGGCTAACCTGCGGCCATTTTGAATTCTCCATGACTGAGCCGCATTATCATGAATGGGGCGGAGCAACAACTGTCTGTCCACTATTTTTATGTCTATGGTCTACATGGACTAAACTGGACTCAGACCAAGACCAAACAAGCACAAGCATGAACGCACTCATAGTCTAAATTAGGTCTAATGAGACTAAACTTACTCTTAACCAGGTTTAAACACAGATTAACCAGGATTGGACTGGACCAACCTAAATCTAAACTGGGGCTTAACTTGGTCAGGACTAACCCACATCTAACAGAACTGGAATAAACTTAAAGTGCAACAGATCCTTTAGTACCACCTGGAGAAGCACACGGACCATACTTTGAGAAGCACTATGTATTCTAAACACATCTGCCTGCAGTACTTGTACAGTCGTTCATACAGTATGTGCTTGACTGCTCTATTTTACTCCCTGTCTTCTCTTTTCCTCCCTGTCTCTCGTTCAAGGACTTGGGTTTGACCACAGCCATTTCCCGTAGCCTCTGCTGTGCCTAGCAACACACTGCATACTTTCCATAGAACATGCATTTAATGTGGAAGAAGATATACTGTAGATACTGGGGAAAGTCTCCAGTAAAGTCTGCTAATTCCCACATGTCGGTCTCCTTGGTTTAGTAAACGTACTTCAAAGACTCCAAAACAGTAGAAAAGCATGAAAGTGCAGCACATGCCAATGGTGCCACTTTTGCATATAATCAGAAAAAGGAGTGGTTTTATTCTAAATTGATAAACAACAACTTTAAAGGACACATATCATGCCTTTTTCTGGTATACGTTCTGGTAGATTATAATTGTACATTTTGTTTATTGTAAAATTATCTAAAACAGCTTTAGAAACAGGTCCATTGACTTATTGACAGAACTGAAAAGCCCCGCCCCACATTATAGAACTCTATATGTGTCACTCAGAGCCTTAACTTTTCAATTAATCACCACTAAGTGCAGGGATGTGTGCGGGGATAGGGGGTAGGTGAAAACAGGAATTTTCTGAGCCTCAAGCCTCAATTGGAGGACAGTGCAATTACTCGAACATGCTTAAATCAATCAAAATACAACTTTAAGGAAACTAATGATGAGGAAACGCCATTGTGACAAGTTTAAAAACTCATTAAAGTTGATTTTACATAACATGTTCCTTTTAAAACCGATAATCAGCTGTATAAGTTCAAAAGTACTTTTCCAAGTTAATTTCTGTTTACATGCACACTCGTGTTAATATATTCCACAATAATTACCTGACAGTACCTGACCATAAAACAGCAGTATCAAATAACCAAATAATTGCCTGGCGTAATAGTAGCTCTATTGTTGTATTTATTTCAAGCTTTGAATGATTCATGATCATTTACTATTATTACGCTAGAAGTGATTAAAACAGGCCCAATCCTCTCAGGACATTTGGATTGAATTTGAGCCAGCAAACGTACCACACACAGACTGTGCCAGAATCCTTCAGTTTGGCACGGCCTGTTGTACATGATTATTTTCTCCATACTTTGACTACTCCTTCTGCATAAACCAGGAGTACAGTTTCAGCCCCTTTGAATCTTTATTGTATTCTGTGATGGGGGTGGCATGTTCGTGGGTTGCTGCCAGAAAGGTTTCCCAGCTTTGCCAAGGTATGCCCTCCTCCATTCTCCTGCATGCGTGGCTATGTACTTGTGTGTAAACAGTGGGATAAGTGTGGTTTACGTGTGGCTCAGGTGCTGGGTGCTCCGTGCCCTGACTCGTCTGTGCCAAGGCCCTGCGGGGTGTAATTATTCGGCCCTGGGTCAGCACTTCATCTAGGGTAAAAATACCTGCTCACTTATAGGAGGGGAGCAGAGGGGACGCTCCTGAACAGGGAAGTCTTCACACGTCCACCCACTGCACCCACAATCAGACTATTTCTGTTCAAGGTGTAACAGTGGCTGGGTTTGTCCTCTGACACAGGGAGGGAGTCATGAAGGTGTGTTACAGTCTGATTACTGTCCTGAGCAGGTGGGTTTAGGACAGAAGGAGGCTGCGTTAGTTTAAACTGATACAGACAATGCACTAGTTACACTACAAACCTGCACTGATAAGCCTGAGAGTGAATGCGTGAGTGCTGATTGTAATTGTTCACATCAAGCTGTCCAGGGTCTACAGGTTTTTGCTCAAACCTGGCACATGACATGCTTTCTTTTTATGAGGTTAATCTTTTTGTGAATTGTCCCTGATCAAATAAATGCATTCAAATACAAACCGTGCCTCTGAGGTGCTGCATCTTGAAAATGCAAAATGAAACTTTAAAAAACTAAAACGGTCCGCCACCTGCTTGTCTCCATGGAGATGTTTTTCCATCGTCTGGGCATTGTCACAGTATGGCATTAAATTTAAACATTAAAGGCTGTCTCCATGGAGACAAGCAGGTGACACCACAGGGCTAACTTACATGTCAGATCTGAGTAGAGGCAAACCTGCTCATAAGAAGAATGCATGTTTTTTTCAACATGAACCAGTTTGTGAAACCTTCTACACAAAGTGAAAACATCATGGAGACATGATGAAAGCTGAACTGCAAAGTTACATAGTGCACCTTTAAAAGTTCAAACATCTTGTCTGTTCACTTTTTTTGGTTTGGTGTAATTTTGGGAAGTTAATGTCTACAATAATGTTTTAAACAGACTATTACTCACCTCATACTTGGCTGATTAATCATCATGTGCCTCCGTTTTTATGTGTCAAAGAGAATGTCTATATGCAGACCTCTGAGAACTTATGTGCTGTTTTTAAGTGACTTGACAGGTTCTTTCAAAATACACATTTTGTAACTGTATGCCACTCTGCTTAGAACAAATGTATCTGAAATATTAAATTAGACACTTTGTACAAGTGTTTAAAGACGCAAACAGCAAAACCTACATCATTAGTGTGTAAACAGTGCAAAATCTTTTGACCTTTTGACCGAATATGACTGTAGCCTGTAGGAGGTTCCCTGGGGACACGTCGAGTGTGTTTGTAGACTGCCATGTGCCTGTGTAACTCTCAGGCTAAACCGTTCCATCTTCACAATGAAAGTCTGACCTACAAAACACTTTAATGCCGCTCCAATATTCCAGTGTTGCTTCACGCAGCTGACTTTGTGTTCAGTACCTTTCCATTCTGTGACTGCTCCTGGCGCCGCCCCTTTCACACCACATCTGTCTCTCTGCCCTCAGAGTCAAGGACGGCCCGGGCCAAGCCGACGTACACAGGACTCTCTGCACCAATCAGGAGGCGACCAGCGCTTGTGTCAATTAAATGGTATGTGCTTATCCCGCAAATCACAGACACATGTTGGTGTTTTTAGCCCTCCCTCTCTCCCTGTGGCTGTAGCTCTCTGCTCCACCACCTAATGCAGTGTAATCATCCTCATTACCTAATGAGGGCCTACTGTACACACAAACTCTCTCTGTGTCTCCATTTCACTACTGCACAAACACACATGTGCAAAGTGCTGCCATATGCTCACACTTAATGGTATGACTGTAATAGATATGTATTAGGATGTGTATTTGACTGTCAACACTGCGACTCACTCCTGCTGGTCTCTAAACCACCCAGGCCATAATATTGATACTGAATGACTTTGATGGGTTCAGTTGTCGTCTCTAACAGGCATAAAGAGTAAGTGATTCACAACAATACATTATTTAAGAAAAAACAGGTATATTTAGCATAGTGTCTATAAACTCATAAAGCCATAAAAATTGTTGATTGAAAATAACTTAAACTTACAGTATTATCTTCCAAACAGGGATATTTCTGGACATCTTAATTTAACAATCCTCAAACATTTTGTGCGATTTTGATCTTAATCAGTACACTTATCAACATGTTTCAACACATAGTGGCCCCCAACATAGTGCTCCCACTCAACAGTGATGTTTGTAGTCACACATATTATTGAATGTCGACATGCTTTTCACTGTCAACATTGCACTACACCCTGTGCAGCTCTCCAAGGCCCCTAAGACCACAGTAATACTATTGTAGTGTGTATTATCAACAGGACAGTGAGCACTGAGTGGGGCTGGCGGCTGGGGAGGGGGAAACCCCTCATTAGCTCCCTCCACTGTATTTGCTTCCTCTAATCTCCCACAATAACATAATCTCTTTAAAAGTGCTGCACCTTAAATCCAATCTGCCTAAAACTCGACACGTGAATGAGGTCACAGCAGCCAAATGTAAACACAGGCTCCATGGACAGACCTCCACAATGTGAATAATAAGTGTGTTTTGGGTTTTACTAAAAACAAACATACAATACAAACTGTTTCTCTGGAAAGTGCATCAAGGTACATTTGGAGGCACTGAATGGCATTTTGGGGGAGGCAGGTCTGTATTTGGTCTCTTCTAGATCTCATACCACAGAAGAAAGATGGGTTAATCTCCCAGCTCAGGTTAGTTTATTTCATGTGATCGTCTTGTCCTCCCTCATGTCAGAAGAGTATCATTTTAATCCATTCAATCCTTCATATTCCTTAGTTTATATCATCCCATTTTCATTTGAATTTGAAGCAGATGGTACACCTTTACACAGCCAGGCCTCCCTGCCCTGAAGACCCAGATTCAAGTGTGAACACATCCTGGTAGCTGCTATCAGCCACAGACACAAGACAATCCACTGTCCTGACTCAGTGTCTCCGCTCTCACTGCCTGTCTTCCATCTCGCCTCTTTATTTTTGATGATTTTCCATAGTGTCTCCTGCCTCCAAACCACTTACAGATGTTGGCAGCGGGGAACGTTATGGCAGCTCCAAACGAGGAAATCTAAATAGAGATCAGGCTGTAAAATAAGGCCTCAGGAAAGAAAGATACTGGAGAGGGTGAGCGAGCATGTGTGTGTATGAAAGAGAGCGAGATCATGCAGCGAGCAGCATTAGGTAGAATTATTAGATGGAGTAAAATGTTATTGGGTATTTAGGAGTCAGGATTCATGGCCACATTTCATTTTAAGTGGATTTTCTATTTTTAACGAGATCTTAATTACCTCATTCAAAGAGATTTCTTTAATTGTGTTTGTTGGGTGGTTTGTTAGTAACACAATCCAAACAGGTCCAAATTTTTCATGCATTTTCAATTAGTAATAGAGCAGTATAATTGAAGATTAGTCCAATGCAAATAAGAACCAGTGCCTTGATGGAGGCTGTTCCACTTGTACAGTTTAATATCTGCTTTTTGTAAACACTTCGGCTTAGTTTTTGTCCCGCGGGATTCTACAACACAACACAGAAACAAATATTTTCTTAAAGCTAGCCTACCCCACATAGGTTCTAAAATAGCAAAGAAAACATAGTGGCGCTTCTATAGCTGCTAATGTGTTCCCTTAAAAGTCTATATAGTTCAAACCGCAAATTCATATTCGCCTCTCCACTAACTGCTCCCCAGACATATTTTTCCGTTTAAAACAACTGTGTAGTCTAGTAGGCTTTAGGCACATCAGATTTAGGCAGTTTAAGAGTAATTCGGCGAGGCCTGCTGGGACAGACGTTGGCAGTGTTTGGACGTCTGCTCTTGGCTCTGCAGTGGTAGAGCCGCTGTCACCTCCCTCCACCTGCTTTAAAGGAAGTAGCACTGTCCCGCTGGATCACAGAGGAAATGTAATGAAATGCCACATCCTGCTCCCAAATCATGCAAATGTTAAGTGGAAGCCCATTTCAAATATAGACTAAAAATGTCCTAACGCTTTGCCAGCCGCTCGTCTCCATTCAGGGGTTATTTCTTTGCCTTGAATGTTCCACAGTGTGGCATTAAACATATATCAATGGAAGAGACAAGCACGTGGCGCTACCAGGCTAAGTTACAGGTCAGATCTATGGAGAGTTGTTTCTAATTTATGAGTTTAAAAACACTTGTAATTTAATAAATATAAGACATACTGTGGAGTAGTAGTATCTCCATGGAAACAGAAAAGCATATTGCACCTTTAAAAATGAATTGATTGGTAATACAAAAGAACTGTGACTCTGTAAAGTATACTATCCATATAGAGATTAAAAACATTTATTTTAACCTGTCATAAGCCCTTGTTTGTACACAATTGTTTGACTTTTACCAGATAAATTTGGACAATTTGTTTTGCCTCATTATCAACAATGTCAAGCCGAGACTTCAAATATTGTTTTGATTTGACTAATTTGTGGTTGTTGTTTCATGTCTGCTAATGCACTGAGCTGTGATTGCTAAATTGAGAGACCTGGCTCCCCGGTCAGCCCTTGCTCCCCTCCTCTTCCTCTTTTCTTGTGGACTTTATTTATTAATGGATCAGTTTAATTATTCAGCTCACATCTCAGGGCGACAACAGCCCGCAGAGCCGTACACAGGCCACAGACGATACGGTACACGGTGGGATGCTGCTGTACTTAGGCAATGAAAGGTAAACAACTGAAATGTCACGTTTGAGCTGGGCTTCAGCTTGAACATCAAACTTAATAAAAACTTTGGCCAGTTTTTTTCTGTCAAGTTGAACACGGCAAAAGATGTATTTCTAGATTAGTTAAAATGTCTTAATTTCAGATGATTTGGCTAGTTAACATTAGTTAAGACTATTTATTTGATGAAACTAGATTGTTTTACTTGTTTCAAACAGTTCCTGGCTTGTTTGGATACATTACGTCTTACTTCAAGTCAAATTACCTACCGATGGGTTACAATCATTTTACTTACCCCATTGGCAGATGTATTTTATTTTATTTTATTGAAGTTATTGCACGATCAGTCAGAAATACCATGAAACTAGTTAATTATTCTGCATCACATAAGCAATTAAATCTCATTGCGTCAAAACTACTCAAATCCAGATTTATTATTTTATCATTTTTATATATTTTTTAAATTTAAGATACATTTTTGCTGTGTATAGTTTGTATTTGTACAATTATATCTGGTCATCTGCACTTACACCAATTCAATTTGTCTGCAGCTTTGATATCAGAAGCCCTTTACAGACACTTGGATGTAGAATAAAAGTATTTTTTTCTTCTTTTTTTAATAGCAAAAGAATTCTGTCAACTGGACCATAATTGGATTGAATGATTACACAGACATCACTTATTTTTGTAATTTTTTATGTCATTGTCATTGTTGTTTACTATACTGCCACATGCCCATCTGGAATAAGATACTAAATTAATACGTAGTAATATTTATCTTGAGAATATTTTTTATTATCTTAAAATAAGTGTTTTTTTTCCTTATTATTTCAAACACAGTAGCTTTTTTTTGTTGCTAATTTCAAGTGAGAAAATGCTGGTGTTTTTAAGTAAAACAAGATCCTGTTCCTTTTGGATTTTTTTTTTTCCGGCCATATATTTGACAGGACAGTGCAGCGCGGAGAAGACCGGGGAATGACATGCAGTAAATTGTCGTGTGCCGGATTCGAACTCATGACTCTATGAACCTGCCCCACTCGACCACGAGCAGCACAGGTTTATACTTTTTCCATTGCCAAATATTATTTTAAGACAGTCAGAATATCCTCAACTCAAGATAAATACTGTTTAATCCAAGCTTTTATTAATTTATTACTTTAGTTAATATTGTATTTTTTTTCCAGGTTGGAGGTTAATATTTACACATTCACTTTTTGAACAGCACTTGTGAAATATTTCCCCACGATGAAATATTTTTGAAATGTGTTTTGCTCATGTATAATTTACGAGCTTTACTCCATGTGACTGTCTGTAATATTTCCCATTGAGTACTAAAGTGCCTTTCTCACGGCTGGATGAAATACGGCATGCACAACTTAAAAGACCCTATAGAATGTAGTGGGACGGCGCTGGTGGGATGGGGGGCAGCGTAGTGGCCAGTTTGCAGCTGAGGTTGATGGTTGAAATGTATCATTGGCCGCTCAGTGTCTGCTCTTATCTCTTCCCTCTCCTCTCTGGCCTTATCCCTAACAGTGGCCAGACATGGATCAATCCCACCCGGAATTGGGTTTCACATCCCGGAAGCGTAGATGTCCACATGGGTCACTTTCCATCGACTGCTCGTCCGGCTGCTTCCATAGGTATCCATCATAGACGCCATTGACTGGTTGTGACTGTAAAGACACGAAATCATCACAAAGAGAGACTTGCGGTGGTGGTGAGGTCAGCTAAAAAGTTGTGGTCGTTATCAATCCGCGCTGTGTGGCTGAAATGAAGCCTTTGAAATATATGATGTTAGTGTTAAGGGGATTAGCTTTGCACACAGTATGTTTAGGATATGGTTTCAATAGAAAAATCTCACTCACTGTTATGTTTTAAAATGTACAGCGCTCTCAAAAGTCGTAGTTTCGAGCCAGAAATAATTTCTTGTCTTGAATACACCTGTATTTAATTGTTTGGTGATGTCAAGACACTCAAGGGCAACTGTAACATCATGCAGTGTTTGTGTCCTTTCTAAACATTGCTTTTATATCAGATGTTTTCCTGATTTGAGTTTTTAGATATAATGTGGCCCTTTCTGCCACTGTTCAGATGTATGTATACCACAAATTAGAAACAAACTTTGGAATGTGTTCTAGGTAGTTACACAATAGAAGCCTGATTATAATTTGAGAGTAATAGAGGATGCATGTGCTTTCAGAGTGCTTGGGCGTCGCAGACAGGAGATAAGTTACAGATGAAGCGATCGTGTTGATAGTAGTGGCTTGGCTCATAACTGAACTGAACAGTGGGTGTGTAACATGAAGTTCAGGATATTATCATTAGTCTTTTGTCTGACTCTTGACTGCAATATATAGGTTTTCATTGTGGGGGCGCCGCTGAGTATAGCTGGTGGGTTACTGCAAAAGGCATTTATAGTTACCACTTTATAATAACTGCACCCTTAGAGTATTAGTTACGTTGTTACTAAGCCTGAATCATATCATATCTTCTAAATAAACAATTTGTTCATTATGAACTAAGTCTTTGTTCATGCTTTTCTTAGGCGGGAATAGGTGTAGTTATTATTAAGTGTTATTACCATTAATAAAGCTTACATAACGTTTAAATTATGTCCAGTGCTGGGTTGTTACATAATAAAAGCCAAACTGTTTGACAGTCTCAAGTCAAACATTAAATGTTTAATTCTCTCTGTTCTTTGTGCCTCAAAAATCCCATAGTACACTGCTTTTAATCTCCTGTGTTGTACAGGTCTCAAGGGAAAGCCTGCTTTAATTCCCGGGGAGATCTCTGTGATTTAGTGAAGCAGGTAAGTCACTTCCTGTGAAAGTCATTGCACTGTGTGGCACTGGTTCTTTGTGTGTGTGTTTCAGACCACCTTTTTCCAAATTGTAATTAAATCATAATTGCTCAGAGGGAGTTCAAACAGTGGAAGCTGCTGGAAGTGAACACAACCATATGGCATGGTTAATGAAGAAAAACACTTTTTTATATAAATATTATGTGTGAATACTAGAACCGCAGTTTAGGGGGAAAAGGTGTAATTAACACATCATACACCAGTTTTAAACGGGACACATTATGCAAAATCTGCAAAAACATTAATGATCTATATATGTTTCCTCATAGTTTGCTCAGAGTTGTGTTTTGATTAATTCATGTGTGTTTGAGTAATAATAATATTGTCTGCAACTGAGGCTCGAGTCCTCAAAAATGTCCTGTTTTCACCTACCCCTTATCCCCTCTCACATCCCTGAACTTAGCTGTGATTTTTTGAAAAAGTAAGACTCAGAGTGATCCGTGTCCACCAATACCGGTGAAATGTCACTATGAAGAGGGCTTATCAGTTCTACAGTTTTGAACAGGAAGTCAATGAACCTGTTGCTATTACGAAGTCCTTTTAGATCAGGTTTGCGGTTTGCAATTATCAAAAATGATGATCTACTTCTATATTACAGTTCAACAAAAAAGAACCCGAAGAAAGCACAATACTGTATGTCTCCTTTAAATCCCAAAATAAACACATTTTCTTGTAAATTATGAGTTTTTACTTTACTTTCTTCAGAGTGTACAGAGCGTATCTTTTTTCAGAGTGTGTCTGAACACAGCCAGGACAGTCAAGAAAAGGAGTATCAAATGAGAGGTATCCGTAATATCTGATGATGTACAATTGGCAGAGCGGAGAAGAGAAGGCATTCAGCAAACTGCGCAGAGACTACTACTTTGTTCTGACGGAGGAGCATCTGGGACCCGCTCGCAGCAAATATTTTCTCGGTCAGTTGCTTTGTCGATCCATACGCAGCCACTTTTATTTCAGTTTGTCCTGTTCATGATCTATTTATTACATTTTTTCTACACATTTCACACTTTGTCTTTGAACTTTGTCTGCACTTCCGCTTGGATTATCTGACTATCGGTCTTGGTCTGGCTTGTGGATCCTTAACCTGAGTCTCGCTGCTGAGACAGTGAGGAGCGGTAGTGGCTGGCAGTGCAGAGCAGGCTGAGTGTAGATAGGATCTCAGTGGGGGGGCGCGAACGTGTGATTGGAGACTAAAATCATTACAGTACGCCTGGTCACTGTGTCCTTGGCTCTTCCGCTGAGCTGGACCCACTGCTTTTCTCTCCCTCCTTCTGCCCAGGACTTCCTCTTTCTTCAAACAATTTTACATAAAGCTATGCCACAAAAACAAAACAACACACCAACGCCAACTCTGGAAAACTTTACAAAGTCCCTTCAGGTAGAGGAGAATGTCACGGTTTGCAGGTTGTTAATAATGCATACAATCCTCAGTCATTCAAAGTGCCTCTAAAAGGTAAAATGCGTCATAGACTTGAAGTGGTTCTTTTGGTTGTATATTCTGTGATGCATTACATTAGAAGAATTGTGTCACTAGTTTTTTTTCCTATCCAGCTGTCTGGAAGTTTTTACATTTTAAATTTGCTAACTACATTGTGTGGAATAAATTATGTGAAGTAGTTAATGAATAATATGGGTGTTTTGTTTATCAAATGTAGATTGTATACACTGACACATCTTTTTACAGTGGCGTAAGGATGAGTACGATTTACATTGAATATGCACAGATTTACACCTGATACGCCGTCCAAATAGACCATTACTAACGAGTGATAATATTTAGTTGAAAAGCATGAAAGTGATGTGCGAGTGTGTTGTGTGAACCTTCAGTGAAGCATCTCCGGTGTTCACCCCAGCTGCACTCTTGCCCTGGGCTGCAGTGGACATCCAGAGACACAAGGAGAGGGAATGTAAACTAGACTGGCTCTCCTCAGTCTCATTGGTTGAATTGCTGCCTAGCGGTTTTGTCCTTGAGAATGTGCAGACACGGGGCAGATAATGTTCTGACACCAGAAACTCTAGACCGGAGCGGATCCACACTTACTCCATCTTCTAGCTCTCTTTCCTCTTCTTCTGCTTCTATTGCCGGAAGTGTGTCCCAAGCACATTAGGGCTGCATTTTGAATAAAAGGTATAACAGTATATAAAGACACTGGGATGTAAGTAACTGAATAATCAATTATATAAATACAGCCTAAAGGTAATCTCTCAAGCTGTGGTCAAATAATTCTGAGAAAATGTATTTTGCAGTTTTACAATGGTTGATATTTTGTTCTCTAAAAGATCACATTCAAGTCAGTAGCTAAACATGAACGTACACTTTTGTCTAATGTAAATGATTCCACCCAGACAGGGACGGTTTAAAATCATTATAAATGAGTCGGTCCTTACACCGCGCTGACACACTGTCCTTTAACCATTTACGCACAGCGACTCTTCTGCGCGCACGCACGTGGGATTATTTTGATGCCAGCGTCTTAAACTGTGATTGTGTAACACCCGCGAGCCTTTGAGTGTATTCAGACCCACGCGCTCACAAAGGCCTAAAAAGTGATTAGAGGAGCCTACTCAATGTAAATGCGCGCTTTTGCGTGTCTTCTCCGATGCGTTGCAAGGTCAAAGAGCTCGTTTTACTGCGCGCTGCTACTGCTATCACGCGCAGGTTCTGCACAAGTCAGCACGGCAGCGCGTGGGAGACAGGAATGTCCCTGTGCGCAGTGGCCACACAAATGTGTAGCACCGCCAAGATGGACAAAGAGACACTCTCCGTGAAGGCATGCTGCTTCAAACGCTGTCTACTTATTATTTAGAAAGAACTAGAGGGGTCAAATCATTTGTTGTAAACTAAGTTTTGCAACTTGTGTCGTGTAGAAACAAACAACTGAGAAAAAATGTTGCCATTTCAATGACTTTAATAAGCAAAATAGGAAACAATTTCTTTCAAAACAACCAAAAAATAAGACACAACAGAAACCAGCCTGAATGAACAGTTAAAATTTAAGTGTTCAACTATTATTTATATAAACAGGGTTGAAAATTGATCCCCATCATCATTGCAAAGTACATGAAATATATGAAAACAAAACAACAACCCGCTGCTGCAGTTTCACTTCGATTTCAACACAGTTGAATCAGTAACGAAAAAGATTGTTAAATGCATGACTTTTCAACAATAGTTTCAGATGCAAGCACCATGCTTATTCGATATGATCTGACAAGTTTGTTAATTTAAATCATTAAAATAAAAACTTTAACTATGCATCTGGCCAGCAGAACCAGAATCATCAAATAATAATAAAACAGACAAAAACAACGTGTCATAAAACATACAAATAGTTTTCATTTTGAGAATTTGCACAACCTGGATCCCCTTTTTTACTGACCGGCAGGAAAAAATCAGGAAAACATTTATTAACATTCCAAACGTCTAGCGTTTTCTACAACTCCACATCAAACGTGATTAAATGTGCTTCGAAAATAGTACAAATATAAATTATCACGGGGTTTGTGAAAGCTACAGGTGGCCAATTAGAACGAGCTTTGTCAAGTTGGATCACGGCGCTTTACGCAGACTGAGACGCAGACGCACATGAGAGAGTGTGTTAAACGTGTGCGCACTTAAAAAACCGTGACAAAGTAATGGATCCAAAAAGTAGGCCTGTAAAATAGCCATAAAATAGCATAGTATGTCTTCCTGGAGGGAGGTACGCACAAACGTCAAAATGAAAACTTGGAAATCATTATCCAAAAGTGCACTTGACACACACAAGTTCGTAATAAATGCAACTGAAAAAATGCACTTCCCTTTCTTCCTCTCTCTCCCTCTGAACCCAAAACTTAAATTGTAAAAAATACAAAATAATTGAAATAAAAACACAACCTAAAGAAAGACAGAAGTTTAAACCAGCCTCCTAAATCTTCTTGTTGTGCAGTTTTGCGGTTGCATAATATTTACAAGCCCAAAGAAACCCACATGACACTGCACCGGCAGTTCTGCTGTTTGTCCCCTTTGCATTAATCTAACCCCAAACTATAGAGAAGCGCAGATCAACAACATGCTCTTAATATACACGAGAAGATGAAAGTACAAAATAGAAATTATTACCGTACATGTCCAGCATGCAGGATTAATATTTAATGCAGATTTTTTGTTTCAATATATATTTGAATATAACCAAGCAGGCAATAAATCAATGAGATGTTGCATAAAATGTCCCCATGACCGGTCTGAAGAGGGGATGGGGATTTGCATAAAGTGATGTATCGTGAAAGTTGCTCAGTTTTGGGCCCACTCACCAGCGTGTGTGAGTCAGGCTGTGGTCAGGCCTGCGCTCGTTGTTTACAAAGTTCTGTCACTGTGGACAACAACACAGAAGACACCAGCAGGAGCCCTCCACGGTACTTACAAGTCTGTTAAGATGAAGACTTAAGAAAAATATCAGGCGCTCCTCTTCCCCAGTCTCTTCTAAGCCACTAAACTACATCGATGCTGCTGCTCGGACTCAATGCTCTTTGTATCTCAGCTGACACGTGGGTGACAGATGGTTAAATATGAGAATACTAGATGGGTTATTTTTCTATATGAATATAAGTGTTACCGTATTAGTATAATCATAAGGGTATGGGAGGTTGGGGATTAGAAGTCAGTCATCGTGAACTCACATGAAGAACTCTGGAGAGGAGGGGTTGTCGCTCGTGGAACCCGCCTCGCGGAACCCGGCGCTGGGCCCAGAGCCCGTGAGTTTCTCGCACTTGAGTTTGTAGGCGTCCCTCTCCCTCGCCAGCCGGCTGATCTCTGCTTTTAGCTGCTCCACTTGGTTCATCAGCTGCGTCTTCTCGTTCTCCAGCACATGCTTCTGCTGCACGCGCTTAAACCGGCACGACTGCGCGTAACCCCTGTTTTTCAGGGTCCTCCTCTTCTGCTTGAGGCGGATGACCTCGTCCTTCGTGAAGCCCCGCAGGTGTCTGTTGAGCTCACGCACGGACATGGACACGAGCTGGTCGTCGGTGAAGCGGTCCTCCACGTTGAGCCCGCCGCTGGACTGGCCGAGGTGCGCGGGGCCGTGCGCGTGGTGATGGTGGTGGTGGCGGTGGTGGTGCAGCGTCTGGTGGGACTCTGGGGACACGGGTGACGGGCTGTCGGGGTCCTGGCTGTGGTGGTGGTGGTGTTGGTTGTGCGCGTGACTGTGCGTGCCAGCGTGCCCGGTCAGCTCGTCAGCGTGGTGCGGGATGGCCCCTGCGTACGGGTGGTGATGCTGCTGGCCGTGGCCGTGATGGTTGTGGTGATGGTGCGGACCTCTGTAGCCCTCGAAGCCCTGCTGCTGCAGCTGCTGCTGGACGTGCGCGGGCGGGGGGTGACCATGGGCCGTGGCTCCGATCAAGGCCTCCACAGCATCCTCCGGGGTCAGGCTCAATGTTTGTGGGTCGACCTGCTGATGGTACGCGCCCCCGGGCATCCAGTAGAGTTCCTCCAGGTGGTTCTTCTGCTCCGTGGGGCTGAAGCTGGGCGAAGATGGCACTGAGCTGCAGGGCGTACTGATGGGGGTGGACGACACGGAGCCCTGGGGCTGTAGTCGGTTACACTGACGCACTCCAGCGCGCTCGAGCCCGGCCAGGCCTTCCTTCTTCACGTCAAACTTCATCAGGTCAAAATCATTGACATATTCCAGGGCCAAAGGGCTGCTGGGTAGCTCTGGGCCCATGTTCATCTCTGTGCTCATGTTGTGGTCGCGACTTTTTTGCAGATATGCAAAGGTGTTGGCAAGTGTCGCAAAAACTGACTTGGTGATCAGCGTCTCTTCTCTCCTTTCTTGTTTCATGCAATAGTTCTTTTGGCTCCTCCACAGCTGCGCACTGACTTGCTGTAGCATGAAACACCGTGTGGTTGGCGGCGGGGCAAGAAAAAGGAAAACGAAAAAAAGTGGTGGAAAAGTTTCAGACTAATGCTCTGCAAACGGTTTGCGTCATGTAGCCCACTTCTGCTGGGCTAATCTGGCGAGCAGGGTTGGTGAGAGGTAGAAAGCTACGCGTCTCAGTGCAAAAAAGTAAATACCTCAGTCCATTCGGTAAAAGAGTTCACGTGAGAAGCAGTATAAATAACAGATGAAAAAGCAATACCACGATTGCTCGCGGAGACGGGCACCAGCCCTCCTTGTAAGTCCCTTTTCTCCAGGAAAATAGCAGGAGCTCTTCAGCGCAGTAAATAGGGCGTCTGATTTTCGCTGAGAAGCAGCTTTTCCAGCTCTGCACCGCAGAGATTCAAAGGCTCGCCTCTCTCTCTCGCACTCTGATTCCAGCAGACTGCGCTTGCCCTCGCCTCCCTTTATCCTTATAGCGCGTGGTGACGTCGCTTCAAGAGGCAGGATCTGGACCCCTGAACCGTCCAATGGGAACAGTCCGAGGCAGCCCGAGGAACAAGAGGGAGCGCGAGGAGGGCTCCGACAGCCACAGACAGTCAGCTGACCGACTTCCCTAAAGTGCGAGGAAAGTGTGGGGAAAGGGACAGAAATGCCTTCACTCGCGGAGTGTGAGAGCACGGAGCGCGTCACTAGCGTGGAAGTAATGCCATTTTTTACACTTTCAGTTGTAAAGTGTCCAATTAAACAGACCAGGGCAGTTTCCTCACAGATTTGTGTAATAATAAACAATTTGACTGCCTTTCACACTTTGAAACTCCACGAGACTCTGCTTAACAATTGCTATTGTGCGCTAGTTGTAAATATGTAGAAGTGATTTGAAGAGACATTGTATCAAAAGTAGTGCCGCTTTAAAGACATTATTCCACCAGGAGAGAGGAGACGGGTTAAGGGTCTGCTCCGGTTAAGCGCTCAAGCTCCCATGTGCGCGCGCCAGGCTGGAGTTGAGTTTATCAGCGGCCAAGCGGCGGAGAGGCGCATGGAGCTGAAGCCGGCTCAAGGCTGCCCCTGCGTGGACAACAGGCGAAGCTGTCAGACCACGTCTCCGCACGAGGCGAAGCTTCAGTGCGCCTTTTCGTTTTCGCGTGGAATTTAATCTCAGAGCTAATTGTGCGATTTCAAATGTCACTTCCTCTGCCTCTGTCTACAACATGTATTAATCTCTGTCGCAGATCCGCAGCGTGACACGCGGCTCCTGGACTCCACAGGTTGTTGGATCAGATGGCGTGCATCATTGATCTCAGCTATAATTGCCTGGACACGAAAACATGAAGTAAACGCAAATGTGCGCGTTCCTAGGGGAAAAGTAACTTCCTGTAAATTAGTCAATTGTAAAGATCGATTGGATTATCATTTGGCTTTCGTGCTCATATCCACGCTTGAGTTGAGCCTCGCGACCAGCGCCTGTATTGATCAGCTGGACGCACGCGGAGCCTGTAAACTGCACATCCTGTAATGAACAGTTTATTTGGACGCTTACTATTCTTAACCAGTTTATTAGTGCGCTGCAGATGCGTTTCATGGTGCACTGAACAAGCCATATTATTAATCATGCCATGCACATTCCCACTGTAGAAAATAAAGCATAAGCCTTTTATTACGCTGCCATAATGAGCTGCAATAAAGAACGTAACATTTGTATTTAAAAGTCTTGGGGTTAGACATTTTGGCTTAACTTGTCCTTAGGCGCGCGCACGCACGCGCGCGCACGCACACACACACACACACACACAGAAAATAATGTTACTTTACAGTGTGAGAAAAAACACATAAATGTATTATTATTAGCAGTATTATTAGTAGTATTAGCATTCTTATTTCCCTATTATTATTATTATTATTTTTTTTGTTTTGAAATTTGATTAAGATATATGCTTTTCCACGTTTTTCTTCACTTTTCACTTTTGGAAATTGAATATGCAATCATGGCCTATCAAGATAAATGTTGCCTTGCAGATACAATTAGAAGAAGCCTAATAATTAACCTATAAGTAATTTTGACCATGTAAGATACGGTATATCATTTATAGCCTATATATTTAGATTACTTTTTGTCCCTAATTGTTCTAAAATTTAGCTCTTTATAATCCGTTGTTTTAATGATAATAAAACCCTCCATTTGGAGTTGCTTTTCTTTCTCTGCAGATCCACCTGTAAAGCCGGAGTTGAGCCGCGCCGTGCCGCGCCGCTCTGAATCTGATCCTCCGGAGGTCGGGGCAAGTTGATGCGGTGAGCGCCCAGCTTCGCCCTAATAGAAGTAGACTGGGCCGCCGGCAGCGCTCCCCTTTGGCAATAACGCGCTGTAATGGAGATACGAGACGTTAAAAGCGTCCATGTCAGCAGCATAACCGTGGTTAATGATCTATTAAGTGATGCGCGTGCCTATGGACAGCGAAAAAAGTGTTGATGCTTGCTTATTCGGCCCTAATGAGAGTCCCGTCCTACGGATTTTAGGAATGAATAAGAGAAATAAAATCACCTCTAAAATGTAGCATGAACAGTTGAGGCGCAGAGGCTGCGGCGGCTGCAGGCTCTGCACAGCTCTGCAGCTCACAGGCCGAGGCCACGGTGACTCTGCAGGCCCGGTCAAACTGTGGACATGCCTGACTCTTACACTTAAACACACGGATGTGTTTGCTTTTTTATTGCGGTTCGTTTGTAAATGCGGCTGCACCTGCCACCAGGCCCGTGGCACTTTAAGGAGCAACTCAACTTTTCTGGATACTTTTGTGTTTGCGGGTCATTCGGATGTGCGTAACTGTGAACTCCTGGACCTTTCATCCTTGGAAATGTTGCACTGCAGAAACTAAAGACTTCCGAGCCGGCAGCCAGAGGCTGCAGGAGTAGTAGTCTACTGGAGGAGCGCTGGAGGAGTAGGCTACTGGAGGAGTACTGGAAGGATGGAGATAAAGAGACGCTGCGCTGATCTGGTGATGTGGTCGTGACGCGTGAGGCTGTAAAGTCTTCTCAAACTCTCCTGAAACACAAGTCTCTGAACGTTTTTTTTTACGCCGTAATTGCAACATAAATGTTTATCAAAAGCAGATCTTCATTTTTGTTGACCGAAATTGCGTTTTGTTTTGTTTCGCGTCTTCCCGAAACTAAGCAGAGGTATTTTTGTCCTACGGATGCATGCTTTAACCAGGAATATATGTATTTATAATCCTAAGTGATAAAGTGCTCATTAGGAGTTTGTACACCAAGTGTGAGTTTGTTCTGTAATGTGTCCTCTTTAATTACGCGCACACAGGATCTTAGTCTCTCTTGTCGAGCCCCAGACAGATCGATTATCTGTGTAAAACATGTATTATTAAGATGTGTCGTGTGCGTAAACAGGCCCTAGAACAAAGCGCACAACCCCATCAGGGGGAATTGACAAAACAGTGTCTTAAGAGGCAAGATAAGAGCAAAATCCAGCAATGCATTAATATGAATAAGCATTGATTTAACCATGAACGTCACATGTTTGTCTTTAAACTGCACCTTGTGGCTTTTCTTTTTATGTCTCTACTTCTGACTTGATAATTACTCTCCGCTCTTATCGCCACCACAGCTGCGCTCTGCCCCGCCGTGCGCTCAGAGGCTGTCGCGGTGCGTGTGAATTTAGGCTTATTTCTTGTGACAAGGCGCCTCTGGTGGCGCATTTGCACACTGCTAACAGTTTGACGTGGATCATCAGCCTCAAGACGTGTTTTGGGCGTTTCTGCACCTCTCTACGATCACACACCCTCACACACAGTTATTGCATGAAATATGATACGGGCCAAAGCATTATAGCGGGCCTTTTCTAAGATTAGATGTCACTGATTGACATGCTGTAAATATAACAACAAATAAAAGTCAGGACACTGTACTGGCCAAATCCCAATGGAATAACTGTAATAAATCTGCCTTTTGCTGTGGTCATTTCATTAATGTAAATTGCAATGCTATGTACAATATGCTGGCATGTCTCCAAATGGCTCTTTACAGGGGCTTATCCATAACATCAAGTTTGATCATAAACCAGATCAGCACGACCACAGAAAGATCCAAATATCAAAGTGTGCCAACACATAATTAAAGGCCACATGCTCCGTCTGTAACCACAATTTACATCTGTGTTTCCAGAGCCCATAACCGGCTACTGTAATCTTGAAGAAACATTTAGTAATCTTTACCATAATTGAAATAATCTTCTCGGAGGCCACCTGTTTATTTGTGAGAGGCTTGTGGCATGTTAAAACTGACAGACAAATCTAAATATCCAAAACGGAGCTCTTTGCACGTATTCTTAAATGGAAAATGACTTATTATATCTACTCTAAACATATTTATTTGTATCTGTAATGTTTTGATGCTAAGTTCATTGTTCCAGGCCTAAAGATGAGTGATGCCAGTGTGTGTGTTTGTGTGTGTGGGTGTGATGGATCTGCAGGTGGGTGGTGCTCGCAGGATCAAAGATAAGAGCCGAGTGAGCACTTCTTCTTGCTGTAGAATTCCTGTCTGAGACTCTTCCTTGTTCTTGTCTCCACAGTGATGGACAGGCTGCTCCATCCAGGATCTAGAGTCGGCGCTTTTATCAAATATCTCTTTTCTCTCCCCCTGTCGTGAGCAGGTCCACCCTCATATGGGGCTGATGTGGTGACCCCCGCTGTCTCTGCCTTTCCTTACACTTTGGACTTTCTATATTTGTTACGTCAGGAATTCGTGTGTCCATCTGTATTGTTCAAATTAATAATAGAAACATCAATCAATCAATCAAAAACACTGCTGCTGTTTTGTTCTGTCTAAGTTTAGTTGTATTTTGAACAACGACTATCTATCTGAAATGTATTTGTAGAACACAATTTGTACAAAATGCATTTCAAAGTGCTTTACAAGTATTCAAACATGCATTCAAGTCACAATACAAGTGCATTTACATAACATTATCAAAATATTTTATAATTTAAGAGAAAAAAGGGTAATAAGACAGCTCTTGCCCCAATCACTAAAACAAATAGCACTATTATTATAAAATATTCACTTCTGCCCTATCAATAAATGTACCTCATGGCTATGTATGGCTATAATTTAATATGATACAAGATGAAGAAGGCTGCAGATGTGATCCTAACATTCTAAGCGGACTTAAGTGTGTGTGTGTTGGTACAGTGTATGTCAGTTCAGCCACAGAGGGTGAGAAAAGTGTGTGGTTAAACTCCTTCCACTATCATTGTGTAAAAATGGCACTGAAGCTGTTAGTTCCCCTCTGCCTCCCATGTGCTCCCTCACCCCTCTCTCCACTCCCTTTGCCCCGTCCCTGGCCCTGCCCACCCCGGGTCATTTATCATGGGCCAGGAGGGGAGCCCCCCAGGCCTGCGGGCCCCTGTCAGCTCCTGCAATCGCCTCTTTGTGGCTCCCAGCAAACAAGTGTTGGATCAGCAAAAGTCTATTAAAGCCTGGTGGGCCTTTCTCAGCCAATTGGGCTCGGGTCACTGAGCTGCTCTCCTGCTACTCCGAGAGCTTTGTGTCGCCACCGCTCGCTGACACACATCCCACCAAGATTAATGATTTTTAGCAGCACTTTGGGTCTCACTCTCTCCCTCTGTTTTCTGCTCTCATTCCTATCTTTTAACCCAATTCGTGTGCTTCTCTCCTCCTCTCCTTCATGGTGAATCCAATCAATGTATAGCATTTATGCCTTACTCGTGTAAGGTCAGCATCCATATGTGACTGACTTCTCTTAATAGCCTCTCATTATTTACTGGTTAACAATAATTCTCTCTTATCAAAGTCTTACTTGTCAAATTGTTGTTATTTGTTTCGTTTGAAAGCGATTGGGGTCAAGTCGGACAAATGAAAAGTGATGTTAAGAATGGGAGTGTGCATGTGCATTACTGTGCTGGCAGCCTTCCCCACAGGGCCTCTGGAGGCTGGGGTAATTTGAAGTCTTCTAGCCCTTTCATGACTTCCATGTTGATATGTTCTCAGTGTTGTTTCCAGTAATTACTGCAGGTTAAGTGCACGTCCCGGAGCCCGCTGGAGCTGCTCTATCTCTCACCTGGGACATGACTCAGCAAAGCGCAGGTCGTCCGGCCATTTGCCCTGACCACTGGACCACTGGACCACGCCCGGCCGCACTCTCAAGCCACAGGACAAGCTCTGTTTACCAGGGCCGATGTTCACTTACATCACCTAATGCACAAAGCCTTACTTACTGGCACGAGGTCCAGCCCTCATTGTCTGTAGACGTCTTCATCGTTTTAAAATCCAAATGGATGCATTAAATCATATTCCCTTTAGACTGGCCATACTCTTTTTTTCACTTTTAAATGTCAATGTCCACACAGGAATTAAAAAGACAGAATACAGTATTTGCCAACAACTGCAATGTTGTTTTGTGAGTTTAATATTGGTACATTTTCTTTTTGCACCAACACATGTACAAATATTGTGAGTGCCAATATAAAATGCAAAAATGATCTTATTGATGTTGCCACTGCCAACAAGTTGAGTGGTGATTCTTTTATTGGCCTGTCCTTGTGTTCTTGTCTGTCCCCAATCTGCATAAATTATAAATGCACAGGGTCACTTCAAATCTCTGTCAAATTAATATCAAATCACCACTCTTATGGACGCACTGATCTGGGCTGCTCTGGCAAATCATTTGCCTCTCAATCTCAGTGCAGTTACCCAATATTTTACCATTTGTTTATTTATTTTATACCATATGCCCATCCTGATGCACCTCTTTCCTCTGTCTTTCTTAATGTAGACTCCAAACCCACTTTATGACACAGCATGTAGACTATTTCGTATCCTGTCCCTGCATGTACTTCATTGTGTGCTGGTCCACCATCCACCTGCCCCAATCCTACACTTCTATTTATATGTGTGTATGTATTTGTGTGTGTGCTTGTGTGTGTAAATGGTTATAGATGGGTGGACAGCGACACAGTGGCAGGCTGAATCATTACTCACAGAGATAGGGAGAGACCCGGACTGAGGCGCCCCTGTAACATCCCCATGTACACCTCCAGGTTATTCATTTCTAAGCAGAGTACATGGCATTTGAGCACTACCACCCTGCTTTATTAAGAGGCACTGCGCCCGACTCCTCCTCCTAAAGGCTGGGTGAGGGATGGTTTCCCATTGGGCGCTGTGTGCTATTGTTTGCGCCTCTCTGCTTGGCCTTTTCTCTTGGTATTTTTCTTAATCTGACAATTTTTTTCTTATCTTTTCTTCAGTTTGTTCAGGGAAACCATGCAACCACCCAACAAGCAATTTACAAGACCCAGAAGGCTTCTGAAAGTAAACAGTAGCACCCAAATCAAAAAGGCATTGTATAAGGATTTGATTTTGACCTGATTATATAATAAGTCAGTAATAATAATCATGGATAAATGTATCCAACAAAACTATCATTAAAAGACACATATTTATGCTAACTGTCATAAACTTTTAACCTCATTTTAATGGTTCTTACTATTAGCTTACCCTGTGTTTTGAGTGGTTTGTGCATATTTTAAGTAATCTTATATTGTAGTGCAATCAATTTCCGTTTTCACCTACCCCCTATCCCCACCCACAGCCAAGTTCTTACCTGTGACTATTTGAATAATTGACGTGTTACCACTCAACCTCAACCAATACTTTTATAGACTCATTTTAGCAGAAATAGTAAAATATCATATACATGCAAAAGATACAAAGTAATTCCTGATAGAGGGACATGTTTATGTGACAATCCCGGCACATTAGACAATCTAGGGGAACCAGTCTTAAATGTTGTTTAACTATAAATGTAGGAACATTTATACTAGTCATATGGACAATTGCTAAGACACATTGTTTTAATTATAACATATATCTAATATTCATGCACTTGATTATCTTACAGAAGCAGTGAAATATATGAGCACCATTATCTCGCTATTACGATGAATCTGGGGACTTAAAAACAATGGTGAAATAGTTGACTACGAGATGGTGATGCGGTGAAGTAACTCCAGTCTATCTATATTTATCCACTGCATTTGTAAGTGTGCCGAATCCATTTGATGCTCCGTGTCCCTGTATAGTCCCTGTATATGCATGAGTCTACTCCACTATGTCGTATGTATGTATGCGAGGCAGAGTATATGTGTGTATAAAGAAGGGGAGAGTCTGTAAATAAATCCGTTTGGGGATCGGGGGGTGTGCGAAGATGAAATATTGTCCCCGCGATGTGGAGCAATGTGAAAAACTCGGCAACGCCTGGGAATAACAAATCTCCCGATGTCGCCTTTCCGCAAAATAAATACACTGGCCCGTACAAGTCATCCATCTGCACTCTGAGCCGCAACACAGACGCCCCCAATACCTCGCCAACACACACCCTCACATGCACCAGGGTTGTTTATTTATTTGTTTGTCTGCTGAATTAAATGACACCAGAGGATTGGAAAGTAGTGCAGTTTTTTGTGAATGAATGACGATTTTTCCTAAAAGGTGTACGTCATAATGGGTGGGTGGCTTGGACGCCGCATGGGTGTTTTAACTAATAATCAATCGTAAGGTTTAAATAATGAAATCTCACACTTGACAATTTAAAAGTCTAGCCACACGCAAAGCAAGGCGAGGCGAAATGAGAGGAAGATGGAAGATTGTGCTCGAGGCCATGCATCAGGAGGAGATCTGAAATGATACAGAGAGGAACTACGTGGTTAAAGCGTCTACTGTTCTGTTGTTCAATTCATAAAGTGTAGCAGTAAAGCACATAATGGATTATATTTCAATGACTAACGAGTTAATGTGAATCTCAAAATTAGTTATTAAAGTAACTCAAAGTCACTGGAGAACATAGAACTCTGCCAAGGCACTGGATTCATCACAAAGTAGTCATGATATAGTGTTGTGAACTTTATTTACATTCTGTTGAAGAGGGCTACTGTATTGTGCCACTATCCTCTGGGCCTCTGAAAGGTAATGTGTGGGCATTATGTATCAGTGTTACAATAAATAAACAACGCAGCATACAACATAAAGGCAGTCATCGCAATGAAAGTATGAGATATTGGCCATTTGCCTCTTTACTTTTTTTCCAATTAAGTTCTATTCTTTAGGCTTAATTAGGTCAGAGCAGGCAGTGTGTTTGTGTGCGCGGGTCACTCTGTCCCTCCACGGGATAAATATTAGTCCTCGTTGTTTGCAAATAGGTGATGTATGGCGGCCATATCTCTGGGTGATGAATGTTTTTTAGAAATTTCCTCTCCTTTATCAATTGACTAACAAAGCCATGTATCACTGCCAGTCTGCCCCATTCCCCACATAAATTAAACACGCCGCTCTCTCCTCTGTTCGGTTTCACTTGTACCACATCTGTGCCTCAGCGCGCACCAAACCACTTTCATTATTGCTCCTCCAAGATTCAATTCTTTCTGTGCAATTTGGAGTTTTTCAAATGTTTCTTGCCCCATGAATGTATTGGTTGAAAAGAGAGAAGTACTGCAACTTTAAATGTGGCACAGTGGTTAGACAAGCTGCTGTTATGCTGGGCGTCTGGGTATTGTGAGTTTGAGTGCCATCTTTGATTGAGTTGCTGAATGTTTCTTACTATCTCGCTTCTATTTTCTGTACTGTTCTATTGTTTAGAAAAGAAAACCATCTTTACAAAAGTATGTTTAAACTTTTACATATACAGTATATATGTAAGACCCTGGGGCCCGGGACAATTGACTCCTTTGTCCCATTCCTGTCTACACACCTGTGTGTGTGTGATTTCTTGCTTTATGAATAGTAGTTGGGTACTTACTGCTTTTAGGTGGCACAAGTGAGCCTATACTGACTTTTAGAAAAGCTATAGAGGCATGGAAGTATTATTTAAGTAATGTAATGGTTGTTTGTATATGTTATATGGTTTTTAAAGGTATAATGGAAATTGAGGTGTGTCAGTATTTCGAATAGGCCCCCAGGAAGAGTAGTTCCAAATAAATAAACAATAAACAAACAAACCTTGAACAGGATAAACCCACACAGTTACATAATTAGCACTTTTTCACATCAAACCATCAAACTTGCATGTTGCATATTGTAATAACTGAACCCGAAACAAATAAGCACAGACTTTAAGCACTTCATCCTCTTCTGTATTTTAACGTCTTCACTAAATTTGTTTCCAGTCTGGTTATATCTTTGCTTTCGGCATCTTATTTGAATTACCACACTGAAGATCTGCCAGTCATAATGCAGACAATGCGCGCCCATTTACTTTATCTATTCCCTCTTTATTGTCCTGTCTTTCTCTGTTAAGCATCTACAAGCTCCGGCTGCTAGCGTCACTGCAAGCTGACAGCCGGCCAATTACGTCCAGGCACCATATTGCAAACTCCTCATCATTAGCGTCTCATCGCGGCTAATGATCGAGCTACACATAAACACAGAGCCATCTCCATCAGGCTGCCTGTTTAAACGTGGATTGCCTGTTTAAATGTGGGCTGTGTCATTAAGCACAGCTGTAGAACGCGGGGATATGGGACTCTATGAGGCAAACCAATGCAGGCAGCTTCCCCCATGAACGCTCCCTTTAAATCTACAATGATCAGCAATCGAAGGATAAGTGGAGGGAACCTGGCCACATTAAGTAATTAACAAGTATGTGGTCTTATACTCGCAGGGACGCTGAGAGGGGTGAGTGGCAAGTTTGTTCAGGGTGAAGTTATTTGGATTTCACTCCCACAATTCTTCTGTCTCCTCGCTCTGTTTATGCAAAACTCCCCTTTATCTCATCCGTTTTCTTAAATTGACGATGGCTTTGGACAAAAACAGGTTTGAAATCATGAGATAACCTGCCCAGACAAGTTATTGTGGCGTGTATTTCACTTTTGTTTGCCATGTTTAGTTTTTTGATAGATTAATAAGGGACAGGATCTGTTCTTGTACCATTCCCAAGATGCAAATGACCTCATCCTTGGATTAGGAGGAGGAATTGCAGAAAAACCTGAACAGAGAGTTTGATCAGTTGACATTTTTACCAGAGGGAGTTGTGTCCAGTTCTGATCTGTTGTGTCTACACTTTGGTCGACGATTCTTTCTGAGACGTTTGATTTATACCATGTGTTTTTATTTTGTAATTCATCCTGACTTGTGATCTGTCCTTGTCGCTCCATCATTTCCTCTCGATGTGATATTGACATCCTCTTTCCCTCTCTCTCGCAGTAACCCCTTGGTGTCTCCCTCAGATGGACAGGCCTGAGCTGTTTGGACAGGCCATGGCTCTCCTTACAAATGCCTGAACAATTGGAGGTAAATACGTCGGAGACAGCCCATTTGTTTTGGAGCGGCGGTGATGCATGCTTTTGCAGCGAGCAGCACATTTTTACCACGCAGCCCAAAGCAGCCGTGAGTAATGGACTGCTCCGGCCTGTCCACTCAGACTGCTATTTTTATTATTGTCTCCCTTATAGTTTTCATTTTTCATACGGGTGCAAGAAAGAGGGGCGGGGGGTGTTCAAGTATGTTCTGTTCATAAAAGAGGTGGGAAACGATGTCCACGCTTTGCCTTCATCCTCACTCCATCATTATCCATCATAGAGGTTTTTTTTAAGCGGATTGACAGATTTTGTTGGGTGCCAGAAAGAGAAAAATAAGGGTTTATCAACAGCTGCAGTTCTTGTTGGACAGCTTCATTGGTCTGTTAATGTCTGTCAGAGGTGAGATGTCCACTTTGCTCTCCCGTACACGGCAGACTGTGTGTTTAGTTTAAAGCTGCAGCTCATACGCCAGTCTCTGTGGCATCAACGTTGTCATGTTTTGAAGTGCGATCTCTACAAAATGTTACATGTTAAACGATGAACGTACTGTTGTCAGTACTTTATGCCACTGACAACAGAATAATCCACCTGTGCAATATTGTAAAAAAAAAAAAAAAGAAAAAACAAACAGCAAAACATCAGCTGCAATGAATAAATAACACAAAGAAAGACTTTTATATTTAATTGGAGTCAATAATCAGTCATAAAAGTGACTAATTTCACTCCACAGCTCGAATCTGCAAAGAAAACGTGCACGACACATAGTGAGACCCACATAAATAGTTCTTTCTGTCATATATTGAATGATAAGTCGATATAGTAATTATTGTGACAGGCCTAGCGACTTCAACAGTTTGCTGAATGTCCTCTATGCTCTTCACCAACAATATGCATGATAATATCCTGATTAAAAATGAGTCAAAAGAAGAAGAAGAAAGAATACAAAAGTACAGAACTGGATTGTTATTTTGGTCATCAAGAGATATGAACTGAATTTAGTGTTGGAAGATATTGTGACATTTTGTGGTTGGAGTATGTAGAAAAAGATAATTTATTTGTGACCTTTATGATGTTTATTTTTATGAAATAGGACTTCACATGAATTCTGTTTTTTTTCCTTAACATTTCTCATCTAAAACTCACGAACAGCACTTTTATTCCAACATGTAAGTACCCTGTGTATCTTATGAAGTGAATTAGAAAGTAAATAAAAATAAATGTCATGTTATATACTCTTAGCAATACCACTTCATAACACACTGAAGATGATGTACTAAGTAACTAAAATTATCCCCTCTGCTGTCCCTGTGGGAGAGGCCTGCTGTTTTGCATTGAGGCTCTTGTATGGGCACTTCTAATGGTTGCTCTTAATTCCTGCGACAGTTTTACAGGAGCTGAGTTATGAGGACTGCTTGTTAGACTCTAGCCAGGCTTCATACCTTATTAACACACGCTGTACCCCTTACCACCCCCACCTATGGCCTCTACACAAAAATACTCTATAGTAAACAAGATGCAGTAAACGTATGGCTCCCATGTAGACGTGGGTAGTAATGAGTTGTGTTAAATTGTTGGCACTATGACCAAACAACACTGGAATCCTTAATTTGCTTCTAAGTCTAATGATGAAATCAAACTTTATGAATGAAAAAGTAATAACTTTGTCACATAAACTAAAGTACTTTGCATTTAGCCTGACTTTATTGGAGCATGGATTGAACTGAAATGACTGCCTACAATTCTCATTATTATTATATTTTTCGATTAACCGAATAATCTTGACATCCCTACCCCAGAGTAATTAGGGTCATCTCTCTGATCATCAATCAAGTTGTAACCAAACTATTACTTACAGAATATATTACTTTTGCTCAAGTTATTTTAATTCTATATCCAACTTCAATACAATTTTAGGTTCTCCTCCCTTTTCAGCTCCCATACCAGACTTCCCTTATATAATGGGGGCTATTTGTTCAAGCTGGTCACCTGATATCCGATTTATTTTTGCTTTGTCCCATTTCTTATCTCCCCTATTGCATCTACAGGGCCAACACCTTACCTTACACCCCGCCACCTCCCGCTCTCTCCCCCGCTTGCAGCCCCAGCATCAATGGTTGCATGGTACTGCTTTTGGTGATCCATCTTTGTCAGTGCACTAAAATGATAATGCCAATTAAAGGCGAGGAGTAATTGCCCTCTGCTGCCACTAAACCCCTATAGACCCTCAACAGGAGCAAATATGAATGAGACCTGGGGGTGTCCCTGGAGAGGTCCCCCCCTGCTCTGCACTGCGCTGAGGACAGGTGGGGCGGGTGAGGAGGAGGGGTGATTTGTAACTTTTAACCTCCACTGATCACCAATGGCCTTGACAAGCAAAGAGCATATAGGAAGAGATATCTCACACGCACACATATATGGCAGTAGTGGTTGTTGTTCAAGGTCGCTGTCAGACGACTTATGGCCCCACAGACTCTCAGGGAGGGGGGCCTAATGGGAAGTGAAAGGACCATCGCGCGCCGGACGCTAAGATCACTGATCAGAGGTGACATGGCGGCACTCCGGGGTCAGCCAGGAAGCCATTATTACCACACAACCTCCTCACAAATCCACTTTTAGGGGCACTGTCCTCCTCCTAATAATGCGCCCTACACATGGTTTGGTTTTCAACGTGTACCCAATCATGTTTGGCACTCCACATGTCCCCTCTTTGGACTACAAAAAGGAGACTCTTTACTGGTATGTGCGCACCTTGTTGAAGAAGGAGCAATTTCCCACACCATTTAGAGCGGAGAGAGGGGAGTTAGACTCTAGCTGGATCTGACCGTCAGCACCAAGCCCAGATAAAGTGAGATGGATGTGTAAAAGGTAATGTTTATACTCAAAACTACTGACCTTAACACCGATTCTATAGGTATATCACAAATAAATGGGGAAAGAAAGGAAATGATGTCATAAGTGATGAAGAATGGGAACATATGTCTCATGTTCTGAAAGAATTCTGTTGGAAAAATGTATCACAGTATTTTATTACATCATGTTAAAGTGCACGTTATTTGCAAGAAAATACTTGTTGCTAGATAAACTGTGGCTGCCAAATAGCACATCACTATCATGTTTTTTGAGACTGCCCTAATGTTCATAAATGTTAGATTTAGAGACCCTTGTACACTGACTCCAGTCTGGTTGCGGTTCACTTACAGATTGCCTGTTACTGAAATTTTTTACTTGAACTTGAAAATTGATACATTTGCTGGACACTGGTGGAGATGGGACTGAGAACATGGCTTTTTTATTTTCCGGTTTATTCTTTGGGCAACTCTTTTTCTTTTTGGTTTTGTCTTTTCACTCTTTTCTTGTTGTTTAAAATATTAAAAATGTATACAAAATAAAATAACAATCACATCTAATCAGATAATATACCCATTAAGAGTCAGAAATTACTGACATTTTGCTTGAACTATTACTACTACTACTACTACATCAGTGACAGACATATGTGAGGAAACAGCTGCTGGTCAGAGGTGCTGCTCCGTCGTTCTGCCATGTCCCAGCGTTAGCACCAACATGGCTCCTATGACAGCCCATGCATCACCACGTGCTTATGGCAGTGTGCGACTCTATTATTACTGTTCACTTGGAGGCGTGTGGGTGGACGGCTGGACCAAGTGTGTAGGTGGGAGTTAACTGGGGTGTCGTTACACACCAGGACTGCTGTGACCTGTGCCAGAAGCCAGGGTTAATAGTAACAAAGGGGAACTTGACACTGGTCGGAGCTTTCGGAATGGCACTTTGTATAAAAATGAGCACTCTGCATCCACAACTCTAATCCATGTCTCACTTGGCACTCCATGATTTTATGTCGTAATGCTACTATATAGAAAAAATAACCAGCTGTTCTTGAAAGGATAGGTTTATTTGGCTGCTTTACTCTGTCTCAGTAGATCTGAACCTGTCTGGAAAATCCCTGAATGAGCTTTGAGGATGTTAAGGAATCCATACACTTTGTTTGATATTGAGCAACAAACCTGGCTTTTTTGAGGAGCTTATCTGTAACACCCCCAGGTCATCCAGTAAAGATCGAAAGTTCTGCCTTCTTTCAATTCATACTGCTGATGTGTCCATGAACAAGACACTTCCATTCACTGGTTCCAGTCTGGTGATGACATAAGTATTGGGGGATTCAAGAGGCCACTGGTTCTATACAAAGTTCAGAATTGTGATCAAAGGTTTCAATGCTAAACAGATCAATTATATTATTACTAAAGATAATTAGGCATTTCAAGATTATTCGGCAAGTCAATAATCATGATTATTCAGGTCAAAATGTCATCGTAAAAATTAAAAACGAATAATTCTGACTATGTTAGAGCCTAAACAAAGTATTTTCAATTCATCCTGCACTCCAAAAAAGTACACCTAAATTTACAGCGTAGTGCTTTATTTTTGCATTCAGAAAGTTGGATTTCATGGTCACCTAAACTGGTCACATTCTATTGAGTATTGTTTTGTTCGTGTCAGTAATGGTTATAAAGTGGTGTTTTTTCATACAATAATCGTAACACAAGATTTGAGATTGTGACATAACTATACCTAACATTATATCAGTATTATAGACAGTAAAAATCTTTCATTCATATCTTTTCCACAGCTGCTTAACCATATTTGGGACATTTGTGAGGCGCCGGCAGCATGGTTTGAAGCGATGGCAGAAGGCAGTAGACATCAGGTGAGGCGCCCCACTACAGAGACCCAATGATCTGCACGGTAAGAGTAATGATCACTGCATCCTCAACGTGACAATAATCTCCTATAACTTCATCAACACAATTTACACCAGCCGGCCACCGAACGCCTTCAATATGTCCTGGATTATGATTCAGCTAAAGTCATACTTGCGCAAACAATAATAAAACATGCAATTGATTCTGGCGTCATAACTGGCCTGTGTGGTGTTAGCTGCACATGGCTGGATGCTAACATTGACTTATTACAAGGAGCGTGGCGCCAAATCCATAATTAGACTCCTTTTGTTGCCCTCGTTGTTGTTGAAAATGTAATTATGAAAGATGAAACACAGCCTTCAATGAGATGGCCGTAAAATAGCATAATTAATATGGGCTTTTGTGAGAACAATCCCCCGCTTTACGTGCACCAGCCCCGCGTCGGCCGTGAAATTAATTAAGTGTGCCAGGATTTATGGCCTGTGCTCAGAAATGAAGAGAATTAATCGCGGCCTGAAGATGGATGGTTGCTGGAAAATGATGATGCCCCGGACCATGTGGGGGGAGAGGTGTAACTGCTTTAGGGGGCGCTGTTGGAGGCATGTACAAGCTTCTGACACGATTACACACCTCCGCACAACAGCTGGGGCAGACTTTTGGACCAGAGTTACGAGGTATCTAGAGTAGGCCTTAGCCACACCTGAATACAGTATGATCTCCATTTTTTTATTTGATCTTTGTGCGCTATATTAAACAATTGTATTTGTAATGGGATTTTTATGCTAGAGGCCCTTCTTAAACCAATCCTTTATTCGTTTGAGTTTGGGAGCAGCACAAATACATATTGTAACAGTCCGCTCCTCAGATTGAAAATGACTTGATAATGGAAGTAGTAAACATAGTCCAGTTGAGTACCTCTTGTCTATGATGGATCACTCCTGGATGAATGAAGCATTTCAGCGACTTGTCACTGTAAAGGTTTATTTTCCAATCTACCACTTGTACTTGTGGACTGATTTTGAAAACTCCTTCAGTTTAGTTCATTTAGAGTTAAGTAGGGCTGTTGACCTATTGTCGTTTTATTGATTAATCGGTCGATGGTGTTGTAGTCGACCAACATTTATAGTTGTCGACCATTTGTTTAACTCTGATTATAAGGATTTTCATGGGACAACAGAAAGGTAAAGATATGCAGTTAGTTAGTTGAAGATTTAGGAGCGATTCATGAGTTTAATCCACGTATTCGCATTGAAATACACAGTTTCCTACTAGTTTTTGATACAAACGGTTGTTTTTGCATGAACTCTTGTGCAGTTGTAGTCTTTTGAGGGTAGTTTGGGTTGGATATCTGCTCAGATCATAGAGATGCTGAGGTTTTTACCTGTTTTGTGCCACAGTCCCATCAATCTGCAGGATATGTCTTTAATCAACCAAGAATATCTTTGGTCGACTACAGCCCTTGAGTCAAGTATTGCTGTTTTTCTACCTTTTATTTGCATAATATGATAATCAATAATTTTTCTAATCTTCTATTTATTAAAACTTCTGACTAGCATTGTGTCTTCTGGTGCATTGAACTAATATTTTTTCTCCTCTTAGGAATATTTTTGTAATTATAATCATACATTTGATTATAGTTCTTCTACCACCATTGCTTACGTCTGGTTATTAATAACACAAAACATTTTCCTGTCTGTTATGTTTTACAGTCTATATGAATAATAACATTAAAGTGATGATGGTGATTATGACATCTTCAAGGTAAACAAAGTAATCGCTTCAGGCAGTGTGCGTGCAGAAAGGTATTGAGAGTATATGGCCAGGTTTAGATTGAATAATTTAACAAGTTATCCATTTTGCAGAGACTTTTCCACTTAATGTTAGACAGAAAAAGGTGAAAGGTGCCCTTCACTCTGTCATATCCAATAAAGAATGATGAGTTCATCGTTGGTGATAAGGATTGCTTTTAAATCAGAGGAGAGATGGAGAGAGAAAATAGCATCAAGATGGCTTCCCAACTTCCTACTTCACCTCAGTGCTGACTCAGCTCTTGTAAATCAGCTTTGATACTTTCAAATATTTAGTTTAAAATACTTGAACTGACTAACACTTTATAATAACTACACTTTTGATAGCCTAATGAAGCAATTCAGGCTTAGTAACTACTTAATTATTAATTAAATAATTAATACTCTAACCTTAATTCCCAACTCTAACCCCTTAATTAGTTACTAAGCCTGAATCAGTCCTTTTTATCGATTTAGTCATCCTATAAATTAAGTCTGATGCTTTATTGCGTACATCATTATCACGAATGGTAGGACCACTTTCTTGTCACACAATTGTCAGTTTTTGATCTCCTGCAAAAAAATAGCCCATTTCAGGTTTCAGGTTTCTTTATTATTTGTCTGAGTAACATCAACATAAACATGACATATTACAAACAAAAAACATAGAAAACATATTTTAAGTGAACGATGTACAAGTCACTCAGGCTCAACACGCTGCATAGTCAGTCTTGTTGTTAATTCATTTAATTGACTGAGGAGTGAAAGAGTTTTATACATCCATCTGGTGGTAAATAAATAAACAACATTAAACCTGATTCAAATACTACAAAGCACTGTTCAGGTATGTGGCCCTATCCCACAATGGAACAAAACTCACATCTAAACAAAACCTGTAATCTAGTAAAGTTAGCAATTTATAAAGTTTAGCATCAAAGTGGTGCAAAAATAGCCCCAACACTGCCCCACAACTTCCTATTTCCTGCTTGCTCAGCTGCTACGTCTCAAACAGGGGAGTTGGACAGAAACACCAAATCACATAATTCATTAAACGGCAAACAATATTACACTGCGGTTGTTAACTGTGACCTCGCGTGTTGTCCTAAGCTCTCTACACATCCTCCCACCTTCCCTCTCTCTCGCGGTAGATTGTGAAGACTTGTGTCGGAGCATTGTAATAATGGAGAGCTAATTACCCACCTCCCTTGTCTCTGGACAGCGCCGCGATGTCTGCCTTGTAGGCCCGTGTGTGTGCATGTATGTGGGATGGTTCAACGCCAGTAATTAGCCCGATCCGCACCACATAGCCATCACCGACAAGATAAATGAAGCCTGGGTGGGCGTCTGTTGTTGGACACTTGATTGGGCAGGTACGGAGGGGAGTGCCTGGGGTCTCCTGAGCATGTCCGCACTGATAATTATGTGTGTGTGTGTCCGCAGAGAAAGCAGCCCTAAATTGCTGTCTCTTGTCTCATTGTCAAGGTGATTATGAAATATTGTTTAATTTACTGGCGAGTGGAGTGTGATTTTGATGAATCGGAGCTTTTATTTCTTCATTCCCTTTATTGTCTGGTGGTTAGGTGTCATGTGTTTTGTGCACCGGAGTGTTAAGAGCCGCGCCAGTACCCCTGTGAATAAGACAATATTTATTTCAGTGAAGAAAAGGATTTGTTTTTCAGACTGTGGGAGAAAAGCGTAAGAATAATAACACTTGATTCACAAATGACAATGAGGGGAAGATATTTGGTTTAGATAAATGTACCAGTTGATTTCAAACTGGAACAGGGATTACGAAACAGATTATTGGGTACCTCTTTAGAATAGCTTCACTTTAGTTTGTCCTTACAAAGCATGAACAAAGACTTAGTTGTATTAGTTAAGTACTAAGTCTGAATCATTCTTAATTAATAAACTATTAGTTCACAATGAATTAAGTTGTTTTTCATGCCTTATAAAGTTTAGTTATTATGAAGTGTTACTGATTATTCTTTAGTGATTATTCTTGAGTCATATTATTTCTGCCATCTGTTTTTTTAATAGATGTAATGCTTATAGACAGGATAACTGTGGACCAGTTTAAGGGTAAATACTTGAGTCAATGAGACACAGTGTCCATATGTCTGACAACATTCTGTCCTTTTCCAAACACTTTAACAGTTTTTTTTTTTTTTACGTACTCCAACTTTTGAGAGGAGATTGAATGATACACTTGTTAGTACGGAGAGCTAAAATGCTATATAATATGTATGAATCGTCACATTGTCAAGATTATTGGTAACGCAGTTAGCTGTTAACTACACTTAATAAAGCATGCACAAAGACTTAATCCATAGCAAACACTTACTTAAAACTGTACCCCCTTAATTTAAGCCTGAATCATTCTTAATAAACTATTTTAGACGTTGTTATTATATAACTTTGAACAATTACACGTGCAGTTTTGAAAAAGCTGTTTAAATATGGACAATTATAGGCCTACATAAAACAAGTGAATATATGCTTAACATGCAGTTTGACTTATTTGCACCAACATATTTTGGGAGTGTTTTGCATTTGCAGATGTGAGGCAGAGAGAGAAGCCTCAGCCCACTCTAATTGATTATACCACTATCGACAGGGACCCAGAAAAACAGGCACTCACTTTCCTCTTGATTGAATTAAACACCTTTTATGGGCCAAATCGATGGCACAGAGATGATAGCGTGGCGCGGCCTGTTATGATATGTAGAGGTGTCTCCGGACCCCTCTCTGACGCGCTCACGTGCACACATCCTCAGACAGGTGAGAGGTGCCCGCTCCCTGTTGTAATTCAGGCAAATCAATGCTTTTAAACCATTTAGCCATGCTCGGTGATGAAGCACAGCGAGAACAGGCGCACCAAGCAATATACGTCTCTGGGCCGTATCAATCATAATTACAGGGACAGTGCGGAGAGTGGACAGAGGCCATGATTGGACTCCAGTCTTCCATTCACTGTTTTATAGCCTGATCAAAGATGAATAGTAAAAGGAGGAGGTGTTACGGACAGCGGCAGTGGAGCACGAGAGAGTGTACATTAACAATAGCGCAGGAGAAGAAAAGGCCTAAGCCACTTTTGTGAATGCCATATTGAGTTAAATGAAGTCTGAGGACCTGACCAGCTTTCATGTTGTATTAATCCAACTGTCCACACCAGTTTGATCGAAAACTTGTAGATAAGTCCCTGACGCAAGACTAAAGATCACCATTTCATTACAGACTAGCATCCGTTTTTATTGGTTTTTTGAAGCATTACCGTATTATCTTGTGTTTCCCTAAATCTGTGATAAACTTCTGTTATACTTAAAGTGCAAATGACAGTTTAGACTACACATTCCACTAAAAAATATATTATATTCAAGATTTTACAAAAGGTTTTGCCAATTTTTCCCAAGTTTGACCATTTTGGTGACGTTTATAATTGTACTTCCTGGTTGGACAGGCGACAGACTGTTACCTAGCAACCACACTGTAAACAAGGGCCAAAATCCATATGAATTATGCAATAGTTATAATAAGCAAATAAAAATACCTAATAACCCTTTTATTTTGTTGAATGATTGTTTAAACTGTAAATTCTCTCTGCATTTTACACTGCAACTTGACTGATTATGATAAATATTTACCACTATCACACCAAACGATAAGCAATAATTACAAAAAACATGAGATCCTGAAATGTATAAATAGCGGTAACCCTTCGTTGACATTGCCAGTGGAAAGATAGGCAAAAAACAAGACTGAGGTGGCTAACGGTTCTGCTGCTGTGGCGGAGAAGGGAGCGGTTGTTGTGCTTATGGAGCTAAAAAGGCAAACATCGCACAGAAGAAAATTAATTATCAATATCGTCAACAAAAAGAGCTAACCTGGAAAAGAAGCTAACAAACACAAAAGTAAACTTCCTTGTCCTCAAAGCGCCTGTGCACCTACGTAATTGTTTTGAAGTTGTGAAGAAAGTGATGTCAGAGTAGACCCAAACCACACCACGCTACTGAAGTGACATCATCCCACAAAACGGGCCTGATCAATATGGACCAGCAGTGGACTATCTAAACTGTAATTAGCACACGCATAGCTCACTCTGCGGACCCTCATTTTCATAGACTGGCACTAGTTAGCAGCGGGGCAGTATGACCTCATGTAGCCGCAAGCACACCCCTGGACCACCACAGCAGGCCTACAGTCCGCCCCAGCCAATCAACACGCCTGCCTAACCAATTAAAGAGTGTAATGAGCGTCTTATGTAACACTAACATGGCCATTAAATAGGTTTTAAATAGGGGCCGGGGTATCGGGTGCAGGGCTGTGGCTTATGGTGTCATGACTTATTAGTATTCAAGCTGCTGTGCTTTCCATTAGTAACTGTGTTCACAAGTGTTTCAGGTGTCTCCGTAGATCCCACCCAGATCTAATTCTTTATCCTATACCATATTACATGAAAAACACTGTTATTTGTGAAAATATCGAATTTTCTTAATGGAGACTATAAATAAACATGGAAAAAGTAATAACATTTGATAGACGCAACACATATTGGGAGTGTTGTGAGAAAATATCAATATGAAAAAGAAAAAAAAACAATCTGTAGGAATCTGTCACAATACTTTAGTCCAATTGAGCATTTTGAAGCACAGTAGAGTATTCAAACCTTTCTGCAAGAGCAGCTGCTGTTTTTATAAGGAGTGTTGTGGTGGTGGTGATAATTTCTTCAGAACCTTTTTTTTTTTTTTTTTACAAATATTTTTGAACAACTGTACCTGCATTTCTGAGCTGGAATCACAATTGCCTCAGGTGTCTCTGTATATTCACAGTTTGGGTTCACACGTCCATGACTTCATAAACAGCTCCTTCATCAATGAGCGCTGTTGTGGCTCGTAAAGACAACTTTGCTTTCATTTGCGATACAGACAAATAAATAAACATGTGTGGAGCGTTTGAGAAAACAGTGAGTTGACAGAATTACACAGCACTCACAGTTTAATACTGGCCCATAATACGACTAAGGGAACAGGCCCAAGGCGCTGCTCACTTTTATTAGTCATTCACTGGGATTATGGACACATTGCTTCCATTACCTCAGAGAGGAGAGGAGCTGTCCCCTGGGTATAGCCCCACACATTAACATACTCTCTGCGGCTTCAACAGATTTGAGCAGACGACCGTGCACACTCTGTCATTAAGACAAACATAAGCCTCCATGAGAATGAACCCATTTAACCAGCACCAAAACACAATCAATCCGCCATGGGAATAAGTGGCTCCTAAAGAGATCCATAGCAAAGTTGGTAGAAGACATTTGAACCGGTTGATAACCTTTGTGCTTCATTTGATTGTTGAGTCATTACTCTGTCTGCACGGCCACCCGTTCATGACAAAACCTTTTCTTTTGAATGCCAGTTGAGTTGCCAAATTGGTTGCCATTAAATAATCATATCTTCTATCTTCCATTTACAAGATAAAAAGGTTGAAATGAATACATTTTACCCCCAAAATTAAAAACCTATGACAACAATAGTATCTGAGTAAGCGCTTGTTTCCCTTCCTAGTTCCCTTCTGAAGCCTGGTTCAAATAATGCCGTCTAGACTCCCTCTCTTAATCATATCCACATACAAAGTCTTAGACATAGAGCTCACTCACACTTGCATGCGTTTTATTTGTCAGCGCTGACGTGATGAGGCTGATGGATGGCAGCAGAGCGAGAAAGGATGGACACTTGAATTTGATTTGTTCCAATGCTGCAGACATGAGAGACGACAGGCCTGCGTTACTACTGCACGCACCGCCAATGTAATCGAATCACAGATCAATGGCACCCCGCAATTTGTATATATCATTTCTGTATTTTGCTGTGATCTTCACCTTTGTATAGACTCTGTGTGAAGCCTTTGTCTTTTTGTCCTCTCACAAATGCTTCGACTTTTTAAAGGTCTAACACTGAACAGAAACTGGTGGTTCTCAAACTGTAGTAGGATGTGGGTTCTGTAATAAATCTGGTTTGAAACCCGTTTAGTTTCAGTCTTGGGGATTATGTTTTACAGCAGATGCCCGACCTCTTTATGTAAGGTGGATTTTTCTAGAAATCGACCAATGTATAGTCTTTTTCTTTGGCGAATGTAGATACTGATTGATTATAATACAGAGAAACTGTGCTTGCCGGTGGTGCAGTGGTAAAGAGCTATTCCAGCCTTCGAGCATTTGCTGAATGTCTACCCCTCTCTCTCCCCATTTCACGCTACAACTGTCTTGTCTTCCATCTTCAGGCCGGAAAAACCTTTAAAAAAAAAAAAAAGAAGAAGAATCCAGAGAAAGCAATAATAGATAAGCTGTGCCAGTATTTTTGGATCAATACATTGAGCCAATTTTGATAAGTTTCCCAAATTGTATAATTTAAATTGACTACAAACTCACCCACATCACTGTGTGGTGCTCTTTGTGCACTAAAGTCTTAAAACAAAGCTTTATGTGGATCCTTCAGGCAGCAGGTCGGCCAAAACAAAATATTTGCCTGTGCTGGTTAATTAAGGCTGATATTCGATACGTTAAAAAGAGCAAATATCAGCTCAACATATCGGTCTGTATGTTGATTTCTTGTTATGAGGCTGGATTAAACATAAATAAGAGATGCACAAACTACAACTGAAAAACCTGACTTGAGGCCATTACATCACTACTGTTTTCAATAGCGCAGAAGAACTATGGCATTTTGAAAGTCTGTAAACAATGACTGAGTTTGACTTAAAAGTTTAGCTCGGAATGCTAAATGTGAATGCAGAGTTGGTGTAGATGACGAGCCATTTGAAATAATGAGATAGATTTCTGGCCACACCATTTGTCATTTGGTGAAGTCCGGAGCGAGAAACCCGTCGCTGGAAAGAAAAAAGTGGCTGCCTGTTGACATCAGTTCAGAGAATTAATGCCCCCTAACAAATCTTGTTGTTTTATTTGCAGCCGTGGCTCCATTATGTGCTTTTAGTCATTGGCCCTGATACTTAGTGATTGACACCCAGTTAAAGTGCACCTCCAGAGCATCACTTATCACGATCCGTGCACACACAGCTCCCACATATTAATATTTACTCTTTTAAACACACAGCCAGCCAAGCACCCTCTCTCCTAAACCCCATCGTGGGCATAAATTTCTCCAGCTGTGACTTAAAAGACAAATAGCCCATAAAAGTGCCAGGGCTGTTCACACATGCGTTTCTGGCACAATCAAATCAATTTCCTCTAAGTAGTCATAAACATGTTCTCTTTTAAAAGATGTGAGCACCCCCTGGGCTGCTCCTCCACCCCAAAAGTCCCGTTGTAGGAGCTGGGCCTAATCTATCTCCGTCTGATATGGAAGCTTGCAGACAGGACCTGGAGCATGTTGGGCCTTCTGATCCCTGCACTACGTCCATTAATCAGTAGCAAGCAAAGCAGTCACTAAGAAACGTCCCGGTGGGGGGTTAGAGTCTGAAGAGTTGCCCTGGTCTTGCTTCAGGGCGCCACTTTTCGCTCCGGGCAAGAGAAGGACAAGAACAGGGTTGTGTCTGGATGTCGCTGTTATTAATCAACGCGCAATCCCCCGTGACAACATTTTTATGGGCTGGAATATTTCTTCACAAAGATTTGTTGTTCTATTCTATCCTCATCCATCTCACAGCACTGTCTTGTCTTGCCATTGTGATGCAGTCATTTACAGTCGCTGCTTACAATTACAATGGAGCAATTACAATAGGACAAGATACCGTCGTGTTGAAGTATTTAGCGTTTTGATGAGAAATTCTAATTCTGCAGAGATAGCTACACATCTCAAATAATCTGTCAGGGGACAAAATTATAATGTCTTGATTTATTTTATTTACTTAAAGGCACAGTACTGTATGTAACTTTCTAGAGATGGAAAGTCAGCAGCATAATTCCATGGAAATAGAAACTTAAAACCTTACTTAAGAACATTCTCCATAGAGTTATGTATGTTTTATGCCATACTCTGGAATATTATAGTCAAAAGAACATGGAAACGAGCAGGAGGAGGCTCTTCCGGGCCAGGCACAAGTCAGGTTTGTGGAGATGCAAGCCCTCTTAGAGTAACAATGCACGTTTTTCCGCATTTTAAAAAGTGCTTTAAAATCATTCATTGAAAAAAAAAAAGAAAATATTTTTTTGTTTTGTTTTGTTGGTCTATTTAGTGTCTGAAAAGTTTTGTACTGAGCCTTTAAAGGTAACTTTCTGGAGATGGAAAGTCACCTACTTAATTTGATTGAAATGCAGTTAAACCCACACTTCAGAACATTCTCCATTAGATAGATACATTTTATCCCATACTGTGGAATATTATAGCTACAGGAACAACATTTCCATGGAAACAAGCAGGAGGAAGCTCTTCCAGGCCATTAAAACAAAACAAATTGAAAGATGCAAGCTCACTAAGAGTAAGGACACAATTTTTATATATATTTTTGTGCAATAAAACCATCCAAAATGAAAAACAAACAGCTGCATTTATGCACTCGAAAAGCAAATTGCATGTTTTGTTTTCATGCAAAGTTATTCCCTGACGCTCTGGCCGTGTTCTGACTCTCGTTCACGCGCTGTACTGTAGTTGTGTGATTTGTGATTTCATCCTCATCCATCTTGCCGCTCTGCCTTGTCTCTCTTTTGTAATGCTGTTACTGTAGCGGCCTCGCGGGGGGGTCGAGATAACAATTACCCAGTTTTCCTTCCCATGGAGAGTGATTGTAATTGTAACTGACTATAACCACTTCTTGCATATAAACCTCATGTAAAACAACCCACCCCCACCTTCCTAACCTGTGTCGCCCATTTTTCCTCTGTCTCCTCTGTCTGTAAACCAGGAGTCTCCAGGCTTACACTCATGGGACTTGACACTCCACTTCTACTAATCCAGTTAATATTCAATGGCTCATTAAAAATTGATTGGGAGCTGTAAAGAGGGAAATCACACGCATAGTCTATGAGGAAACACAGAATCCTATCACTTTGCCTTGTTCTTGGCTTTTAAGGAGAGCCTTTGGTGCTGCCGTCGCTCTGCTATAGTTTGTGTTGTTGAGGGATGTGCAGAGATCTGGTGCCTGAATTTGGTAGGACCTTCACCTGATCCAAGCCAAAGACGCCGGGCTGGGGCAATCAGGCACTGGATTGTCCCCCTGAGAGACGAGTTCATTTCTACTGTTGAAATATTTACAAGACGGAGCATGCCCTAAGAGACTAGAAGGAGCAAATCTTAGAAACAGCTTGATAAGCTTGCGGGAAACTTTGCATTTGAAAGCTGCTTTTTAGTATTGAGTCAATGCGTTTAGATTAAGAATAAACAGATAAGGATAAATACAAACACCAAAAAGATGCATACATATACTAGAAGTGGGCAATATGTCAAAATGTAGATACTATTTTAAAGATTTTTTTTTAATAGATATGCAACATTTGAATATATTGAGTATATTGTTTATAGTAAAAATATATATATATATATATATAATCTTCAAAAAGAGCTTATTAAAAATAAGAATGAAAAAAGTTATCTTGTAAACTTTCAAATAAGGGTATAAAATAATATTTCTGCACTTTTGTGATTCATTTTCAGGCATTTCCCATCTGTCTGATAATGACATATTATAATTATTTAATAATAATTTGTCAATATCACCCACTCCTAGCTCAGGCTCAAAGAGACAGGAATGTAAGTTTAAGATGTAGAGCATGCCTTGAGAGATTAAAAGTTTGAAATCAAGTCTAAATAATGAGGAACTTGTTTGTCATAATATCTCTATTCTTGTGTGTATCATAAGGTTAGGTGCTGCTGAGCAAATTTGTACATGGACAAAATTTCCTTTAAATTTCTGGGTGAAAAATTGAATAGTTGTCAGTCTGTCTACTGCACTGGAGCTGTGTCAACCACAGAAGTGAGCGAGTTTGGTTCCTTGTTCATATAGCCTTCCTGGCATGTTCTCTGTGTATACTTCTATGTTTCTCAATCTGCCTGACCCTGTGACCCTACTAGTTTCCCAGGAGTCCCCGGGCTGGGCACAGCCACAAACACAATTTCCGTAATGTCATTTGCAGCAAGGATGAAGGAGAGAGAGTCCTGGCTGTCAGAACCACCTCAGCGCCGGGGCAAAGAAAATGCGAGGCGACACTTGACATATTCTTAGGTTTGTTCAAATGGACAGCTCCCCCGGCTCCCCTCCTCTCACTCAAGCTCTCTCAAACGCACCGCAGCCCTCCTGGTCCATTTCCTCCTGAAAACATCCACCTGCCCACCCCCACCTCTGATCACAGTCGTGTCACTGGCTCACCCGCCTCTCGTCAAATGGACAGAAATGACTGCATTATTAAGTGTGAGTGCAAGGCCAAGGCATCTCATCAAGTCTAATAGAATCATGTCTTATGACTTGCATCTTTATATGGTGGAGAAAATTAGTGGAAATTATGCCTAACCTATTTAGAAATCCTTAGGGTGATTTTGAATTCTACATAGCCAATAATAAAAAAAAAGTTGTGTACATGTGGAAAATCGAATCAAATGTCACTAAACGTCATTTTACTCGCAATATTATGAAATAAATATCAAGGAAGGAAAGGGACACACACATCCCTCCACAAAGATAGAAAGTAACTAATTACAAATACATTACTGTATGGAGAATCAAGGTTCTTTTTAGTACATTTTGCTGTATTGATACTCGTGATTGAGGATAATTGCAATCAGCTACATTTTAAATCGTAGCAGTTACCCGTTGGGTCCGTTTTTGATGAAAGCCATGCAGATTCACATGGTTTTGTGCGAGAACACTTGTCAAATGACCGCACCAGACCATTGCGGCGTCCAACAAAAATAGACTTCTTGCGGATTCTTTCCACAGACCCGCACGGCTGCTGGACCCGCGGCTGCAGTGCTCCGAGGTCGGTGTAACAGGGCGCATTGATTTAAGCACTTTCTAAATCTTGCAGCACCAGCGCGGGTCCCAAACCGGAGCCGGACCGGAGTCAGTGTACACCTGGGGTTACTGAGTACAGCACTGTCCTACGGTCGTCTCACAGTTGTTTGTTTCTAAATTACAAACTCACATAACTACACTGCATCACCTAATCTGATTGGCCAGTGCTCAGAGAACACTCAGACTGTGGTTTAAAACATCTTAATTATAGTTTGATTAGTTAGGTTTTGTGTAGATACTTCTTTTAAATTTTACTTAAACAGTGTTAACGTACTTCATAACATACTTTGACATAACATAATTTATAAGTTAAAATGTACAGTGTTTGTTAATATTGCGGGTTTAGTTGATAAAACAGATACATTTTTAGTCTATTTAAGTCTATTTAAAATTGTTATCTTATTTTAAACTTGTATTTTCTTCTGCTGGTCGGTTGCATGTCTATAATGAAAATAACTTTTCCTTGGGGATTAATGAAACTGATTCTGATTCTTTGAGACCAGAACATTCTTTTAATTACAATTTACACATTTTCAGTACCACCACTTTTCATCCTAAAGTAAGTGTGTAATAAGGATCAAACAAGGCAACAGACTGACATCATAACAGTCATAAATATTAAACAGAAGTGTTTTACCCATAAAACCTAACCCTAACCCTGAATGGGCAACAATCCAGCAAGCCCAGTACTTGAGGTTTTGTTCTTCATGAAGCTAAAATACATTTATGGTTGTCAATTTGCTTTTTCGGCCCTTTTCTGTCACTAAATGGTTTGAGATCTGTCGCTTTTAATATGGTCATAAATGTCTATAAATCTAATGCAATAATAATTCATATTTTTACATTTGCCCCTAAACTTTGTGTAAGTTTCTCTATTTATTTGGTCTCACTGTGTGCAACGCCTTAACATTTCCTGCCAATCAAACCTGGTATATCTAAAATGCAAATGTGTGTAATATCTCCACATTATTGATCAGTGTTTTTATGTGTGCCATTTTTCATGATCCTCTATTACCTTTCTACAGCTTTAACCCCTCCCTTTTCACATAAAGAAAAGGTGGACCCTCTCAATCATTGGGCCAATCAATGCGGATGATTGGACCAGTGAACAGGAACACATTGGGTTAAAACCTCAGACCTGCTCCGCACCTGATCTGACCCACAGCCACCCGGAAAGCGCTCCCTTCCCATTTGTCACGGCACCTTTTTCTACGGGACAGGCACGGAAGGGGTAAGATTGAACGGGACCGCCATGGAAATATGATTTTCGGTACGCATTGTTAACCCACCAGGGAGAGGCTTTTGCCAAATTCTATCAAAGTGTGCAACTGTGTATTAAATGACTTTGAAAAGGCCAGCCATCATTTTTCATGCCATAACCATGCTGTAGCCCAGGACTAACCTTACTGGAGTCACAAAGGGCTATTGATCCCTTGTGGAAACGTGTTGACAGAAGCAAACTCAGCCGACACTGCACTGTAGTGAATATGGACTGGTGGTCATCATGGGACAGCGGTATTCTTTCAAAATAGCTTTATTGATTCCATACAAATTAATTCAGCTAGAATATTTGAGTGGTTTGATACATTTTAAGGCGTTCGTAGTTATACTGAGGATATATATAATCTGCAGCACTTAAAGACGCAGTACCTGATTTTTGCTGTCTTAAAAAATTTAGAATTAACACAATTTCAAGCTGTTTGCAGCAGTCCAAATGCATTCATGTATTCAGAGCCTCCTAATTATTCACTGCGATGAGTTGCACAACACATCAGAATAACTAGCATACAAGCGCATCTGCAGAAAAAAACACTCAATGGATGCAGAATGCACTCAATGGTACACATTTTTGACCTTAGCTGCTTTTACAATATATTTGTCCTAGGGGAAACTCATTTTGTTCAACTATATGGAAAAAATTGGGTACAGCCCCTTTAAATAATAAACAACAGTGGATGAAGAACAATACTTCGAGAAACCTATGATTTCAACAATGTCTCTGACACAACTCAAAACAATCAGTAGCCTAAGCAAGATTTTTTTTTTTTCTGAATTGCTTATCTAAAAGCGCCCAAAATACCAGTCTTGATTTCCTTCAGATGTACATCCATAAATCTATTTAATTCAGTTCAAAGGAGTAATTTAAACTAAAGATGCACTTTCTTCCCACGCTTTGTCCAAAACTTTTCCTTTGGCCGCAGAGATCCATATGGGGGCAGGTGGGCGCAGGGGCCCTGAGTAGGCGGCGGGTCACGCATCTCTGTTTGATCAAACCTCGGGATGTCCCACTGCCGTGAACGATCTTTGAATGCAGCGTGGAGTGTGTAGGAAGAGAGCTGGTTAAAGTTTAACCAGCCCAAGCATTCCCCATAAGCCTCCATGATCTGGAGCCCGCAGCCACCACCCCCACTGACCCCCACCCTGTTAGGGACACGAGTGATGGATCGCCCCTGTCATGTGGCTGTGAGGGTCTGCTGCAGAGAAGGGCCCAGACTTTTTAATCTGACCCTCCGAGCTGGAGTGGACAACGGCCCACATTATGACAACCCCCCTTTGCCATAAACCACCAAATGGTTCTAACTAACTCGCCTACACACCAGCCGCGCTTCCCTTTCCTCAGCCTACTGTCACCCGGCTCCTCACGAGCTATGATAGAAAGCCCCAGAAGATGTGCGCGTTTGGCTTTGGAGTATAAAAAGAACAGAGAAAGTTGTTTGAAAAATGGCGGTGGAGGCAGCGACGGCGAGCAGCTGTGTGGAGTGACAGGCCGCAGTCGCATGAGTAATGGATGTGAGTGAACCCACACCATTGACGAGTGATCAGTCATGTACTGATGGCATCTCCACTTTGAACCCTTGCAAACACTGTTGCAATCTAAATGCTGTTTTCTCTCACATGACTGTAACAGATAAGATACATTATAGTGCACTAAGTGACAAAAATAACATAGAGAAAGTTAGATGGAACAGAGCCAAGTGAACAAGTTTTGAACTTGTTCAAATCTAGGTTTTTCTACTTACCTTAAGCAAATTTCAATATACAAACTGTCCAAAACGTTATTATTATGGCTGTCTTAGTCAACTTTAATTTCTGGATTAAAAAAAAAAGTGTCTAAACATGTTCTTGCTAGATATGTTGCTGCCATTATGTTCCACATAAAAAACACAAAAACAACAATATTAGTTTGTAAATCGATTAAATAGTGTTCACATGATAGCTTTGTAAATAATGACAATTGAAAATGCTTAAACTGTATCATCAAAGAAAGAAAGATCAGTTTGAAATGTTTTTGACACTTTAAACCTGGATAAAACATAAAAAAAGCATGCTTATTTGAAACAGTCATGCCTTATTATAATAAAATGTGTCCCTTGGGTGAAGAAGTATAGATAATTTTACGGGTTTGTTTAGAGAACACAGTGTCAAGCTCCCTTAACACAATCTAATGATATGAAGGACAAGGGTCAAGTTTACCATTCCAAAAAGAGACACATCCTAAATGCGATGTGGTCGTCCTGTGGCAGTGAGGTCATGACTCCGCCCATCTGGGTCCGAATGGGTGACATGTGGTGTTAGTATAAGCTTGACAGTGTGGTGCGTGTCCGGCCCCTGTCCCGGGACTTGGGAACCCCTGTTTTCTGGACATGTGTGTGTGGGTGGAGGGGTCGACAAACACGTGCGGCCCACCTCTCTCAGCTGACTCGGAGAATATGTCTGCGTGGGACAAGTCCACCAAGACCCATCCATCAAACGGGTCCAAATACGCTCTGTTCCACTGTTGACACGGGGTTAACAACTTGACACTGACGAAGGTGGGCCGGCCCGCGGGCAGAATGAGCCGGTGACGTGGAGAGAGATGGATTGGACCGTGATCGACGTTCAATTTGAATTATTGCAAATATTTCCATTTCGGCGGAAAATTGAGTACATTATGTGCGTGCCGCCGGAGAAGTGATGGTTCCGAATGGTTTGATCAAATCTGTTTTGACATGAACCGTATGCCGCTATAACAGTAAAATAAGTTTGGGGGATCTGGACACTTTTGCTGACAGCCTTTAACACGACGTCATAATCATAAACATTTTATACCTTGAATTAAAATCTAATGTGTAAAGTTCTAGTTGAGAGACAGGGTCAGTTTTTTACCATCAGGACCCAGAGACATTACTTGAATTCTTGCCATGCTTCCACACGGGGAGATTTAAATAGTTCTGAGTTGGCGTCATATTGATAACTAAGAAGGCCAGTTGACAATTGCAAAATGTAACGCTTCTGTGAGACAAGTTGACCAAGGTGTTTTAAGGGTCAGATGACGCTGCTCATAGATAGAGGTAACTACAAAACTCAACAAACAACTGGAAGTGTCTGCTCGCTCATGCTCATGTGTGGTTGCTGCCACTGCAGCATCATGGGTTTGATTCTAGCTCTCGACCATTTGCCGAATGTCTCTACCTTCTCTCTCAATGTCAAATAAAGCCTTCAGGACAGAAAATTAGGTGTCTGTGCCTATGCACAGACACCTTCAGATTCACCGGTTTTTCTATGTCTATACATAGAAAAACCGGTGAATCTGAATCACCATTTGTGAATGAATTATTGTCATTCAGTAGACTGACTACATTAGCCTCACCTTAGGTTCAACAAAGAGATGTCATATCTCTCTGGAAACTATTTATATAAAATAATACATCTAAAATCCAGCTATACGTACCCATTTGACATTTTTCTCTAGCACTGGTGGAAAAATATATGGTTGTGTACGCCGCTACATTACACTTGTTAGTGCAGCTTGTCATGTTACCTGGGGAAGGGATCTTTTGGTAATATTCATTATTGCACTTTTAAATGATCAGTTAGGACATTTTATAGTTTAATGTTATTGATTTGTTGTAATAAGATGAACAGACATCACCACACTCATCCAATATGTGTTAATTAAACAACATGACCAACTTGTTCATGGTGGCGAAAATGCCTCAATATAACTGGCAACTAAAGGTATTACAGTTCCTTTCACACTTAAAAAAACACAGAAAATAAAACAGCACTTGGTTCTGGAACAACATTAAACGATAAATGTCCTAACTGATCATTTAAAACAGGCAATAATGAATATTACCCAAAGATCCCTTCCCAGGGTCATGTGACTATAGCTACACTAACAGGTTCATAATCAGAATCAGAATTGGTTTACTGCCATTGTCAGTGATAAAAATTCACATTCACAAGGAACTTGCTTCAGCGTGTAACGTAGCTGCGTACGCAATAATACCCCACATCATTGTGTTCATGAACATGTGTTCATGCTTTTCTATGTCCATACTTAATTTCATAATCATATAAAAAGGCCTCTCATGATCCAAAGAAATATCTCAGAAAGAACAATGATCATGAGGAGACACTGAAACAAAGTACATTCCAATTCTAAAAGATGTTCTTAAATTGTTGCAGTGGAAAAAGCTCCCAAAATCTCATGTCCGTGTATGGTTTATGAGAAATGCCCATGCTGTCATCTTTGTGCCGGTTGATGAGTTATGAGACTTTAACATCCTTCCTCTCAGTAATCACTGTGCATTATTACACATTAAACATGCACTAATGTACAACTGATCAATCCTGTGGTGAGACTACAACCAGAAAGGGATTCAAACTTTCAGAGGGCATTGATTAAAAAACTACTTTGTGGGCTGTGCGGAAAAAAAATGAAGCTGCACATAAAAAGTCAGATGTCGGGAACACAATGGAGAATCTGTGGAGATGGTTGTGGCTGGATGCAGGTGGAGGAAAGCGCAGGGGAAATGTAGCATAATCTCCGCCTCAGCCCTGGTATCGGCTGGGCTTTTTAACACAGGGGCCAATTTAATTGCACTTAAAGCAGAATGGCAGAACATCAATCTTGATGAGTGGATCTGCATCATAGTTCTCCCAGGCCAATCTATCACTATCTGAGCCTCTGGGTCCCCCCTCCTCCCCCCATCCCAACACTTACACACTCATACTCCCTCACCGCCCCACCTGCACGCTCTCATCACGCTCGGATCAGGGAGGCCTTTGGTTTTCAGCCCACATTCACATATTTTGGTTTACATGCGGGCTGAATCTCTCACAAATATAAAGTATCAACATGTACACATAATTGCCACTCCTGATATAATTATTAGAACTTTGTTTGCTCGCCCCAAGTTCATAAAAAGACAGGTGGTGTTTGGAAGTGCAGCTGATGAAACGCTGCTGCTGATGTAACACAGACTTCATTCATTCTATTATCGGCGGTAAAAAAAAAAAAAAACTAAACATTTAAAACGGTCAGTTTGCAAAACAAAAACATTAGCTGCCATTTGTGGTGCAGTATGCATTTACATTTGTTTAGGATGTTTTTCCTCAGCTACATTAGCAAACAGCACTAAAGGGTCAATGCTGCCTTTAAGTAAGCTAAGTGTAGTGGTGGTTTGAGCGCATTAAGGCTATAGGCCTAGTCTGTGGTCAGAGGACGGTAACTACCTCCTGAGCCATAAGCGTCTTGAACTTTTAGGGCTACAGCACACTTAAATACAGACAGCACATAAAGCAGAGAGAGGACTGGACCAGAGCTAAGAGCTAGGGACAGGGTCTACAGAGGCGTAATGATCCCTTAATGCGGTGGCCCCCCTCTCGTCCCACAGCCGCTACATTAGCAGGGATAATAAATGAGACGCAGGCATTACCAGCATCAACTTTTTATGACCCACCTAACCAGCCTTATCAAAAGTGGATGTGATTAGTGGTGCAGGTGACAGATGGACAGGGAAAAGCTGAAGTTCAGATGAGTGCAATGACAGGAGATCTTTGTCTGTATCTGTCTCTATGCATTTACATTAATTGATTACAAAAAGTTCAGTCTTGTTAGATATGAAAGTGTATACACCCATATATGCAGTACACAACACAAGCTCACTAATATCACCTCCACCTCCACAGAGACTGAATAAGTTATCTACAGTAATATTGAAGACAGTGGTGTGTTCGGGATGTCACATGATTGCGCCTGAATGGCAGTGCAGAGGGCTTCTGGGGGTGGGGCTGTGGTGAGTGGGTGTTTGGGGGTGTCTCTCTCCCTGCTCTGGTGCTCGGGACTCAATAGGCCGGTAAGATGGAGTGGACAGGCTGTATGGGCACAGAGAAAGATGCTGTTCTCTCTGACAAGATAACTTTGATTCCTCCTGCTTCCACACCAGTCAGCAATATTGTTAAGCAGCAGTGGGTTAATAGTTTAACCACGTCCTGGTGAGCTGAGGAGGAGGGGGCTGCATGGAGAGTTGGACCTCAGTCATTGAACTATTTATTTTTACAGTGGACATAAAGGACACTACTACTACATTTAGTTTAAAAAAAAAGTTAAAATCTTTGTGATTGGTTTGATTAGCATTTTACAAAACAACAACAACAACATGCAACCGAGATTTAGGGATTAGGGCCTGTGATGTAGCAAAACAGGGCTTTTATTGGTACTTACACATAATGAATCATTACCACCAGGATGTATTACTAACCTCGATATCAAAATAAGTGGGACAAAGAAGGAAACTTAACAGACGCACATTCAGAACTTAGGAAGGAGCACACGATCTAATGAATGAAAATAATTCTATTATATTACTGTATTTTATCATATCATGTCAAAGTGCTCACTTTTCACAGCAAAATACTTGTTGCTGGAGAAGTTGTGTTTTGTGTTCATACATTTTAGACTCAGATTACTAAAACTAAATTATTTTCAACATGACAATCACACTCGACTGTGTATATCTGGGACATGCAACTCATGCAATGGAAACAATAGATGGATACCTTTGAAAAGGATAAAGGATTGCAAAATACCATAGTTTTCACCTAGGCAAATTCTCATCTAAAAAGTTGATCATGTTAATTGTGTTGTTAATTGAAACATAGTTGATCCAAATATTGCCTAGTGATAGGGATTATGTCCCTCTCTCTAACTCAAGGCCCTGTTAGTGTAAGAGCGACAACACAAACGCATGCTAAACATGGCTGACATGTAGTTTTTGTTCTGGCTTATTACCGATAAATTATGATAATTTTTAGCAGCCCACTCTCAGATTAAGAGATCATTAAAATGACAAAAACACACCATCAGTCCTGGTGCAGCTGTAATGACGTTTAGGTGTAAGTGAATGTATCCTCTCCGCCCCTCTCTCTCCTCTCTCTTCTGAGGCCCGGCCGTCCCAGCTGTGGACATACACAATCATTAACCTGCTCTCACTGGGATGTGCTGACGGGACACTCTGCCTTTGTGGCTCCTGTCATCTGCAGGAAACCGGGGCTTCCCCTGCTGTCGAGGGCAGCCCGAGGGATGACGAGCTGCACCAGGCTACACTCATTCACACTGCCATTGGGCTGTTGGGCCGTTTCCATTCCTTTACAGTACAATATCCATGCACTTATAATGATGCTGAGAATCAAATGAAAAATAATAATCAAAGTTGTGATAATACATTGAATATTAATGATTATTATCATTATCATAACATAAATAAAAACTGGCAACTGGATGATCAGTGCCTCTATATTATTACATCCTAACAATCAATTAATGTAGAATAAACACATATTTACCAATTACTAATGTTCTTCCACATAAAAAGAAATAAGGCTAAAAATGGTAATTATAACTTTTTTAACTTAACTTTATTTTTCAACCAATGTTTCTCTCATTCCAAATCATAAATCTCTCTGGAGCACCCAGATTGTTGTGTCTCTTCCTTTTTTCCCAGAAAGATTTGTCTTGCGAGCACAAATTATTGATAGTCGCCTTATTGTTATGTTCAGAGGCACAAAAAAGACCTTCATAGTTGCTCTTGTTACAATAAAATGTGCAAAATTTCACCACCATGAAATAAAAAATGTCAAACCGGTTCCTTCTAATATTTAGCCCCTGTTTTGAGATGTATGTATTCAAGTGAAGCCTCATTGTTTGTCCTGTTTGTGAGTGATTGAGTGTCTCTCCTCCATCAGGACCGGTGCATGGGTGACGCTTCCTTTACATGGCAGCTGCAAGGCCCCAGTGATGTATCAGACTCCGCTCCAGCATCCATCTGAACCGGGTTAATCATTGCTCCGGGAACCCAGCACACAGAGAGGCCCTCGCTCTGCAGGATACCAGCGGCAGCAAGTACACAAGCCCCACTCCACAGGTGAAGGGTATCCATGCAGAGGTGCGTGTGTGTGTGTGATGGGGCAGAGATGGTCCCGGGGAAGGCTGACAGGGAGGCAATGTAATCCTTTGCACTTCCGAAATGTAGCCCGTGTGAAGCTGGATCAGAGCAGTGTCTACTCAGCACAAGCGGCTCGCATCCCTGAGCTACACACTTAATAATTCAGAGGAAAGGAGAGGAGTGCAGCGGGCGCATGCAGCGGGCCTGAGTGACAACACCAGCACAAACATCACACTCACAGTCAGAAAGTTACATAGGAGGATAGAGAGTGGAGAAGGGACATTATTTAACGTCTGACAATCGTTTCAAGTCACAGCGAGCTTTCGTTAGGAAAATCTGAGAGACGCATAAAGTTAACAGTAAGAGGCAAGAAAGTGAAGGTGATATCAGTGATTTCTGTTTCGATCCGATACCAAGTAATACTATGGCAAGAATGAATGAGAATGAGAATGAGAGATCCTTTAATTGTCCCACAATGGGGAAATTCCATGGAATCTCATTATAGATCTGATACTGATGCTAATGAGTATTGTATTAAAATCGATTGAAACTCCTCTATTATAAAGAATTTTACTATGGCATTTTGAGGCTGTCATTATTGTCACTCTACCCAACTTTTTTTTTTAGTTTCCTTTAATAATTACACAAAATGATTAAATAAAAACAGGACAAACCTTAACACATTAAATGACTCTTTGAAGAGAGAGAAGTTTGAATTAATCTAAAACATGTTTGTTTATGTGCACGCATAAAGTAAAATAGTACTGTATATTTCAAAAATTTATATAAATAGAACATTTGAAAAGACATGTTAACTATTGATATTTATGCACGAGAATGAGAATCTATCTGCTCATCACTACAAGAAAGCTGGGATTACACCTAAAACAGTTTGAAATGTTACTCAGTAAAAGTTTGGAATGATTGGTAACATTTTATAAATACCTACACTTATTTGGGCCTCAATAAAACATCAACAAAGGCTTAATTCATAGTGAACAAATAGCTATAACTTCTAAATAATACCCCAACTTTTAACCCTAACTTCTAAATCATTCTCAACTATTTGCTCATTAAGAATTTAGTCATGTCTTTAATCTGTTCATACTACTAGTGTTCTAGAAACACTTCTCACACTTTAACACTCAAAAGAACAACTATTTTAATTGTTAATTTAAGATCATTACGCCTCTTTAAAGTGGTCATTGTCCATGAAATAAAACCTTAGTAGTAGCAGGGACAATGCAAATATTCATATCAATATGTTTATATAATAACATATAACATCAGCGGGTAAGATTGGCTTTGGACTGGATTTCACTGAGAAGAAATGGTCACTTATTTTGTATCTGTGTCAGGTTAAATTAATGTACGTATATTGTCACATCTGCTTTTGTACGTTCCTGCAAAGACTTATGTTCCATCAAGGAAGTGGTAAGAACCACAACATAAAAATAACAAAACAACAACACATATCTGGCCCAGGCGTTTATTTTCCCCTCCATCCTCGTTGTCCTCTCTCCTCTGGGACCACTCTTCCCTGTGACCTGCCATCAGCGCTGCCAACATCAAAGTCCAGGATGCTTAAGGAACTCACGGAGGACACGTAGGCAACATCACGATAGCGCGCACACACACCACGCGTACACACTAACGCACACTTGAAAGAATGTGAGATACGCGCTGAAGGAAGGATGGAGGGGCAGTGGGAATACAAAGACCTCCATCCACTTCAAAAGAGGAAAAACAGGGCAATAAACCCGTCATGTTGCGCCAGGAATCTGCTGATGGCACACATACATATACACAAGACAAAAGGGGATGTGTCAGACAGATAAAGCCATCACTTGGGCTTTTTATCCCTGGGTTTTGTCCACAGGCTGCCCCCCCTTCACCTCGCCCCTGTCCTGCCAGCGCCTGTCAAGCCTAAGTCATTAATGTTTAGCTGTCCCGGGATGGCAGCACTGACAGCACTCATCTGTCTGTGAGCGGAGATTAGAGCGCGAGGTGTCCCGTCAGAAGATACTCTGCTGGGGGCGTGACTGCGTACAGTCCGGACAGTGGTAAATGGGGAGTCATATGTTTTACAGAAAATGGCATATTGAAATAAGAAGTAGATGTGATAATGGTGCACTTGCTGGAAGGTTGCAAGTTTGATTCTCATTCAGACCAGTGTGTGCAGTTGTTGAGTCAATGAAAGGCCTCACACTTACAAAACTTTCTCTGGTGGCAGCTGACATTAAAATCACTTCCAATACTAGAATTCTCCTTTGCAGTTTGAATTGTGAGATTTGATAATTTAGTTACAGTGTTTTCATGAAGGATTACAGATGTCCAAATCACAATCAAATCCAAAATGGTTAAACAGGTTTTTACTCACAAACTATTGATTTACAAGGAAATACTTTGATGCAGTAGCACAACAATACAGTTGAAAAAACATTTAAAAAACCACACACAATTTGAATAATTGTGAAGTAGTTTATTTTACAGTTTTTACAGCAGTCACATACATCGCTCACTTGCCTGCAGTCCCAGCATCCTAAATATTCACCGTGATGAGTTTAAAACCACTTTTCAAGAGTCAGAGTGAGTTTTGGCGTCCCAGGTAATGCTAACAAACATTAGCATGCTAATGGCACTCTTCCTGCTTCTCGCAGAATAAAACACTGTATAATAGACTCTACAGATGCAGAGAAAGCTCTGTGGTCTCATTTTCACTTCAATAGATGCGTTTACAATATATCTGTGCTGGAGCAACACAATGTTAGTTTATTACATGAAAAGAATCAGGTACATGAACTAGTTTCAAAACTGTTAAAATCAGTTTGAGCGCCTTTAAGGGAATTGAATATAACTTTGTGGAGGTGGAAAGTCACATCCATAATTCCATCAAAGTAGAAAGTTAAAACATATCTTGGAACATTCTCCGTGGAGATTATTCCATACTGGGGAGTATTATAGCTAAAGGAACAACTTTTCCATGGAAATAACATAGGCCTTTAGTCATAGTCGATTAATCGGTCGATGGTGTTTTAGTCAACCAACATTTGTATTCGTCGACTAATCATTTTATTTAGATTAAAATGATTTATATGGGACAACAGCAAAAAGGAGAAGATATGGAATGAGTTAACTGAAGGTTTTTTAATTCATCATGAGTTTAATTATCTCTAACATATAAGTACATTGTTTAGTACTTTTCTATACAAACAGTTATTTTTGCACGAATTCTTGTGCAGTTCTTGTCTTTTGAGTGAATTTTGTGGAGCTGCAAGCCCACTCACGGGAAGGCCATGGTTTTAACACATTTTAGTGTAACAAAACCATCACCAAAAAAGTCTTTCGTCTATTTGTTGGCTAGAAAGTTCCGTACTGTGCCTCCACACGTAACCCTGAATACCCGCCATTCATACACAGCACAACAAACAGTGCGACAGGAGAGACAGCCATCTTTCTCTGTGAAGTTAAAGGTTACGTGTTTGAGGTGGGCTATAAAATAACACTGTTGTCATCTTCATCCTCCCATCCTTTTCTATAGCGTTCTATCTGTCCTCCTACACAGCCCACCGTTACCCCCTCGCGCCCCCCTCTCCTCGATCACCCCCGTCCACGCGCTTGTCAGCACTTTGATTCACTACCTGCAGCTCGGTTACTCATTGAGCCGAGCTGCCACTGGAGGTGTATGGGGCCTGTCTTTGGGCCGGTGGCGGTGGAGCGCTTTGATTGACAGATCTGCTGGCGTTGTTCATTCCCGTCTGGGCACAAAGCAGAGGAAGTGGAGGACAGCGAATATGAATGGGGGCGGTTAATAATTAGGAAATGTTAGAGTATTATATCTGAGAGACAACCTCATATTAGGGCCTTTTGTTCTGCGTGTCACTGTAGTTAATGGGAAACTGCGCAAAGTTCTGATGTGTTTCCTGTTAGCTCCTTATATGGTCGCTCACAATCAGGATGTTCTAGACTAGATTGACTGATAGCGCAGGTATTTATACAGTTTGGATGCAACTCGTTCACATTCATGGACATTTACAGGAACTTTCTTTCTTTTTTTCTTCAATTGTGAATGGATTATAAACTATTTCAAAATAGGAATAATAATAATAATAATACATTTTCAAGTCACCTAAAGCTCTTCACAAATACGCACACAGAATTATGGTTGTGCTGCAGAAAAATACAAAACATAAACAAACAAAAAAGCCTAATTTTTATCGTTGATTAGAGTTTGAGAGTCACAAAACAAACTTCAAATATGTATTGTTTGCGAATGTTTTACAGTTAAATCATCCTAACCAATTGTTTATGAAGCAGTATTTCTAAAGTGACGCAAAAACTAACAAAAAGGTGGCAATTATTAATGATTTACAATAAAAGTAAACCAAAATTTCAAGGGTAAAATAACCTAAACGCAACATAAATTCAACGATTGGAAATAGTATTAAAAGTGAAGTGAGTATTTTCAGTTTGTTGTTATTATCAGTTGACATAACACCCAACACATTTTGATATTCCTGTCTAATAAATCATATCCATTTGATGTTTTCCCAAATACCTAATAGTAAAAGTCTTTTCCCTCTCCTCAGATATGTCACAAGTTAATAGAGAAGGAGCCGTGACAAGTTAAGTATAGGCAGGCCTCCTATTGTCTCCCATATCATCTGTCAGTGTGCTTCTGCGTCAGCACTTCCTCCTGTACCTGCCTGGTTAATGATCGAGCCCTCGGAGCTGCAGCCTGCTGGAGGTGTATAACCCAACCGTCATGGCCGCCCATCACTCCCACCACAGGACAACAAGTGAGTGACAGATTAGCAAGCACTGGCGTTTTCCAAAGAAAGACAGGGGAAACGGGGAGGAGAGAGGAGATCGGGATTGAAGGAGGCTCGAGGAGGAGGTGTGGAGCACAGGAGGAGATTCGAGAATCAGGGTTAACTGGTAATATTGATCATTGTGATGGTTTGGATATAAAGTTTGAGACATAATTGGACTTTTTCATATATTGTTCATTTTACAGATGTTCTTTGGCTCGAGACATAAGTTTGAGACATGTTTAAGAAGTTATCGTAACTTGAACAGTCCAGGTGCAGTGTTAGGTCTATTATTTATAGCTAAAATGCCTCTTTGGTTTATATGTATTTCAATTATACTTTTGAAATCTTTCTGGAATCTCTCACTGAACCAAACTTTTTAATACAGAAATGATTTGACAACACATTTCCGACATGAGCGCGTAACTGATTTTTTTTTTCTTTGAGAAGAGTTAAAGCTGGGGTACCTGATTTTCACACTGCAAAGGTAAGTAGTCTAATCTGTGTAACTCCTCTCTTGCTTTCAAACTTTTTGGCGCTCTATTAATATGCACATGCATTCATTTTTTGGTGTGCAAGGCTTTAAAACCTCTAAAGTGAAACCGGGGTGGACCACTCTACCACAACCAATCAGAGCACTGCTTTCAGCTCTTGCTTTTGCGTTGACAGGACACAAAACACTTTTTTATTAGATGCAGACAGCGTGCACCAGTCAAATTTCTGTCACAAGTGCTGCTTTCACAAGATACTCTTTGGTGGAAAAAACTAAATTCACTAATTTACAAAAAATAAAGTGGGGTATCTCAGCTTTAACGTGTTGAGAGCAGTGGACAAATTGTTTACGTGTGCAGTGCTCTCCACTAACATTAGCACACAAACTGAAAGCAGTAAATTTACTGTATTGTGAAATTAAAATAAATATGATAAAGACATGCCATACATGTTTTGAAATATTGTAGCAAGGAACAGGAAATATCAGAAAGTTTCCAAAACAAAACATCAAATTACATCACAGTATTTTTACTTAAGGGCCATTTCAGAGCACTTTAAGCCTGAAGATATCAAATTGTAACACTAAAACACACACATTACACTCTTTCCAGTAAAGGAGGCCTGTAGAAGTTGATCTAAAGTCAAACTGCCTCCCCTGTTGGTCACTTGTGCTTCTGCAGCTCCCCATAAGGCTGTTCCTCCCCTCCCTCTGACTCCCCCATGGCCGCCCGCTGAGGTTTGATTTCAAATGGAAAAATTAATGGGAGAATAATAGCCCTGGGCCTGGCTGTCTCGCGCACACACTCAATCACACCGTTAGTTGGTCTACAGGGGTACGACGAGGGGTAAACTCACATCCATTTGCCTCCATGGCTCTGTTATCCCATTGTGAGGCGTATATTAACTCAACATGCATGTACACTGGGGACACGCGCACCTCCGAGGGCGAAACTCGCAAATATTAGTACAGTGGCTTTGTGGAATTCAAATAAATAAATAAGTGATATGTAATCTTTAGCAAGTCCCTTGATAGATGTGATGCTTATGGAAGTACAAAGCCTTAAACATTTTGAGATCTTTCAGAGCAGTTTCCGTTCTGAGCTTACTTTAGGATGTAAAAAATATTCAATGCAAATATAGAAAATGCAATACAAAAATAACGTGAAATTATCTAAAGCATTTCAAAAAGTTGAGAGAGAACAGCTGTGAAGAAGCTAAAACTAACACAAACTTTTTAAACACAATACTTTATTAAAGATTGCAGTAATAATCCACATCGTACACAATTAAATATATTGATACTTCCATAATCAGTAATCTGCCTGATAAAACCTGCATTACGTGACCATATTTAAATGTATTAAATAATCTAACCTACTTTTAAACTGATTATTATTTACAGCGCACATTTTTTATAATGCACTGGATTTACAAAGTGTCTTTCATTGCACCTAAAGCGCTTTACATTGTGTTATTCATTCCCTTCATACACAGCCACAGCTGCCCCGGGGCAGACGGATGGAACTGCATTACTGTGATAATGATGAAAACAGGGAATGCTCCAACAGAATGTCATTTTGCAATTAGAGAAATAATTCACATTTTAATAATGCCCAATATTTCAACATGTCAATAGTCTTAGGTCAGAGAAAAGGTTTTATTGCTGTTGCCAGTAAACAAAATCCACAAACAGGAACTTGCTCCGGTGAAGAGTGACACAATGAAGCATAAAAATATAAAATTAAGCAAGCATAAAAAATAAAGCGTTAATTAAAAGATAAATATAAATAGATTAATTAAATATAGACACAAAATGTAAGGTCAATACTGTAACACAAAAAAAGAATACACACAGTACTGAAGGTAAGGTAAGGGTTAATGTGACACCATGACAGTCTAGAGAGCAGGTCACCAATCTATGACAGAATTTGCCTTTTAACTGAGTGTTTTGGTTCAAATATTGGTAATTGCTGGGCGTATCCACATGAAACAAGAACGGCACAAAATGAACTGGCACACAATAAGCTATTTAAATAGTTTGATTTGTTATTTGTTGAATGAGAATGTCAAGATCACAGCTAAATCCAAATTCATCCTTATTTTTTCTACTCTAAAATGTTTCTTCTTTTTTTCCGCAGTCACAACTAAGCCACGCTGAATTCAGAATTAAAGTAGATTTGTCATCTTTAACCGGTCTGCTATAGGGCTGTGTTAGTGGCAGGAATAATCACGTGGAGTATAATCTCTGTGTCTGGTTGTGGCAGGGAGTCGCTGTTTGGAGTTTTAAAACGGAAGAGGCTGGTGCGGTGCCAGGATTGATGTCAGGGAAGCCCACTGGCACTTTCCCTTTTCCCCACCCATCGGAGAGGTCGGACCCACTGTGCCGAGGATTCCCGCTCTTCCTGTTTCTCCTGACTTTGAGGAATTTTACTCCCCAGCGCTCCCCTCACACGCCCCGCACCTCTGCTCAGATACCTGCTTCAGCAAAACCAAAGCAGCAGAGGCAAGTTTAAGGACTTCTCTTCATTAAAGCATTTAGCCTTGATCTATAAACAGCAACAGGTTTTAATGTTTTATTCAAGTATCGCTGATCTTGCAAATCATAGCCACAACCGAAATATGAGTTTTAGATTTTTTTGGGGGTCGTTCAAATTCAGTTTTTGGAAGAATATATATTGTGGTCGTCGTTTGTGGATACTCTGGTGTCGTCCTACAAAATAGTGGATATGTAAAGAATGTTTACTGTTTAACAATTATCAACTCCTTTAGCTTCAGGCCTATTTTTCCTAAAATGTCTGACTGAAATGAGCCCCAATTCAAACTGAACTGAACCCTTGAAATGTCTATTATTTGCGTTAATCTGAAGAGAAAGGAAGATTTATTATAGTTGTTGAGCTGCTCTTTAATGACCATTTTATCTCTGAATATTTGAAAGATTTTGGGCAATATAGTATACTAGCAGTGGAAAGTAACAAAGTACAAAGCTCTTGTACTATACTATCCTCAAGTAATATTGTCAGCTATCTATACTTTACTTAAGTCATTTTTACAATACACTCGAGAGCAGGTATCTAGACTTTTTACTCCACTACAATCTTAAACTGGACTAAAAAGTAGAAAGTACTTTTCATTTGGTTTTTGGGTTTTGTTTTTTTATTCAAGGTTTTGAGTTAAAGTCCCAGTTTTATAGCAATCAGAAATCCTTTATCAAAAAACTATATTAAAGGCTTTAACAGTTCTCAAAATCTGTGTGAAATGCTTTTACTTTTTAACTTTACTTTTACAAAATTGCGTGCATCTTCCGCCACTGTTATAAATGCGCTGTGCTTTTTCTATAGCTTTCTTTCTAAGTCTCAGGTAAAATGGGCCACTTATTCATCCGTGAGAGATTTGTGGATTGTCTGGTGGTGATAATCCACTTCAGAAGGCAGCCACCTCCTTGTGCCTCTTGTATTTCGCCTCGGGGCCCATGTCGCATTAATTGCTGCCTGTTCTGAGCCTGCAGACTCTGTTTCTACTGCTCGCATCAAAGAAACCAAGCGCTGAACTTTATGAAATTTTTATTCAATGTGTTCTTTCTCTTCCCTTTTCGCCCCTCTCTCTTCCTCATTCCTATTCCCCACCTTGTTCCCCCCGCCCCCCCAACACACACACACACACGCTTAAAGCACTGCCACCAAATAGACAAGAAAGACTTTGGATCTCTCGTGTTTTGGGTGCAACTTCCTTCCTGCCCAGGAGCACCTCGAGGATCTCGTTAGTTCTCGCACCGTCTACACACGATCTGCCCGGAGCGGAAAGCAGATCGCGTGGGGAAATAAAAAAGAAGAAAAGAGGTTAAAAGAGAGAGGGGGGGGGGGCAAGATCAAGAAAGTTGGAGAGATTCTCTGTAACGGAAGGTGTGAGTGTTGTGTTATTTAGCCGTTGTATTTTCATATACAGGGAGATGAGAGCGTTTGGCATCTCCCTGTGGACGACGCACACCAAAAGCTTGAGGTTTCATCATAATGTCCTCTTTACATCAAACACATTGCACAGATCATGTTAATGTGACATAACTTTGCTCGTCACAAAGAAAGACATGATTTACGACACATTCCATGAGTCCAGAGTTGGGATGTCAAGATTATTCGGTTAATTGTGATTATTCAGGACACAATGTAATAGTAAGACCTTAAAATAATAATCGTGATCATTTTAGACGCAAAGTTAAGTTATGTTCTAAAAAAGTCACATTAACTTTACTTTATCGTTCAGTAAGTTAGAATTCATAAAGCTGGTCACAGACTACAGGAATGGTGATCTTTTAGACTATTTAAATGAGAGGAAATTTAGGATTTCACTGTTGTTTGGTCATGGAATCAGTAATCGTGAATAATAATCATGATGTTTCTTCATCTCATAATTATCAGACAATAAAACCAAGTCTGTGCAGTAATAGCATAACTTCTATAAAATCAGTCAAGTAAGGAAATTAGGTTATTTGGTAAAAACATTTACTTATTTCTGTTAAAAAAATAAATAAAAGTTTGTTTATTGTGTGTATTGTCATAAATGGACTTGGGATTTGCAGAAGAAAATGGATCAATGTTTGGACAAATAGAAGTAACAGACTATTAAAAGATCAATCTGTTTATATATAACATAAATATATACTGTCACAAAACTATGAAGTATTATAACTAGACATGGCAGGATTGTTTGGTTAATTGATAATAGGGATTTTTGGGGTAACAGTGTAAAACTTAATTAGGTCTATTTTAGAAGAAAACATTAAACATTTCTCTTAATTCAATGTAAAGAACTTTTTAATCTGGCTGTTTTGTCCCACTGACTTTATTTTGTCATTCATAACGTTTGATTTCATAAAACTGGTCATGAACTCGAGGAATAGATGATAGGAATGAAAGAAAAAAAAAGATTTCACTGTCATGATCTCAGTGATTATGAATAATCATTAAATCTTTTTTTTTTCCTCACAATAATCACTAAAATGTTATATTGTGACATCTTCAATTGGATCAGAAAGGTGATTGATTACCATTTATTGAATCATCTTTTTTCCATTTTCTTTTAATTTGTTTCTCACCTCAAAATGCTGCACTAATTCTTCGTTTGTTGGTGACATGGGGTTGCGGGTTCGATTCCGAATTCAGACAATTGTTGGAGATTATAGCACCATTAACAAGGCTTTTGAAGTCAGAACAGTAAAGAAATGAATCTTTATAAATTCTAAACAATTAAACACCTTGAATCCCTGTTTCAGTTGTTATCCTACAACACTGGCTGTGTTTTCAACTGCTCTTGCACTGGTGTCATCCATCACAGCGGAGTGTTTCCCCCATGTCTCATACACACATGTATAAATCACTACGCCTGATTTGTGAGGGCCAGGGTTTAAATAATTAAAGAAGTTTAATTTATCAGGATTTAGCGCCTTGACAGCAGAGAATGTGAGACGTCCAGGCAAAGAATAACGTCACTAAACCAAAGAAAACGATTGATGATAAATGGACAAAGGAAACTTCTGCCATATTATAATGATTTATTTTAGACAGTCAACAAAAAAACATGTATGCGGTGTGTTGTTTGGTTGTTCAATATAAGTGCACCTTAAAAATAAGAATATTGTGGAAAGACGTTTTTGTCATTATTTTGGCAGTTCTAGTGAAACGGCTCTCAGAAGAAAAAAAAAATTAACAAAATATATACCTAGATTTTCTCAGTGTACAAATGTTTTACAGTGCCAATTGAATAATTGAATGCCACATTTATTATACATTACATTTGAGCCAATAAAGTTTAACATATTCCAACAATAAGATAAATTATCGAGCAGCTGAATTGAGATTGGAGTCATTATTAAATTACACATAAAAGATAAAAGTCAAAAGAAAGCTGTTATAAACCGGTTTACAAACCAAATTTGTGAAATTGTTTTAATTGGTGAGAATATTTTTTTTTTTCTTTTTCGTTTAAGGTGTTTCTGAATCAGACAAAATATTGTATCACTTTTTTTTGTTTTTTTTAACAAGTAACCAAAGAAAAGATATTTCAGAGGCAGTTTTAACAAAATACAAACGTGGCTAAAATACAGAGCGAGAATGGCTACAGATTGAAGCTCTTTCATGGAGCGCTGCCGCCCTCTTATGGCCACGAACCAAATTGAAAGGCCAATATTGAGGCGCATCTCTGGATTGATGGGATGAACTGTTAGCCCTATGAAATTTGGAAGTCAAAAGTAAGATCTACCAGCAGGCACAAAGACATAAGGGAGAAATGTTACAATAAACAAACAGCCTTGTCTGGCTTTGGTTCAACCCTCATCTTATTTATTCTTTCCAGTAGATCTCTGAATGAGTGGAAAGCACATCTTCAAAACACATGAATTAACACAGAATAAAAATAATCTCCGTACAGAGCCCTGTACTGCACAGTTTCTTATCTGCTTCTTGATAGTTTTAACTGCCTTCATACTGGGCCCTGGAATAATTCAATGGATATTATACAATTTGAACTTTACCCTGACGACTTTACAGAGTAAAGTTTATCATTCGCTGGCAATTGGAAGCCACCTAGTGGTCAAACCTTTTTTATAACATCAAGTATTGACAACAAGGATATCTGATTGCAAGTGTTGGCTATGACAATATGTCATTGATACACAACCATAGTTAGGATTTAACAGGTCAAAAGACCAGACTGGAGAGAACTTAATATTACACCAGAAGCACAGCATCATAAATCAATGTAGGCTTGTGGCCAGAGACTCTGGGTTTTATATAGAATTATGTCAAACATAACTTTGAAGTTACATTAACAGAGCTCTGTGAAGCCGTTTCTCATTTCTCATTGTAACGAATATCACCACCTTCATGATACAGCACTGTCTTAACAAGACATCAGCATCACTGGCTTTATTCCATCTGGGGCACTGCAGTTCTTCAGTGGTCCAGGAGAGAGCGCTGTAAAGCCTCCTGAATCATTGTGTGCTCATCTGTAGAGTAATCCTATCAGGAGAGATACAAGATCACAGTCATATAACAAGTTAAATATGATCAACTTTAATAGAAAAGCATAAATACGCACAACAAAGGTATCATAAGAAAAGGTGTGTCTAATCTTCAGGTGTTGCAAAAAGTCAGCACTTCTGTAGTTGGGATCCCCCCACGGCATAGAGGCACAGATAGGGCACACCTACACAAGGAAGTGCACGCAACAGTTCAAACCCTCTTGTCATCATCAGCATCCAGTACTTAACAATGCAATGCATTCTTACCACTTGGCGACTATCCCGAGAATGCTGGGAAGTACAGTGCTCCACCAGGCCGTCCTGATCCAGGTTTGGGCAGTTGCAGTAAGGGCAGGTAAAGGTGTAGCGGTTTGGTACAGGACTGGAGACCAATATGTCTAAATATTAGTTTACTAGTGAAGATATTTAATACGTATATTTTGTATTATTTGAATAGTCAAGTCATATGAAGATTGTAAATGTAATTAACATTTCCTTTTGCACATTTAACTAAACCATTCAAATTTCTCTAGTAGTAATGCAATGTAAACAATAGTTTTCACCTGATTATGGCAGGTTGGGTCTGGGCAGTGGTCCTCACTCCCTCCTCGATGTACTCCTGAAATTTAGAACAACTAGCAGTATGGGCCCTCATCTGGGACAGGCCGACCTAATGAAATGAAAACACCAGACAGAGTCTTAGATCAGAGATGAGACGCGGGCTGCTCTGTTTGTTTCTGCCCTACACCAAGATTTGTAGCTTGCAAAGACTCTTTATCAGACATGTGTTTAAAAGTGTACTTATACATCTTAGGAAATTAATGACACAAATAATGGTCCCCCCACTGCATACTAGTTTGCATTTTATTGTTTTAATCCACAGTGCTTAAAAGTAAAAACTACTGTAGCTTTGAGGTGTTCAATGGAGCAGAAGAAGGGGCAGGTAAACTGTAAGCTATGGATTTTAAAATTTTCAAAGTAAAGACATGGCATAAGATTGGGTTTACGAGAATGAAATAGAATGAGATTTTGACATAATTATAAATGAATTGTGCAATGCGTCACATTTTTGACCTCACATTTATTTTTTTGCATCATCATCATAGTTGCCCTACTTTTTTGAACTACAGCTTCCCAAGAGGTGTAATTCAACCAAAATAGACAGTTTTCTGTGCAATACAAATGTAAACATATGGAGGGGGAAAATGTTTTCTCATATGTGCATAATCAACACAATATTTCATTAAAAAATCCTATGGGTGTCTGTCAGTGTACTGCTCTACATAAAAACGTTCCATTATAGAGTTAAGTTATAGAATTTCCGAGCTGTAAATGTCCCTTAACCTCGGCTCCCAGAAATGCAGACTGAGTTGTCTGACCAGTTCTCAACACAAGTCAGTGTAACAGTGCAACAGAGCCCTCATATGCTTGAGAACTTTTGATTGTCACCACAAATACCTGTGTTCCACACCCTTTACACGCTGCTGCGGACGACTGGATCAAGGCCTCCACTTCCACAGCTTTAGTGCAATGACCCAGAGCAGCCCTGCACACTGCACACACAGGCTTCTGAGGGCGCAGACACTCCTGCAGACAGCTGTGGCAGAACCTACAACCAGAGGAAGCAAGTTAGAGTTTATTCACACATTACTACATGTTTTTTTTAAATCAAACTACAATAATGTTGTTCATATCCTCTAATTACCGACATCATCTTTTACACACCAGGACACTACAAGTGACAAAAGATTTATGTTACAGTATTACATGATTTAAACATTTGTGTTTCTTGCATATTTCTAATTTGTGTGGTCTGTCCTTTGAAAATACCACATTTTGAGCATGAATCCGTGTCCTTAGTCCCATTAACATTAATTTATAATTGTAAATGTGTCCTGGCAATACAATTACTCATCAGTATTTTACCTAAATTAATTTGACTCTCACTTAAGGAATTTCTTGAACCACTACTTTGTAACATTATTTTGAAGTAGCGTTACTCTTAATTAAGTAAACTGTTTGGCTGCTCTAAAAATAAAAACCTGGTTTAGGCCTAGGTTAATTACACTTATGCCCCTTTGAAATCCCATGCCCCGGCCACAAGAGGGCGCGGGAAATTGTAGTCCTTTGGAAGGCTCGCAGAGTGCTCGTAACAGCGCTTTGGACTACAAATCCCAAGTGATGCTTTCTCTTTGATGTAAACAAAACTGAAACCGAAATGTCAAGCTTGAATTATCTTTTGTCACATTTTGGTAAAAGTCAAATTATTTTTGCCGCACACAACAAACGTAGATGACTGGAGTGTTTATTTCTAGCTTCATCGGTCACACTTAATTTGAACGATAAACGTTCTCGCTGTTGTTATCTTTCAGATGCATAGCTGCTAGTGCAGACACAGACGAGTCATTTCTAAATCCACAAGGAAAAAGAGAACAACTCACGTATGGCCACACTGTGTCCTCACGGGGCTGTCAAAGATCTCCAGACACACGGGGCAGAGGAATTCAGACACGTCGCCGGTCCCGTCCGATGCATTTTTCTTGTGCTGTGCAGAGCTAAATCCTCCGAGCATCGCCATTTCTTTTCTTCTGTCGGCCCCCCAGCAGCCGTCCTCGTACAGAGTAGACGTCACGTCACTAGTTCCTGGTTCCTTTCGTTTAACACGAGGGGCGGAGCTAAAGCACACAAACAAACCATGGAAAACACCGAGAAGCCTGAGCATAATGTAGCCTTTAACAATGAATTGAGCAATAACAAACCAAAACAAATCGTTCGATTCAAAAGGAGTCTATTGGATGTGGCATAACTTCCCATCTCAGAAAAATAAAAACACCTGATTCCAGACGAGGAATCGAAAACAAAAGTAGCTTTTCTTATACGATTTAAATCTAACCAAACCATCACCACAACAAATAACACAAAATGACTTGTTTGCATTTTCACTGATCACCTTTCGACGTTTTTGGAAGCATTAATAAGTACATATAATGGATATACGGAGGAGTGGAGAGTAGGTGTGTGTCGCCTCCGCTGACTCTGCACGTGGGCTCCTGATGCTGCTGAACTGTCAGAGGTGTGCGCGTGCGCACTGAGAAGATGGGAATTTCCAACAGCTGAGGAGGCGTCGCTATCAGGAGCTAGCACTGCTTTAAGGTAAGATTCTCGGATTGTAGTCACAGTACCACAGAGTCACTGAGTCGGCCTAGTCTTAGATTAGTATGTACACGGCTCACACATTTGTACACATGCACTTGGTCCCTTAAATCACCTAAGATGTGTACCAAGCTCGAGCGTAGCTAAGCACAGCAGCGCTAGCTGCGCTCAATGGGCGTTTACGGCTTCAGTGTGGGGCCCATGCAGATAGCATCATGTCAGGTGAAGTTAGTCCTTTTCGTGAACCCACACTCACTGTTAAGCAGCTGCGTGGACTGCCTCTGTGTGGCCCGTGAAAAAGAACAACATGCTTTTCAGGGTCGTGTTTGCCTCGGATTGTTTCTCGCAGAAGCTCCGTCTTTTATGAGACAAACTGCATGAAGTGTATTTATAAGGCTCATGGACACTGGCTTCAAGAAAACCACCGATCAGAACTAATATACATGATTGAACCATGATAGATTATATGTGTCGTATGAATTTACTATTACCGGGTTCACACAAGGGCAAATGCTTAATGGCTTCGTTAATGATTAACAGAATACTAGTTAGTGGATTTGAGACCATTTTTCTGCTATGGACTCTATGCATGGAACGTCAGTTGGGCTGTTTATTTTTAAATGGTTATTCTCTGGCGTTGGGTTTGTCCCTTTCTAAACACACAGGTGTCGTTTGGTGACTTATTCACCTATTTTGTAAAATCTTTAACAAGTTGTCAGAGACATCCACCACAACTCAGTGTTCACTGCCTGATCTTCATTTTAGAGAAAACCTCATAGAAGTGAATAGAAATGAATGAACAGGAAGTACTCAGACAATTTTAAAAAATAAATAAACAGCCCAACTGAAGTTACATGCACGTAGCCCATTGTTAAGCAACTGCAACTTATATATAAATATACATTTATTTATTTATTTGGAAACTTGAAGTTTGTATATTTAATGTTATTTTTGTTTCAGCTTTGAAGATCTAAGGAGAGCCTCACCGTTATGGCCGTATCTTCCTCCTAAGTGACCTTGAAATGTGCCCATACTGAAACTTATGAATGGAGCAGAATCATCCTGATTTTGATTTTTGAAGACATTGACAAAATAATCTATTGAGTTGATCTGCCTGTACATAGGTCTAATTGTGAGCCAACAAATCAGGCTTTCAGCACCTTACAGAAGAGATGGGTCTAAGAAGGCACACATTCACACTGCAGCCCAGTTCCACCAACTGAAACAACTGCATCTCTGTGGATGATGCACTGCTGAGTGGACATAAAGTCTGAATCCCTCCCACTTCTCTAAAACCTTGTCACCATTGAGCTGATGCCAGTGTGTGCAGTTAATTATGATAACACAAGATGGTGCTTGAATGTAGCATCTCCGTGCAGAGTATGCTGAAAGGGGCGAGGCTCTCCCACAAAAGTACAACAGCTGACTAATAGTCTGCTGCCGACATGGATGCCAAGCTTAAAGAGGACCTGTTCCGGAGGTATGTGGCTGCCTTGGAGAAACGTCTTAACAATGGATTTGAAAATGCTGGAGTGGGCGCTGTGCCAGGCGGGGACAGTGCCAAGCATAAGGACAGTGAAGCTCTTCTTTCAACAGCAACTGCCCTGTTAGGGGCCTATCAGCCAGACCCAGGACAACGCTTCCGCATGGTGCGCTTCTATGAAGTGATGGAGAGCTCACTACGCTACCACCGAGGAGCCAACCTCCGGAGCCTGGAGAGGGCCTTTCACACTCTGGAAACCATCTGCACCAACCTTCTGCTCTTCCCCTGGAAGAAGGAGTTCAGGTGTATCAAGGTATCCTTTTGGATTTCATACTACTGTGTTTAGTAGTCATAATTAATACTTCCAGTGCATTCGCCTTATGTGCTTTTCTAGAAAATCAAGGTTGTGTTACAATTGAATGCAATATTTTGTCACTCCCCACACTAGAGTGTGATTTTCCTTTTGTAGCCAGCTTTTCTTATAAACATAACGTGCCCATGGCCCCTCACTGACCTAATGTGTGAAGGACACTTTAACAGAATGCACTGGGGATTGAGCGAGCTGCATTTCTACATAACTCTCACATTACTAATATTATTACTTACTTATTTTTTTAAACAATGCATTGTTCCAATTTGCCCAACCACTAACCCATTGAGGCACATTATCAAATTTAAAGTACTATTTTCTTTGATTGCGGCTTTTTTCATTTGAGCTTACTGAAATGATGTTGATATTAAAATAATTTGTTTTTACCTTGGATATTCTGTGGTTGTACTGAGTGCTCTTCAATTATCTCTTGTAGACTTTTACTGGCCCATACGTGTACCATCTGCAGTCTGCCATTACTGATGCTGAACTCCGCTCACTAATGCGCACCATTGGCTACTCCTGTGACCATGAATCACAGTTCCATTTGCAAGAGCACCCCGGAGGTGCAAATCACCTCCGTCAGCTGGCGTTCGAGCTGTTCCTGGCCCAGGCCGAGTGTCGGCTTCTCAGCGAGGTGGTGGCGTTGGCGCGTGGCGCGGCCTCAGAGATGGATGCTCTTGAGCAACGCAGAGGCTGCAGGGACGATGCAGCGGGCTGTGCCGAGGCACTGCGCCGACGGGACAGCCTCGGGGCAGACATGGCTCGACTCTCTGTTCGACCTCTGGACATCGAGAGGCCCCACACACACCACCTGAGACGTGGCAGCAGACCCTCCAAATCTGTGGACGTCACCGATGGGGCAGGACACTGGCACCCAGCTGTCAGCAAACCAGTGTTAAAGGCCTCTCTGAGTCTGAGGAAGGAGCCTCTGTTTGTGGATGCAGAGGAGGATTTAAAAGATGAAATCCTCCGACCCAGTAACTCATCCTCCCTCTTCTCTGTGGCAGCTCCTCCCTCCTACAGTCCTGAGGCTGACTTCTTTCCCATCCAGACACCTTCTCCGGCTGACCCTTACTCTTCCTACCACTTGTCCTCTTTGGATGAGATTGACTTGTACACAGAGAGGGGCACAGGGACTGGGGGCAGGCAGACCCCTTCCAGACCCCCTTCTCGAGACGCTCGGGATGGATGGCTGCATAAGGCTCATGGCAGTGTGAAGTGCCAAGGCTGTGGTCTGGGCTGCTCCAGCATGGCGTCCTGCCAGAGGTGTGACATGATCCTGTGTGGGGCCTGTCATGATGTGGAGCCTTCTCCGTGCTGTGGTCTGCAGGAGTATCACACCAAGTCCCCCCGGACCCTGGACGGATACATTCCTGTGAAGGACAAGCTCTCTGTCTATTCCAACACTCACTCCCACCTGCACCCGCACCCCCTCACCCTGACCCACTCCCATCCACACGCCCACTCTCAGATGGTGGACAAGCCCATCATGTCCACCAAGCTGTTTCCATCCAAGTCCGTTGCCCAGTTGTCGACACCAAAGGGAGGCAGCAGTGAGCGCCTGAGTTTGGGCGGCTCGCGATGCGGGTTCTGTAATAAGCCTGGAGCGTCACACACCTGTGTCAACTGCTCCAAAGTCTCCTGTGACTCCTGCATGGGCCTCTACGCCAAGGATCTGTGCACCCGCAAAAACCCCCAGCACAGCTTTGTGCCCAACCATCAGCTCAACTTCAAGTCTGGCACCATATCTCACCTGGTTTACCGATAAAACACTTGTGCTCTGCAAACCTGCACTACTGCTTAGGTCTCTTATTGCCTTTTATAGTCATCCACGATTTTGCCCATTATCTGCTCTCTCTGAGATTTTGAACTCTTGTACATTTCTCTTAATGTTAAGGCCTGGTCACTGCACATCCATCTGCTGTGTAGTTCTTCTGTTCCTGCTACATGCTCCTAAGTAGTCGTGATGTTGTAGCGCTTCCCTCAAAGCTTGTCCTCTTCTAAGGAAACTGGAGAAAAGAGTTGAAGTCTTTCTCATTTTAATGATTTTTCCAAATGAACATATATTGCCTAACTTCTCAGCTCAAATCCTACTAATATATAAATATATATGAATTACATAAAGTATATATCTGTGTGAATGTTTGAAGGTGCGTATGTATGTAGAAGACCTCTGAGCTTGCGTTATGACAAAACCCTTTTAAACTTGAAAAACATTAGGGATTACTGAGAAAACACACTGGAAGTCAGTGAAGTGTATAGTATATATTTTTATCTATTCTGTAGAATATTGTGAGACTGTTAAACAGGCATGAGACTTTGGGGACAGGACCTTGTCTGTGTGGGTTCAGTGATATCTCAAAGGACATAAATGAGACAATGATCAGTTGCCATATTCTATTTCCAATATGTTTGCCTTGTAAATGAACCTTTTTGTTTGTGTGACTGGGTTTTGATGCTGCTGTTGTCTTGAGATGTTGGGGATGTGTGGTATGAACTCTTTGTTAAATGGCTTGTGTCAGGTCCAATCCCCCACACTCATCACCCACTCCCTTTCATGGTCCATGATGGTGTGGCGCCCCCTACACCGGAGGTTTCATGGAGTCTAAGATCACTGCAACATTTTTAATTAAGTTAATTAGGCAGATATTGAAGGTCTCCTGAATGGTTCCTGTCTACCTCAAATGACTTCAACATTGACATTCATTGGATGTTGTAGTTTAGAAACAGCCCAAGAAACTTACTGCTGGTATAAAAACATATGAAAACACCAGTTATTGAACAAAATGAAGACACTTCTGTTTACAGATCTGTAGCTGTAAGCTAAATATTCTGGGATTGTGAAAATATGATATTTTATATAGTCTGAAACGTGTCTCTGCATTTAGTCGAGCACAGTCAAAATATTTAAGTGTTTGTGGTTTTAAAGATTAGATTTTAAAGATAATTTATCCAGATTTGAAGTTCACATTTAGTTTGACCTCATTTTTTTCAGTCCAAACAATGCTTTAATCATGTGGTTTATCACAAAGTGTTAAATGATCATTGCATTTTACTTTCAGTTGTCAACTCCACACATTGACCACCACTTCGTTGTTGTCACACAGCAGGGAGTGGACAGCACTTGGTCGTTTACTGAAGCTAATGAATAACTAAGTCATAAATCTGTTCTTTACTTCGGAGCATTTACTTCCTTCTTTATTCTTACAAAGGGTTACAAAGGGACAGTTGTATGTAGCTGATGAGATTGCTTTGAACACAAATGTTCTCGATTCGGCTTAAGCTTACACTAACTTGGACATAAAAAAAAAAAAGTATCTTGAGTGACCTTAGGGAGGTGTGCAATTTGACGATGCCTTTCTAAAACAGTTGAAAATGTTGAAGTATATTTATAATTAAAAGTTCATTTCAAACTTGTATACCAGCATCAAGACGTGTATGTAATGAGCCATGTTGCAACTTGCAGTGAGTAATTCTATTGCCAAATGAAGAACAAATGTCCTATTGGAGAAAACGCTTAATTCTTGTGGCTTGCCTGGATGTACAAATATTGTATCAAATAGTAAAATGTGGGTTTGCTTTAGCTGTGTCTGTAGATGTGAGCTAACTGATCTGGCTCGTACCTGCACAGTGCACATCACACGACCTGTATCACTGGACTGAACATCTGTGTAGGATGCTACCAAGGGCTATACAGGCTTCAGGGCTGCTGCTATGTTTGTGGGTATTTGTGGAGGTGGATTTGCTGATGTGCAGAGACTTTATATTCATTAGTGGATAAGAGTCACTGATGATCTACAGAGCTGTGTTTATATTTAGAGACATGAAACACATCGAGCCATTGGAACATAACTGGTTTAGTCCACAACCACAGTCATAGTGAAAATGATGCTCTGTTTACCTCTTTGTGTACTTCTGGAATTATTGTTGATGTATAGACAGCCCTCTCCTGGCATGTTCTGTTCAGGTCTGACCCTGGATTTTTCCTCTCACCCCAAACTAACTCCTCATCTCCACTGGCACTGATGACCATTGCACAATGTCTATGTGAAGGGGAATGGACTTGGCTACCAGTATCTGGGCATAAATGGAGTGGAAAGGGACATAGCCAAAATTGTTGATCAGTGAAAAAATATATATATTGAAACAAAGATTTTATAATATAATTTAAAGAATAAAATTCTGAAAAAAAACTCTTTGATTTTCATGTGTATTTTATTGTCACTGCATATACAGTGTTTTGCATCAATCAAATGCTTTCTAGAATTGAAAAATCTACTTCACAAGCTAATGTGCTCTTTTAGATGATATTCACTAATTCTCTCACGCTCCGAGTATGTCGTCAGTTGTATATATTTCTTTTTTCAAACGTTTAAATTTGAAACCGATAAAACACACAAAACACATTCAAAACAGGACCAGAGAGCAGACAACAAATTAAAATTTAAAATAAAACATGCAATCAAAGAAAAATTACAGCACATCCAAAGTTCCATTTAGTCCATAGTCTATCTTTACTTTTATTTGTTTACATTTATTACCATTTCGACCAGCCACCATAACAAATAAGTAAAACATTTTCCGTAATGTTATGTTTGCAAATGTTCATGAATTTTGCAATTTTCTGTGTTACCAACAGAGGGCGACAAAGACTCATATTTGAACACATTGTTGCAGTTATAGGTCTGGTATAGTGACTGAAACACTAAACAGATGCTTTAGTTACATGGACGCTCTGAATAAATGTCTGTGTCTTCAGTGTCTCCTCACAAATGAACTGCAGATCATAAATAGGGCACACAAAAGTAACCCATGCGCGGTCAAGGCACTCCTCCTGTCCAAGGACAGGAGGAGTGCTGAGGAGATTAATGAGCCCTGGGTAAATATGGGGCAAATGCCAAGCTGGTGCCACACTATCAATTCTATTAGACCTGAATTTTCGTGCCTCTCAGTGTCTTGTTTGTCGTGTCTTGTATTGGTCACTAGCATAAGCAGGATACAGGTGGTACATATAGAATTGCAAAAAGCCTGTCCCAACAACATTTCTGTACCTGCCACAGCGGACACGAAACACAGTTCTGACCACCATCTAACCATTGCAATTTACAAACATACTTCCCCGAGCAATGCTAAACCCTGTCTAAAAGGAAGACCAAAACTATCCTAAACATCCACATGAAAAGTAAAAGTCTGCTGGTGTTTCATTTCCACACTGCAGCAGTGGACAGGAGCAGAGCAGTTGCAGTGACCCCAGCCTTCCTCCTCCTCTGCTCCAGGGACATGTCACAGTTGTGCTGACTAAAAGCCCACGCCGGCCCTGAGGGAGTGTTGGACAAGCTGCAAACAGGACATCACTGAGGCTGGAGAGGAGATAATGACTGATGCGGCACTGCTTAACCTTTGAATACAACAACTGTTAGCACCAACTTAGCCTCTTACACTGTTTATGTAATGTTTTATCTACTCTAATACATATCGGTGTGTTAATGTCTTAATAAAAGTCTGAGATACTGATGACAATTTGCTAAATAATGTCATTTCGGTTTACGCTTGTCAGATAGTGCTAAAGGTAAGTCCAACCACAAGAAGTCAGTAGAGCTGCAGTGTTTTCCAATCTATTTTATTTACATAGACATATTTACACAGTTTCCAAAGTATTGCTATCTAACTATTAATCGTAAGCAATAAAACCGGTAAAATCAAATAAGAACAATAGTAGAAAATTAAAACGTATAACCATTTAAAAAAAGAAAAGAAAAAAAAAAACACAAAAGCCTTACTGTTGTTGCTTATGTGCGCATTTATTGAAGCTTATAAAGTTTATTACCCTTCATGAAGTCATATAAACATAGTACATGCAGTCGACAACAATGTTCCAGTGTTAACCTTTCTGAGAACCTGAACAAAATAAGTGTTTGATTCTGATTTATTATGTGCGACGGTAAAAACGTTCTCCGTTATCCAAAGAGCCTCTCCTCTTGTGCTCTTTGTGAAATTGCAAGGCATAAGATTTATTATACAAGATTTATCCTTAAACAAACAAAGTAATGAAGACTGGTCAAATCACAGAGGTCATTCATTTTATCTTCTGTCATACTGATAGTGAATATACCCAACGATGTAAAGTGTCTATAGGCGAACACTTAACCTTTAGCGTAATTGACGGATGACACAGGAATAAATGAGTGCAAAATGCTGCTCTTGGTGCAGGGCATTATTAAATCTTATCCGTGCACTTTAGCCTGTCAAAGCTGTAGGAGGCCTTACTTACGACAGGCTCAAATTATTTCATGATAAAAAAATGCGAAGAAAGCTGGGTTCAATTCTAACTTTATTTAATCAAAGATATGGCAAAACTTCTATGGGGAAGTAGTTTCATTTCCTTTTGTGGACAATGCACCTCCAAGTTTCTTGTAATAATAAGAAAAGACTATTTGTCCAATGTTACACAGTGAAATACACTATGTGGAAGCCCAAGAGTTCTACTTCTACTGTTTCTAAGCACTACATGTAGCTGTAGGGACAAATGAAAACTAACCTGATTCACAAACTGGGTTTCTTTTTAAAGACAATAGGTTTTGAGATGTATTTTTACCTTGTGGACATGTTTGGTGGCGTGTCTCTTATCCGCTGTTGTTACTTCCTGTCGCCTGGTGGTCTCTGGAGAAGGGCGTCCCATGAGCGTGACAGAAGGAAGGCTCCGTTGTCACAGTTGATGGTGTCTGTGCCTCGCATTCTGATTTCAATGGCCTCCTTAATCCAGAGTTTGAACTTGTTGGTTTCAGGTTCTTTGACCCGAGCCTCGTCCCAGTCCTTTTGTGATCTGATATGATTGATTTTAGATTCTCTTGTTCTGCTTGATCTTTTTTTTTGTCCTAGTGAGTCTCGCGATGTCTCTTTTTCAGATTATGTTTGGTTATCTCACCACACCCAGTTTATGTCTGTATGTAAAGCTCTCTCTTTTTTGTCGAATTTTGTTGAATACTTCAGACTCCCACTCTTCCTCATTGACTCATTGACTGCAGCACCAATTTTCTATTCCCCTCCTTAACAATGCACCGGGTTCATTGTCAAGAAGTTGAGAATGCAGTATTCAGTATAGCAGAATACTACCAATAATATGAAAGTAAAGTTGATTAATTTAGAAGAACTTTTAAGTGCAGCATGTGCATTAAAGGCAAGGACAAGGAGTTGTGTAATTCTGCACACTGTGAACCCAAGGGTGCTCAAGTGAGGAGAGTGGAGCAGATGTTTTCTGTGATGTTTTGCCTCAGCCAAAGTTTCAAAGTATGGGCAGAAGACGGGTGGATGTGTCAAAGCGCAATGTGTGCTGGAGTAGCAAACGCAGCTTGAATTTGGCTGTCCTACATTTATTGAGTCCAATTCAATCAAATGTGTTTTTATTGCTAATATACGTGAAAACAAACATGCATTCTTACTGATCGGGGTCGCCTCTTTACAGATCTGACCTGTAACTTGGCCTGGTGATGAAGATAGATAAGCTTAATGTTATATTGTGGAACATTCTAGGCCAGTGTTTCTCAAACTGGTGGTACGCAAACTTCTTCTGGTGCTATGTGGACACCTCTTCAGCTGTAATGTTTGCTTTAGAGTACTTTTTATTCAGCTCTTCCTTTAGTAAATTTCTAGTTAAAGCTACTGTGGCAATGGTGTATTCCTTCTTAAGACCTGGTTTATCCCTAATTCAGACCTGAAATAGTCCTGTTAAAGACCCAATTTAGATCCGTTGGTACTTAGAAAGCCAAATCTTTTCTTCGGTGGTACTTGGTGTAAAAAGTTTGACAACCACTGGTCTAGGCAAAGCAGGTGGTGGACATAGTGCACTTTTAAATACAATACAAAACAAATTAGGTAATTCAGACTCCGGACACAGATGAAATGAATGAATCCTTGTCTAAAGGAGAGTAAAACTAAAACACATGGAAGAATAAGGAGATAAAACTGGTTGCAGTAGCCTGGCCTTCATCATTGGTTCTGTTCCATAGGGTCCTCTCTGTGCTCGCTGTAAGTGCACACAGATAAAAGAGAGGCCTGGTGCGTTCTCACCTGTGTCTGTCCTTCGCCAAAGGCACCTGAGTCATGGCTCCACACGACCTTCACTCCTCCGTCCTTCTGCTCATCTCATTTCTGCCGAGCTTAACAGCTCTATGGACCCCAAGCATGTAAATCAGCACACATAGTTTCATTAGACTCAGGGACAAGCAGCTAAATTTACATTTTTTTTTACACTCAACATGATGAAAGGTACTATAATTATTCAACATTGTGACTCGAGTGATACTTTTGTCATTTAGTTGCTATGTTTTTCCTATTGTACATCAATAAGTGCATTTCCTTCTCTGTATTTTTAATGCACATTTTGAAGTATTGCATAGGTAACAGGAGGTGGAAACGCCAAATATCACATTTAGAACCCTTAATTCGTATGAAAGTTTATATGCTCACTTCAGGTGGATTTCGTTTTAGGCGCATAACCATTAAAGCAAATTTTGAAGCAAATCATGAAGCGAATATTTAAACCCATCAGCCTGTCGAACTACCAACCTGCATCAGGCGGCACCGGAGCACACACAGATCATTGTCCACATGATCTGTCAGGGTACTGGTTACCGTCTGGTCTTGAGGCAAGTGCTTAACAAATATTCCGGCCATTTTTAAAATTCTGTGTGTTCTAACAAATAGTTGGGACGTAGAATGTTTACCTTGTTTAAAAATAGCAATTTTCTCTTAAATTTAAAGCACTTCTCATGACTTCTGCGACTGTCTCTTATGACCCAACCCTCTTCATTGTCCGATTGTGTAAGTATGCATTTGTATGACTGCAGACCACATCAAATCTAATGTCCGACATGAACGAGGCTCCTCCCGGGCTCAGCGGCGTTTTCATTCCCTTTATGTCGCTCCTATGTGTCTGCGTGCTGTCCTTGTGAAGGGCGCTCTGCACTTGATCTGTTGGACACTCGTGAGGAATGAACTGCCGGCTGCATCCAACACTCACCATCAGCAGCAATATCGATCCTGTGCCTCAGAGTCTGGCCACGTGTGCGCTTTCTGTTAATTCCAAGCAACCGTGCGATGGTGTTATTGTTTAGCATGATGATTTCAGATTCATTACCAAGCAGATGATACCGTGAAGATTTGTGGTAAGATAAAGGAGCTTGAGAGAGTTTCTTCCATATGCACTGAAATACAAGAGACATTTCTATGACCATGCAATTCACGTCAGAGCACACTTTAGAAATAGGTTGCCTTCACCTGCCTGCGTAGGTCCCCCTGTGTAGCCTGCACAATAATACAAAAAATATATGAATAAATGTTCTTAAACCGTAATAATGTGACAATAACAGAATACTGAAAAATATACGGTGGGTGAAAAGCATTTCTACTCTCACCCAGGAAGCAGCTACAACCCAAACCTTCTCTGGTCAGAAACTCGAACCGACAACAACTTGTGAGTATTTAGGAGTGCTCTTGGAACACAACAAAAGCTTCGTGACCACAACCCAATCTGGAAGTACTTGTCCCTGTCTGTGTCAATACCGATCTGTGCGTAGTATTCATCTCCATGCTCTCCTAAAGCCTGCCCCGGTCACTCACCACCAATGATGTGCTGGAGCCTGTGGCCAGACTTTACAATGAGGCATTTCAAATTCACTGTAGACTTTCTGGGTTTCGCACTGCTCGGTTCTGCCCTGGCCAGACGTATTGCGCTGCCGTTTGAAGACTGTAAGACCATGTCCGTAAGGTTTTAGTTTCAGTGAACACACGCCTGAAGATTGTGCTTTAGACAGAGGTCATTCTTCCACACCGCCTGTTTTGTTTTTGCCCATGTGTTGTGTACATGTAGTTTATTAGTACGTTTTAATTTCGACCCCCTAGAGACCAACAAAGCATGTATCTACAATCTACACCATGCTCTGAAATGATGTCCCCTACTATTTGAGCAGCTCAGATCACGTCGTCATCGTCAGCAGGCCCGGATGTCTTGGGTCGAGCCACGAATCCAAACTACCCCTGAGCCACTGGTTAACCCCAAGAGCTGGTGAGGTGCCCTTTTTAAACAGGCACACAGACTCTTTGGGGCTGAAGGCTACACTTGGCTGCGAACTTTTGAGTGTGTGGGTATTGTAAAGTGTCTGCTCTTGTTCTGAATGTTTTTATGTCCATGCGGCAGAACAGGAACCTGCTAAAAACTGTTTGAACTGAGTCAGGCCTCTTTAATGTTTTATTAACCATCCAATGTGAAATTAAAATGAACTGGAAATGAAAGTGTAGAAAGTAATAAGCGTAAGCAAGTTTCTTATAAACATAACAGTGTCTCACATTTTTAGCGTTCTTGTCTGTGCTGAAGAGGGTACTTCAGAATCAACCTTCTTCTTCAACAAATTGTTTATAGCGAGTAGTTACGATGAGTATGTCCTTCATAGAAAATACACTTAAGCTGATGGTCTATTATACTGGTTGGTGAGTCACAGCGATTGATAATGAAAGTTTGTGTCCAAATAAAAGAGGCTCGAAGTTTGAAGCACATATGTCAGGACACAAGCAGCTGACGTGGCATATCCCGGTGTGTTTTATCTGTGATGGGATCAGTTCAACACTTTCCATCCTCTTCTAAAATGCACAGAAGTTGCTGAGATTGCAAGTTTACAAAGGCAATATGTTTAAAATTTCCAAAAACACCCCCCCTTCACTTAGATTTGCTGAGAAAATGTAAACAAATATAGTTGCTGTGGTGCTCTCGGGAGCTGGAGTGTTTTAAGCACAGCACACAGGAAGGCCCAGCTCTGGCAGTGTCACACATTACAGGGCAAGAAATCGTTTTTTTTAAAGGAGGGAAAAAAAGAAAGAAAGAAAGAAACTGTTTCATTGACTACACTTTTCACTAAAGCGTAGCAATTTTGGATATAATTATTACTTAAACACCCATGGACTGTTTCTGTAATTGGTTAATCCGTCTGTTAATCGCGCACATTTGAAATTACACAGATATAATTCCAGACCAAAATATGTAGGGGATCATGTCTCAGTTTTCCTTTAGTTAGAGAAAGTTTGTCTTGTCTGTTTGATTGTGGGGACAGTATTTATGAGGCATCTCCGCCCACTCTTCTTGTTTAATAATGGCCTGGGTCACAATCCCCTACAAAATCAGTACATTCTGAACTTGGTTTTGGTCATTATCCTCTTGACCACATTCCAACAGTCATCACGCTGATGTCTGTATCGAGGCAATCATGTGAAATTTCATAATAAATACTCACAGACACGGTTTATATAACTACTAGAGGAAGCAATGCATTTTATCTCTGCGGACACACAAGACTGAAACGGCTCAAAGTGGTAAAAGACGCGTGCAGCTACGAAGGAAAATCTTTAAACACCGCGGAAGCAACCAATTTGTGAACACGCAGATAAGCTAAAATGATGTGTCCAGATAGTGCCAATGAAGTGCACTGATACAAGGAATCAGGTTATGCAAGAATATGCCGCAAAACCACGAGGAGCGGTTGAGGGGAATGAGCCGGAGATGAAGATCAATGGGGGGAGGACGGAAGTCAGTGATTCGAATGGAGCAAGTGAGCAGTGACAGTGGAGCAGATAGAGCTCAGAGAATTAGAAAGAGGCTACGGAGGGGAGATAAATGTGCTGGCCGAGATCCATCTGAAGAGAGCGGACGGCAACAAAACATTTCACTACAATACACCGCTACATCGGTTCATTCTCAGATAAGGTTCCCAAACGGTCAGCAGGATTCTTTCAAACTAGCTCAGCAGCAATTATTATTACGTTTTCAACAAAAGAAACAGTATATACACTTATAATCCTCCATCGTCATAGTTGGTTTGGTAGAAATTATCAAGAGGTTTGTATCCCATTGCCCTTTAGAAGATATAAGTGAAAGAAAATCAATAATTGCGAAGCATTTACCCGTGCGCTAGAAAATCAATATTTATTGGGGAGCCGGCGTACATCTAACACCATCTGCTGTAACAAATGTGGAGGATATTCTTACAGAGACGTATGTAATTTCACTTGCTTTGTTAATTAGCTACTTAAAATGATTGCTTTAAGATGAAGCTACTGGAAATGTACAATTGCAGAATATTGCATAATTCAATATCCAACTGCTCCAGACAGGTCGCCCTTAACCTTAAAGGCACTGTTGATTTTAAACTCTTTACAGCAGTCCACATGCACCAGAGTTTATAAGCGCTTTACGGACAAACATTGGCATGCTATTGACGCACTTCCTCCTTCTCGTAGAATAAACTGATGCAAAGAAAGTGCTATGGTCTCATTCTCACTCAGATAGATGCTTTTACAATGTATCTGCACTGGGGCAACACAGATTTTATTTTATTACACGCAAAGCTGCATAAACCAGTTCTGTTCTCGACAATTCAAAACAGTAAAACATCGCCTTTAAGGAACATTAGTCCAGGCTCATAAATAATAGTTTTATGTGTTTTATGTGTTTCAATGAATGGAGCACTTACCCTGAACTGTAAGTACCCTTGACAGTGAAGCAGATGGGGCTTTGGGTGCAGAGAATGGAAGCAGAGATTGGTCCACGATTGGTTGGCCCTGATCCATCTGGTGAGAAATGTCATTCAGTAGTTTACAGCTGACAACACAGATAAGCATATTTTCTATTCTGGAGTATCTGTGTAATTTGTTTACAATAACATTTGGTGTATTATCTTTATATGCCGTTTACCCCTAAACTAGATCACCCGATTTAGCAGTGCTAGTAACATTTGGTTGATGTGTTTCCTGGGCCTATAATATCACCATCGCCGCGTCATGATTTGTTGGTTCTGGTCTGGCGGGAAAGAAATGGGGGTTGTATTGAAGAAGAGAAGTTGACATATCCCTCCTTATTTTTTATAACTCTTTTCCAATGTAGTGCGATGACAGCCTAATAGTCCCTGTGTCTGAAAAGATCTATTTGTTTCTTCCATTTGAATATATTGGTTGGCGTGTTAGAAATAGGATGGGTTTGGTTTGGACTGTGATCACTGTCTGGCTGCAGAATTCTTGCGCCTCAGCCGGCCAGGACTACATGCTTTTCCTACAGACTGGTGTGACTGACTGACAGATTAGTTCATAAGAGAAACGTAGGGAAAAGTAGGAAAAAATAGGGAAAGATTTACACACAGAACACAGAGAAACGTTGCATATGAGTGAAGATGTTCCCCTCTCACATTCTGTCCTTTGTTTCTTTTCTCGTGTGCTGCAAAGCCCTCGAGACATACAGGACATTTCATACATGACATGTAATTACATTTGTGTATTACATTTGTGCTTCCATTCTATTTTGTCTTTTGGATGGATGAGTAGTTGTCTGAGTAAGGCTGCATGATTAATCGTAATCAAATCGAAATTGCAATTTGAATGGACGCAATCAGCAAAGTCTGCAGTTTCTGAAGTGCAATAATTTCCTGCACAAACAAAAAAATATTCAGTTTTATTCTGCATAACAAAGGCTAACTCTGTAGTATAGATTTTTAAAAACATGATCTGGAACAAGCAACAAAAAGGCGCCTTGAAGCATAAAAAATGTAATTGAAGGTGACAAAAACACGACTAAAAAAGACAAAAACGTGACAAAATGTGACAAAATCATCAATGGTCAGAAAAATCTTATTATTATATACATTTAAATTAGATATTTTTCCCAAATCGTGCAGCTCTGTGTCTGAATTTTTTGATATGGTTTCACTGGCCCTCATTCATCAACATTTGTTAACAAGCTCCAAAGTGTTCATTCAAGTGGGCTCAGCCAGAGCATTTGTGGCATAACTGCACAGAATACGGCAAAAAGCAGCGTTTATCTGAACAGGAAATCACAAAGAATTGCATGACATGATGAATTATTGTGGCTCGATGGAAAACATAGAAAATCTAAAATAATTTTAGGGAAAAAAAATAATTTACCTAAAAATAACATTTGCTATAAATAAGCAATTCATGTCTAAGGGTTTATTCAAACGATCAGCTTCAAACTGTGTGATAGGTACACAGTGAGAGTACATCTGAACCCAGGGCATGAACCAGCGGTCAGCTCTGGTTCAGGCTCAGGAGCAGGGCGTGGCATGAGGTGGTTCGGCTTGAGCAGCGCTTCTCTCCGGTGAGGAACAAGCACAGAGGACGAGCTGCTCCGAACAAGATCTACCAAACTGGACAGAGGATCCGCGTAAGTGTTTGCTTTACCACGGAACCAGACACGGCCCAAGCTCATGGACCGGTCGTCTGCGTGCGGGTCTCACTCCTCTCCTCTTTTCCTGGACTGGGTGATTGAAAACGCTCTGCTCCACATCTGAACCGTGTGTGAGTGCTTGAACGACAGAATCAAACCTCCAGGACTTTGGTCTACTACGCGTTGGTTCAGCGCACCGGACACCAAAGTTCACGTTGATGAATGTCTGGTGGTGCAGTGATTTGGCCGTACACCACGTACACACCCACATGTTGGCGTACACGACTTTGATGAATGAGAGCCACTGTGTGCTAATATTGTGTTAAGGAAACCGTGAGGACATTCTGCACACAAAGAGGAACATGAGAAGGAAACAGCGGCGAGTGCACATGAGCAACAAAACACAAAGCAGAACAGGATTTTTTCACGATCATTTTAAAAGAGAGAACCAGTTATCTACTGGGATAGAGCTAACATCACCGGGAAAGGATGATGTTAGGATTATAAACCTGTACGAGAGGGCCTTTTCACTCTCACACACCTGTCCTGAAGAAGTCGGCCTGCTGATGGCGCTGTTGTGCTACCTCTACGAGTATGAAAACAACGGCATACCTGTGTAAATCAGCTGACGTAACACTTCACACCAACATCACCTGACAACTCTGAAGAAGATTTTGAGTGTATGAAAAACAACAAGCTCTGTTCTGAAAAAAGAACATGTAAAGAAATTATCTTTAGACCAAAGTAACCTCATTGCACAGTCTGAATGAAGCACTGTTCACACTTTTAAGATGAGGTGAGACTTTACCTGGAGGAGGTGGTAAGCACACTTTAGAGTCTTTAGAAAGGTTAGATCTTCTAGAAACTACAGAGGGAATTTGTCTTAATCTGAGGCTACTGTAGAGACATTCCACCAATCACACCAACAAGACCATGGTGAATTGTGAGGATTTTGGGTTCATAAAACAGAGAAGAATACACCCCACAACAAACTATCCCTTGTTGAAGAAGATCTTTTGTGACATAGGGCCAAAGAAAACAGTTTGTACTTTATTCTTGTAATACCCACAAACACAACAGATGCTCTTTTATACCGTGTTATCGTTACTGTTGCACTACCAGCTGCTGTTTTCTTTTCATCTTCAGAAAACACAGAGTTCCTATTGCACACGTTGAGGATCATCCTAAATCATACAGAGCCACACCAACAAAAGCCTGCACAGACAGAAGGTAGTTAAGAAAAGCTTTTAAATGTGATCACCAAGGAACAGACACTGATGCATGTCTTGATCAATAAGCGATTTGTTTTTATTTGCAATGACTCATGTACTGTTGTTAATCCAGCTCCAGGCGATCACAAGCTAGTGTCTGGGTTAAGATGCTCTTTGGTAAAGTGTTGTCAGGAAGGGTATCTGATGTCAGTTATACTAAATTATTAAGTTGTTTTTTGATTTATAAGTAAGCCTTAGAGCTATTGAAATTGGCAAATGGCTAAAGAATATTTTACTGATAAGAGATGCTCCAGATTACAGGAACCATATTTTAAAACTTATCTTAACGCTTTAAAATAAGATTCTTTAGTAATCTATTTATAACGCGTTAATAACGCAAATTTATTTATAAGCACTCAGATATTTGTAGATTGCCTACAATACTTTATACATGTTAATGAGTCATTAACCAAAAACATGTGTGTTTTCATAAACCATGTACAAAATGCTTGTAAGAGCCTAATAAGCTGCCTATTATTTTTGTTTTCTATTTTGAAGTGATAAATGCTCATAAATTACTTATAAGTACTTATTACAAGTATAAGGAAGTGCATATTAATGCATTATAAATAGTATAAAGAACCTTAATCTAAAGTGTTACCTAAAGAACAGTTATAAATAGAATTCATTTTTAATCTTCTGAAATACCTATTGCTGACTTTTCCAATTCAGTGTCTCCCCAAAGACACACTGTATGAAACACTTCGTGGCTTTGACACGTCTTACTCAGCTGATTGGTTTATTCCTGTTTATTCAGCGAGGAAACAGACGCAGTGAAGGTCTGGAATGAAGAGGAGCTGGCGGTGTGGCGCTGTTTAATTGATTCTTGTGGTAAAGACGTGTCATGGCTGACAATGATTATCCACTGGTGTGAGTGCGTGCTCACTGCAGACTACTGGGAAACCCAAAACGAACCAATCAGAGAGATAAGTGACCCATGTATGAACGCACAATCTGGTGTGGATCTGATGGAGCTAAATGTAGACAGGAGCATATGTTTTACAATGTGTTTCATGCAAATTACATAAGCTCATTCTACTATGAATCCTTTTTATGACATTTTGTACAATGAAAATGCAACACTGCACAAACTTTGCACAACCTCAACATGAATCATGAAGTTAGAATCTTTGATCCGTTACTCTAAAGACACCCTTGTCCAAATGCATGTTTGCAGAGCAAGATGAATTCTCACAGGAGTTGAGTTCTTAAACTCACAAAAATCCATTTTATGAAGAGTGGATTTGCTGAAAAAGAAAATATTTAATGATAATTGTTAACAACATGACGTTAATACTGTGTGATTTTCCCTGGAGCTGGGCCGGTTGGTTGGGGTCCGGTTGCTCCCTTGTCAGGAGGGGTTGTTGCTGGTGACATTGACTCTCCCCTAAACTACCGATAAGTTATGGCTCTGTGAGCCAGGTGTTGTTACATAAGCTATGACTGATGATGACCATAAAAATGTTTTAGGGGTAATTATCAGTTGTTTTGTTGTTCTCTCTAGACTCCCCACTCTTCCTAAACAGCTTCTGTAGCAGACGTCCCTCAATAATGGGGTAATTTCCAAAAAGTTAAATAAAGGTATTTAAACCTTTCCAACTCATTCCTAGCTTGCACAAACCCAGTAGGATTCACATGTATGGATTTTTTCCCAGCACATCTTTAGAACAGGTTTTTCAGACACAAAAGTGATGCAGGGGTCCTATTACTCAACTGACTCTTTCTTACAAGTTTGAGTGTAGAGGTGTGGTTTTTGTTCACAAAGTTCTGCTTTTATAATAGACTTTCTGGGGAGGAAACCCAAATGTTACTAATATTATTAATATTACTGAGATAATAATAATAACCTTTCTTGCACAGCAGGTCACAGCGTCACATCGAGAATCACACCTCTAACCTTCTCGCTCATTTTTAGTCACGTTTCGGCCCTTTTACTGTAATCCATAAACCTTCCACACACATCCTTGAAATTAACATCGGCCTCCAAGGTGCCCCTTATCTGCGCCCTTTATTCTGTCACGTATAATCCAGTCATGTTCGTGTGGATGAGCAGCTAAAGCCAACATCAGGACACAGATGTGTGATGGGAGAAGTGAGGAAGCGCCGTGATAAGCCGCCATTGATGAGTGAGAAAAGAGATTAGAACAAGATTACCTATAACGGTACAAACCCTGAACAGGAGATAAGCGCCTGTCCCTCACAGCTGGAAACATTACTCTCTGATCACTGTTTTGTAAAGGGATTGTTTCAAAATGGTCAGAAATATGACGGCTTGTTGGCAGGTTTAAAACGCTGTCTGCAGTGATTTGTCAACAAGTGTTTGGCACATTGTACAAGACACTCAGTATGAAGGAAGAATGAAGATGAATGATGATGAGCCCTTTCTCTTACGGATTACTTAGTCTTGTGTTTAAATTAGCCGGTCCAAAACAAATGGAGATGATTAGGGATTAGGAGGTTGTAAAATGATGTGAATTGTTTACTAATGAATCGTTTCAGTATACAGAACACATGCCATACTGGGGTTTGTCGGTTTAATATCCTCATTTATTTATACATAATAAAGCAACAGCGAAGATAAGGGTAACATTGCAATTAAAATAAATTTCATGTCATAATGGTTTGCCTCCATGTGCACAGTATTGCATATAGATTTAGAGATAGTTTACATTAAAGGTGAAATATTACGTAAAATCAACTTTCATGAGCTTTTAAACTTGTTACCACAGTATATCCTCATCATTAGTTTACTAAAAGTTGTATTTTGATCCCAGCAACTGAGGCTCAGGTGCTCAGAAAATTCCTGTTTTCATTCACTTTGAAGAAGGCTTATCAATTATACAGTGTTGAACAGGAAGTCTATTAACCTATTTTAGATCAATTTTGCGGTTTATAGTGAACACAATTTAAAATAATGAGCTACTTAGATTATACAAGCACCTAAAAAGCACAGTATGTCTCCGTTAAACAGGCAAATTCCACATCGTGCGTCTCCGCTCCGCTCCGCTGCGCCACGCACTGCGCAGAACTTACGCAGCCATCTGAATGAATGAAGCCCGTTCCACATCCCGCGTAAGCGCTGCGCAGGTCTGCGCCTCAGCTCCGCCACTCCGCCGCTCTCCGACAGAATTGCGGATCAAGTCTATTTTCTTCTGCGCCAGAGTCCGACCGGATCAAGCCACGCAGTTTAGATCGCACCAAACAGGAAAGAGAACACGAACTACATCTGGGTTTCCAAAACAAAAACTTTTAACTCAGACCTAATGACGTGCATTAAACTTTTTGTTACCCAGAAGGCAAATGTTTACAATCAATACCACCCGAAACATGTAAATGGTTGTAAATGTCTTAAATACAGTTTTAGGCTGTCATTTTATTAATGCTCTATTCATGCGCTGTGTTGACACGGTGAAAACGTTGCACAAACGACAGACTTTCAGTTAATCTGCATTTGTTTTCTTTCCGATACTTTTGGAGCGCTTTCTGATCGCGAGTTCTCGCGGGTCCCGCGGGTCCCGCGAGTCCCGCTCCTCGGGACTTCGCAGCCCTGCGCTGCGCGGACTGGCGGAGACAAATTGCATCCAGTAGGCGAGGGTCTGCGCTCTAAATCGGAGGCGGTCTGCGGCGCAGCGGAGCGGAGCGGAGACGCATGATGTGGAATTCAAGTATCCTCTTATATTTTATAATTTCTTGTCATATATATATATTGTGCAACATAATATGGCATAGATTATCTTTAAATGTCTATTCATTGTGATACTGATTTTTTTTATTCTATTGAGACACTGATTGTTAATCTAGTTTGTTATTTCGAACAAGTTTAGCTTTATTTGTTGTTTTATTTTGAACTTCCATTTTCTTCTGCTGGTCTGTTGCATGTTTTCAACAAAATTTCCCCTCGAAAATGAATAAACGAAATTGTGATACTGATTGTAAAAGAAGATAGTTTAATTTTTTTATCAACTCTTTTAAGTACAGTCTTGTTCTTCTGTTGATGTGCTTGTGAGCAAGAAACTTTGGTGTGTTTTCTTGTGTGAACATATGAGATTTTTACTGAAAAGGGCTTTGATAGATAAAAAAAAAAAAAAAAGGTTCTAACCAAAATCAGCCATTTATTGAGATAGAACAGAATGTAATAATTCTAGCTTTAAACTTGGGGATTTTTTGAGATATCTCCCCAACTTATTTATGCCATTAAAGTGCTTTCCAAACAATCAACAGAAGATAAAGTCTTCAATAGATGATTACGCTTAGGCTTTTTACATTCTGTTCCTTCTGTTTGAATGATATTAGGATCAGAGTCAGGATATACTGGACGGTCAGCTGCCTATGACATGAGTGAAAATGTTGACTTCTAAGAACACTACTTATAACTAACTTAACTTACAACATGTGACATTAAGGTAGTGGTACGTATCAGCATTTTCCTGATGTTTAATTAGCCTTTAGACCACCTCAGACCACTCTGGGTGAGCGCTCACTTGGGTTTGGTCTGCGGGTGATTAACAGAGACATCAGTGACGACAGAAGTGCACACACGGCACATTTCTTAAGTGCAGATACTGGTATAGATACACGCTATAGATATGATAAAACACCACATGTATCCCAGGGAACTTTACACAGCCCTCGTCACACTTCCATTAGTAACGATTTGTGGAATTTGTGGACATCAAGTCCAGGGGTAAATTCTCTGTTCATCCAGCAACAAAGCCCGCTACAAAAACCCAAACTACACATCTAAATTCTGAGCCAGAAGAACGTGAGAGGCAAATGAGGACAAAGCTTAGGGTCATGCACACACTTAAATCATAATTATGAACACCGAAATCATTCGTGTTCAGTAGTGTTTCACATTCACTTACCCTCTAATGACTGCTCTCAATGAAGCACATTTTATAGGAATGGAGGGAGATAAGAGGATTGGTCAGTATACACTCTAGAAACCATAACTTTTACACTTTAAAAGCCATAACCAGGAAATTAAAAAAGAAACACTAGCCTTCTGATACAAATGAGAACTCCAATCTCAATCTCAAAACTACACAAACATTTGACTGTTATCAACAAACCTACGGGGTATATAAAAAACAAATGAGAAAAAGCAGGAAATTGTCTTATAATTGACAAAAAATGGGAATTTCAGTCTCAAATATTGAACTGAGGTCAATGCATCGCAGCTGACATCAGAAATATGTTTTTGGGCCTCAAAATGCCTACCACGCACATAATAAATGGATACTTCTGGTGCATACTTTCGGCAGCAGGAAAGAGGTTCATTATGAAATAATAGATAAAACAAACTGCTATAAAAATCAATGACTTCACCAAAATGATATAATAAACAAACTAAAATGACTTCACCAAAATGATATAATAAACAAACTAAAAAAAACTGACACACTAAAAAAACAGGAAAAATTACATTAGGACTTAATGTGAAAATGTTTGACAGACAAAATGTTTTGTGTTTTTTTCCTTTCTTTTTTCTTTTTAATTGTTTTTAGTTGTTGTTGTTGTTGTTTCTTTCTCTCTCTTCATAAGAGCTCTGTGAAGGCAGACAATTCAGAATACATTTTGTAATTTTGCACAAAACAAAAAACTGTCAAATACCATATAGCGAGAGTGCCCAAAGTGAGGTCTGCGGGCCAAACTTGGCCCTTCAGGGGGTCTAATTTGGCCTTTGAAGGGGTGCTGAGATTTGTTAGGAGCATCTATTTGCTGACATTTTGGGCAAGAAAGAGCTAAATTGGTCTATTCATCCAAAACATCTTAATAAAAGATCATAATCATCATCTTTACAAATAAACTTTGGCACATTAATACATATACATTTTGGCCCTCCGAGGAAAAAACTTCGGGCATCCCTCCCATTGAGTCTGCGTACTAACAGTCAAGCACTCCAGTCCAAGATATCTGATCAGAACATTTGATTGAACTTAATCCTCGAGATAAAACAAAGTTCAGAACAATCTGTACTTATGCTTGTCTATTTTTGTATGGCCCTTTTCTGTTGCGCTTCAGTTGTATAAAAAAAAAGAAAAACTGAATATCTCTTTTGTCCCCAAAGTAATGCTCAAGGTCCTTAAAATCTATGTGTCTTTGATATCTCCTTTCTGTTCAGCCTTAAAAACATTGTTCTTAAGGCTGGAACATCAGTTCCACTGATGTACAAACTGAGAAGAAGGGGTTCTTTTCAAACCTTTTACAAGTCCTGTTTTTATTCTAAGTTTTTGCCAAATAAAGTCTGTGTCTATCCACTGCCCAGAGAGGATGAAGTGGGCCAGTGTCTGCTTGTCAGCTGATAGCGCCTGTGGGAGCTCAGTGTTGTCAATGCCATGCCACAACAGGAAGCTCCACAGTCCGTCTGCAGGGTGGACACAGCTCAGAGAGAGAGAACGACAGCTGCCACATGTGTCCTGTATCACTTATGTCACCTGCACCTCTGAGATCTCCGCTTTACTGAACCTGTTTCAAGAGTCTGCTTATTAAAGAGGTCACAATGATAACACTAAAACCTCTAAACTGAGGAGTGCTGGAGGAAGCCCAAAGGAGGGTTTAAGAAGTAACAACAAAAGGAGAGAAGCTTTTACAGAAAAAGGATGTAGGGATATGTGGTGATTCACTGTGTCGTCCAGTGAACGTCTGAGAAGGCAAGACATTGTTAAATTAAAAATGTATGATTTAAGGCTATATCTTTCTCAACAGCCAGTTCCTTCAATCTCCATCCCACAGTTGCCCTTTTGTACACTTTGGTAATTTGGCAAAACTTTTCCACAAACTCCGCCTGAAGCCACGTCCTCCTCAGCAGCTTTGTTCTCTTGTGTTCAGCTCATACATGCAAAATAGAGCCAGCCTAGTTAAAGATGAACTCCATTAACCTCATCAGAGGAGGAGGAGGCTGTGCCTGACAGCTGATCAGTATTCACGTCATTGGGTCATCTCCACACTAGGAGCAGTCATATGGCTTTCATGCTTTAAACTGTTTCAAACTCAAAAATCTAACTTTGACTAATCATATTTGTCCTTTTGCAGTAAAGATCAAAAAGGTACCTGTTGCAGTGGCAAAGGCTCAGTAGTTAAGAGTGTTCATCCACTAAATACAAAGGTTGGCAGTTCAAACCAACAATGCCTGATACCCTCGGGAGAAACTCTTCACTCACCTTCCTCGCTTCCAACAGTCTACCCCAGGAAGCTGTGGCTACAAGCTCCCTGGTTTGAAGAAAAAGACCTGACAATGGCAACAAGGCCAAAATTATTATCCCCCCACTTTTTTTTTTTTTCTGGCCCAAAGGGTCAGACAGTTGCAGCATGAGAGAGAGGGTTTAGAGTACAGTTGAAATGTTGATGGCTGGACTCAAACCCACGGTGCCGCAGTTATAGCAACCAAACATGTGCAGTGTCCTCAACCACTGCACCACCGGCGAAGAGCCAAAATGTCTACTTAAAAATTATCTACTTAAAAAAAACCTGAGAGTGCACTTTTGGTGTGCTTTCATCGTTCTCCTTTGTACAATAATAACTCACCACCACACATCCATCCATTTTCGCCCGCTTTATCCAGGGTCGGGTCGCGGAGGCAGCAGTGTGAGCAGGAAGGCCCAGACTTCCCTCTCTATGGTTCCTGAGGCGATCCCAGGCCAACCAGGAGACATGGTTCCTTCAGAGTGTCTTTCCCGAGACGGTGGGACATGCCCAGAATACTTCCCGAGGGAGGCGTCCAGGAGGCATCCGGAACAGATGCCCGAGCCACCTCAGCTGGCTCCTCTCGACGTGGAGGAGCAGCGGCTCTACTCTAAGCGCCTCCTGTGTGACTGAGCTCCTCACCCTATCTCTAAGGGAGCGTCCAGCCACCCGGCGGAGGAAACTCATTTCGACCGCTTGTATCCGCGATCTTGTCCTTTCGGTCATTACCCAGAGCTCATGACTGAACGTAAATTGAGAGCTTTGCCTTTCGACTCAGCTCTTTCTTCACCACAACAGTCCCACATCACAGACGCTGCACCGATCCGCCTGGCAATCTCTCGTTCCATCCTTCCCTCACTCGTTCCTCTTACTGAGCAATCAACTTTGCCGAGCAATCAACTTTTTTTTTTTTAACAGACGTTGCACATTAATCCACATCAAACTATATAAATGTACACGAATTAGCTGATACAAGCTATTCCCTTTGCCTAAGTCCCTTTGCCAGACAGGCCTCCTGAAAGTGAATACATTTAAAAATCACAAATCAAACATTACACTGATGTGCACAATAAGACTCTAGCCACAACCCACATGAAGTCCACAAAATAATGTAATAGGTTACTTATTTTCACTTTTTCACTTACTTTTAACTTGTGTTTTTTTCCTCTGCATAAAGGTCTATAAATGTTTGGTGCTAAAATACTTTCCTTTCTTTCAGTGTTTTCCAAATCAACGGGCCATGTATCAAGCGTGAGGAAAATTCATAAAATATATGACCGAATGGCTGCTCATCTAACTTCTTCATGAAAAACTGGTCATTAGTAACCGATTCATCCAAATGCAACACATGCCCAAACACAATCCAGCATCCAAATGAGAAATCCACATGGGCTTTCCTGACTAAACGCTGTTTGAACAACAGCAAAACCCATTCCTCGATTCAATCTTTCTTAAATCTTCTCACATCTAATTGATGCTTTCAGGGCTGAGACTGCAGAAGGTTGAACTTTGCTCCATGTTGTAAGACTTTGTTGATAAAAGCGTGTGATCTTCATGGTCCGCCTGAAGCTAAAACCTCTGCTCCAAGCTGCGCTGAGTGGGATTTCAAGGCTCCTATCTCACCTTGTATCTGTCCTTTTACGCTCGCTTAAGACGGAGCGCTATTTGCATTTCATCTATTTGCTCTGATATTTTAAACGATTGAGATTACAGGGCAGTTTCATGCTTATGCAATCCTTTTTTATTGAGCTACAGATTTTCTTTGATCCAGATGCACACTATCAAACCTTGTCAACCTGGAACTTGGCTGAATTAAGTTGAAATGCTTTGAAATTGTAATATTGCTTTTAGAAATTACTTCCATCACAGGTAGTGGATGGTTAGGTTTTAACATCAAGCAAGGATCAAGAAATGTTCATCAAGAAAACAATGTACTTTGTTTTCAATCGATTGTAGCTCAATTATTACGCCCTTTTTTCCTAAACAATTAGATACCTATTGGAATACAGTAACAATGCTTTGGGTCTGACCAAGCTTGAGGTCAGTGAGGAGATAATTCTTAAAAAAAAAAAAAAAAAGTCCCATTGTTAAAAAAAAAATGTAATTAAAAAAGAACTAGCTTGTTTTAAACAGTCACATGTATAACTCACTTCCCAAATGTAGTCCCAACATCCTAAATATTCACCTCAATGAGTTTATAAGCACTTTAAATGAGTCTCAGAGTTTTGCCGTCCAAGCTGACAAAAATTAGCACGCTAATGGCTTCCTGGTTCTTGTAGATTAAACAGATGCAGAAAAAGTGCTGTGCAGCGGCTAATAGTGTCTCTGCTGAGTAACAGTTTGTTTAAACAGCTCGTCTATCTGCTTTCATTCAGTCGTGTTGTGTTCTGTCGCCGTCTGCTGTTGTTTTTCAGATTCTTGCAATGCATTGTGGTCAATAGTGACTTGTCTAACGACTAGTGCTGGACGCAAATTTGTTTTTTACAAGGTGGAAGAGCGTCACTGATTGGCTGGATTGCGACTGTCAAAGGCTTTGCTGACTGGCTAGCTCAAACCTTTCCCCTAACCCTAGCCATTTCCAACCAATGCCTAACCTTAACCGGACACAGGCCCACAGCGCAAGGAAGGCAGCCAATCAGAGGCTGCGCTACCCCTGCCATCCTCTAAAAAATACATTCGCGTGGACACTACTTTTCAAAATGCACACCTCTAAGTAGGGAATAGAGTGGACATCCGGACACAGCCTTGGTCGACTAAAGACCGATAGCTGACTAAAAAGGGGTGTGGCAAAAGCTAAGTATTTCCATGTATCTGACCTAAACTGTATTAAAAAGACAAGAACTGCACAAAAGTTCATCCAAAATTGACTTTTTATATAGAAAAGTACTAGTAAACAATGTAAATATATTTTAGAGATAGACAGTTAGATTAAACATTAAACAGTCATTATAAAACCTTCAGCTAACTCATTCCATATCTTCTCCTTTTGCTGTTGTCCCATAATTACACTAATAAAAATGTTGGTTGACTAAAACACCATGGACCAACGACTAAAGGACTACAGCAAAAAAAACAGAAAAACAGAAAAACCAGATACAGCACCTTTAAGAGCAGCTGTGGAGTATTGTTTTCAGAATTCACCATCCAATCAAAGGTTCCCCAAATGGTTAAAGAGAAGGAGAAAGATTATCTACTATCTTCCCACCATCTGCTAAATCCATCCGCTGCAATCTAAATTCAGCATGTCGGCTTCTAAAGGGTAGTGTGTCATCTGCATATGAGCCTTCTGAATCCACAATTTAGTGTCATTATGAAGCGCTGGTGAAACAGCAGCTCGGGACAATTACGCGCCATTTGATTTAGAATAACATAATTTACATGACAGAGCATCCCCCTGTGTGCGGATGAGACAATTAGACAAATGTGTCATGTGTCCACTTTGTTCAATCATGCAGTAGATTACTCTTATATTATGTTCCCATGTCAGCTCACGCCTCACATCATATAGTTTCCCTAATGTATCTCACGCCACTTTACATCACTGTATAGATGATAAAGAGGCATTTTTACGTTCTCCGCTCCCTTTGTCACGAAACACTTCTCGAAAAAAGGGACGTGCCTCAAAAGCAGACGTCTAAGGGGTAAAACGCACTTTCTGTTCTTGAGGGAGAAAAATGAGCAATGCATAATGTGTTTTTTTCACGCTTGATGGCAGCTTTCCTCTGCGTCCAGGAGTGAGTGTAGCAATCAAAGATATACACTGCAGTGACCAAAGCTAAATACTTTCCTTTGGGGGAGAAACTCTTTGTGTTTATTTAACATATCAGAACAAAGCTGTTTTCTCTGTTATGAAATATAGTTTGTGAACCTTAGTGAAGTGAAGGCAAACTTTTTGTGTTACAAGGAGGAGTGGGACAATAACCAAAATACTCGGCAAATACAGTATAGTTCAAGATGTGTGGAAGAACGGGTGAAGCAGCTGGCTTTTGTGGTCTAGGTTTGTATTCTTATTTTCCATAGGCACAGAGCACAATAAAATCAAGTAAATGCAAATACATGTACTGTACCTAGAAATATGCAGGACTGAAGCCAAGGCAAATGTCTATCCTTAGTTCCTTGCTGGACCAGGCCTGACAAACATCTCACACAATTCAAAGAACATGAATACAGTATATAACGATAATGGTATGCCTGATTCATGTGCATCTGGAAACATACAGTTTTCTAGTATGTATTTATAAATAGTACCAGATACATTCACCACTTAAGGCATACTTTTCTAACGTCCAGTGAACTCATGTGAGGAGCTCAAACTGTAAAGGTTTGTGGTTGAATTTATTCCTTACCTGTGTCCTGTGAGTGTCAGCTCAGAGCAGAACCTTTGCCAAATATAAAAAGTTCACCTCAGGTTGCTTATAACATCTATCCTGTGTACTGTGCTTGTATGGCACATTCAGCATTTTTCTGGGTGCAACTGGGTAACTGTGATATAAACTTATGATTCTCAAAATGATTTGAAGAGAAGTTGGCTGTATGTGCTGCTTTCTGTGGTCACCGGCAAATAATCAGCCTCCGGGCATGGATTGATTTGTGAGTGAATGTAACAGTTCTCTCCCCGGTAATCACAGGAAATAACATCTGCCTTTATTTGTATTAGAAACAACCTTCTCAATTTATCTAATCTCAATACTGTGACATTTGTAACTGGACTGAAATATACTTCCATGTTTTAGTCGCGTCAGACGACTAACACAAAATGAGCACTGACTGCTGATCCCTGTGCTTTATAGAAAGACCTAAATCAAACGTAAGTCCTGGCCTTAACAACAAAGCAAAATGTTGAATTCTACGTTCCACAATTAAGATCGATCAAGTCTGCTTTCATTGACTTACTGGATGTTTTCAGGTAAATCCACTTCCTCCAGAAGCACCATTGATTTGAACCCTGTTAGAACAAGGCAGACTCTATTTCTTATGCAACACGTGTCATGTGGCCAGTTACACCAAATCACATGTTTGCTCTGACATAAAAAAGATGCTTCAATAATTAGTACTGGGGAAAACAGAACGGAAGTTAAAGAGTGATCCAAGTGAGAAGAGGAAATAAAAACGTTCCTCTGACTTTCCCTCAGGCAAATGTGCAAAGGGAAAAATGCATGTCTCAGGATGAAAATATGGTCCAAAACTTAATCCATGTTTTATAGTTGCCTTCCATAACAACTGGTGCTTTGTGCATTTGTTTCCAGCATTAGAGAGAATTAAGTTGTGTGGTTAACAATGTGGTGGACCAGTCAATCTTTCGCACGGTGTCAACAGAATGCTCTGCAGTAGTTTGCTTACAAGAAACAAAATCCAAAGCATTTTCAGAAATAGCTGGCCAAGGCTCCACACAATTGGTTTATAACAAGAGAAACCAGACTGAGTCAAGCTGAGGTGCCAGTCCGCTTTTTCATCTTTGGGATTCTTTTTTGGAAAGTTGTTTACAAATTGTGATAGTTGCATTTTGCTTCACATCATTGAAGGGTTCTATTCACAGTTATTAAAGAAATATTGTTTTACATATGGTAATCATGTTAATATGTGATTTAACATATGCACACCTCATTAGCACTCGTTCAGCGGCAACACTATGTTTAAATTATTGGGCTTTTTTTCAAAGACTTGGTCACTTCTTGCTCTCTAACAGTCTGGCAACTCTGTGTTGTCTAAGGCGGAAACAACATTTCTAGATCAAAAATGCTTTCATAGAGGGGCAACAGCACTGGTAATATTTAGAAAATGGTCACAAGACACCAAAATGCTTGCATGCTTTATTATTAAACAATCAAAACTGCACACAGGCTGAGGGGATTTTATCTGCAATCTTTAAAAGTCAATTTTATAATGAGTATTTATATTTTGTATGTTTGTAAAGCATCGTTTCCTGTTATGTAAAGCCCTTTAAATTACTTTGTGTACGAATTGTAGTCTACAAATAAACTTGCCTTATTCAAACATTTGCATGGATAGAGAATAATTTATAGTTAGTATGGTAGCTTTCTAAAATAAACTTTAATCTGATTTATTGTATGTGTCTTTCTGTTCTCATTCACTCCATTTAAATCCTGCTTTTTTGAGTATTAAAAACTTTGCGCAACTCCCTTTGACACTATAGCTCTTTCCTTTAACCCTTTTCTTATCTCAACTGTAGCTCCAGTCTGACTGCAGCTTATCTCCCGCACTCATGAATACTATAGTGCTTGCATATTTTATATTATATTGTCCCAAATACATGCTATTTCACACCATACATTCTCAGTGCAGCAAAATATCAGCAGTCTAACCAAGGTCGAGACTGTGGGAACAAAGAAGACACGGCTTCTTAATGAATCTTTATTTTCAGAGCTGTTCCCATGGGCCTCTGACTGGCTCTGCTCCTCACACACTTCAGACAGTATGGGGAGACATGCATTACATGATACAGTAATGTTGTGAAGGTGATTGGATGAACGCCATGCAGCTGCACTATGTGCCTACTACATAACAAATATTCATTTTTGGGTTATATTTATCATTTGAACTGTAATAGAACACTGTAATTACTCACACATTGCATGCAGTGAGGACAACTAAATATGAACAACTTTAAAAGGGAGGTTTGATTCATTATAGCTTACTTTTTAAGATTTCTACCATGTTAGCTGTTGTCCTTTCATCAAAAAACATACAGCAGTTTGCTTTTGTTTTATTGATTCACGTTTAATCTGTCATCCCGGTGAGGATTTTTCTCTGACCAGAAAACTGTCACCTGGTGTTTCAATCTCCTCCTACTTCTGCTAAAGCTGGAGCCACAATGGGAAATCCTGCATTTTGTCTGGCAGAAGGTCTGACTGTGACGTGTCTGGTGTTAAAAGCTGTTAAAAAGCCACTGACCACTAAACAGGTCACAGTGACACTTCTAAGGAAGGCGACAGAGCGCAGACCAAACATGGCAAGGTGTGGCACTAAAGTACAGGTCTAACTAGAAGAAATCCTAAAACTGTTAAAATGTGAAGCCCTAATGAACCTAATTGGACGAATATTCATTCAGTTTCAGCGAATAATATAAACAGAGAAAGAACAATTTATGGAAAATGTAAAGACAACATATTCATGTACACTGTTAAAGGTGGGCGGTATTGACACAAATGAAAATGAACATTTTGTAGTATCCCAATAGTGATCATCATTCCAACAGAACTGTGGTAGAGGTCACATTTATTTATATAGCACATTTATAAACAGATTCACTGCCCCAAAGTGCTGCACAAGTTCAATAACTCAAGACAGGAAAGGAAAATTTAATACTGAAAATACAATTAAAAACACAATGTAGATGTAATAAAAATGTCTAGCTTAGGTTGAATTAAAAGCCAGTGCAAAAGATGAGTTTTTAGCAATGATTTGAAACTCTGAACAGAACAGAAGTGGTAAAATGTTTCTTTAGATGTAATAGTTAAGGTTTAAGTGTCAGGCAAAAAAAAGAAAGAAACTGTAAAACTGTATTAAACTCTAAATTAAAGTATTTCCAAGTCTTTAGTCCATGTCCAGTTTTGAAGGGGTATTACACTTAAACTGTTAACACACATTATGTATAAATCACCATATAAAGCTCCGAAAAGTAAATTTTGCATAATACCCCCTCTTTAAGGTTAAGGTAAACTTTATTGTCCCATAGGGAATTTTTGTCCTCTGCATTTGAACCATCGTTCAGTGCCAGTCCTCAGGAGTAGGGAGTATGCAATCACTGCTCCTGAGGACTGGCACCGAACGATGGTTCAAATGCCTGTGTGCAGTTTTGAGCTCATACATCTATGTGCAGTTTGGTTGCACACTTTTTTAGTCCAGGCTCACCGCACGCATTCCATTTGGGGTGCAGTGACAGCAGCCTTTCCATAGCTTTAAAAGTGCAAGAGGAGCTCAGACTGCGCACATGCAGCGCGATGGTGCCGGCAGAGGTGCTGCAGCACCGGATCCTTTCCGTTGGATTGAATATTCAACGGACTGCTACAGCCCAGCACGCAGGCCTTCTAAAGTGAAGATGTCAAAATGAGACGAGGCATCCAGGAAATCCTATAAGCACAAGTAAAATGCATTGGCCATTTGTTCTAAATCAAACCAATGTGTTCACTCTGCGACTTACTACCTTTGCTCATGTAAACATTACGTCATAACTGAAGATACAAAGTGTGTTGCACCTCATCAGATTTGTTATTCGAGACGATGGACAACGAGAGATTGATTTTTGATTTTGAGGTTCAAAACCACAGCATTATTTATGACACCTCACATCTTTTGATGTACAACCATTTACATGTTTCAGGTGGTATTGATTGTGAACAATATTTCCCTACTGGGTAACAATAAGTGTAATACATGTTATCATTCAATGTGGTCCGAGTAAACAGTTTTTGCTTTGAAAACCAGATGCAGTTTGTATTCCCTTTCCTGTCTGGTGCAATCTAAACTGCATTGGCTTGATCTGGTCCGACTCTGGCACAGAAGAAAATAGACTTCATCCGCAATTCTGTCTTGTTTGGCGCAGTGGCGGAGCCGAGGTGCTGACCTGCGCAGCGCTTATGCGGGATGTGGAATCGGTTTCATTCATTTCAATGGGCTGTGTAAGTTATGCACAGTGATGCACAGACGCATCGCAGCCAAGACGCATGATGTGGAATTTGTCCGTAAGCCTGCGTGCAGTTTTGATTGCACACTTCTATGTGCACTTTTGATTGCACTCTCCTTAAGCCTGTGTGCAGTTTTGATTGCACACTTCTATGTGCAGTTTTGATTGCACTCTCCTTAAGCCTGTGTGCAGTTTTGATTGCACACTTCTATGTGCAGTTTTGATTGCACTCTCCTTAAGCCTGTGTGCAGTTTTGATTGCACACTTCTATGTGCAGTTTTGATTGCACTCTCCGTAAGCCTGTGTGCAGTTTTGATTGCACACTTCTATGTGCAGTTTTGATTGCCCTCTCCTTAAGCCTGTGTGCAGTTTTGATTGCACACTTCTATGTGCAGTTTTGATTGCCCTCTCCTTAAGCCTGTGTGCAGTTTTGATCGCACACTTCTATGTGCAGTTTTGATTGCACTCTCCATAAGCCTGTGTGCAGCTTTGATTGCACACTTCCAAAGCCTGTGTGAAAAGTGAGCTTGCATTGTCACTTATCTATTATTTAATTTATTGCCCACCTCTAGTCACTAGTCTAGTCTTGTTAGTAGTTGTTGTGAAGGACAGTAGGATCCCTGTTGTTGTCGTGATCTTCGTGTGCATGGACATCATCACCATTTGAAAAGCTGTGAGCTTTTAACTGCTCTAACATTGTTCGTTATCAAAAGCAAACCTTAGGTTGCATTTAGCTCAGAGGGGGGCAAACTAAGGCCCGGGGGCCACATGTGGCCCTTTTGGTATTTGATCTGGCCCGCAAAGCATTTCATAAACATGTTAATGATAGTTAGTGTTAATGTTAGTTAAATATGGCGTATTTGTCATTTTATAGTTGTTTCAGACTGCTGTTGTTTGTTCATTTGAGATCAGTTTTGAGAATAGCCACCACTAGAATAACACCAAACTTTGATGCATTGGATAAAAACAGTGACCAACTACACTGTTCAAGGTATTGATTTTTGCTATTGTGTTGTAGTTTTTTGTGTATTTTAGGCTTTAAGTCTAAGTGTAATAGTGTGTAATATACTGTAGTTAACAACCTCCAAACTGTAAATGGTCCGGCCCCTTGTGTGGCCCTTGAGTCTAAAAGTTTGCCCATACCTGGCTTAGCTGCATTCACACAAATTTAAGTAATGTTGGCTTGAAAATCCTCTCCCCACCAAACGTCAAAAAGACTTCCTGCTGAACTCCCTCAATCTGTGGTGTTTTTTCAGATCATATACGTCACTTATCCGAGACTTTTCTGCTGTTTTAAAGGAACAATTTTATATATTTTGTATTTTTATTAGCCTTTAAACATGCTCTTGAGTGACCTTTAATTTGTCATCTCATGTTTTGAAAGTTTTGAAATAAAGAACCAAAAAAAATTTATTATGAAATAATTAAAGTTTTCTCAATAGTCTGAAATGACACTTACTTAGTGCATCCAGCCAGTAGATTGCCCCAAGTGCTTACACAGTTTAGCTGTTATCAATGTGCGACACACCATTATAAAGCTAGCAGCAGCAGTTATCGTGTTTAGATGGAAGAAATGCTCAGAATGAGTCTGGCAATGATTTAAGGACTAAAAACAGCAGAAGATTCTTGGATAAGTGACGTAGATGATCTGAAAATATGTCCCGGATCAAGGAGTTAGGCAGGAAGTGTGTTTGACGGTTGGAGGGGAGAGGATTCTGTAATGAACATTCCTCAAAATAGCGTGAATGCAGCTGAATGCAACTTCAGGTGTGTTTTTGATGACGGAGCATTGTTAGAACACGGTTAAAAGCTCAAAAAAGTCTCTGTGTCCTTTAAGTCCTTTTTGCTGTCTAAACACAATATGTGCTACTGCTAACCTGACTGCAGTGTCTCTTAAAGTGATAACATAAATAAATTGTGTAAGCTCCAGGCGCCATCTACTGGCAGACAGCAGAGAGACTTAATATAGTGCAAAATAAACTTTTTTTAAATTTCAAAACATGAGATGGAAAATTCATGTCAAAAGCATGTTTAAAGGCTAATAACAATATGAAACATGCATAATATTTTTCCTTTAAAACTGAGGTACCCGACTTTTGTCTCTTGCTGCTTCCATCTCAGGAAGAATTGGAAAAAACAGACCTCTATAAGCTGTCTTCATCTAAATATTGAACAGTTCATCTTTTCACACTCGTAATAAAGAGCCTTTGAGTCACTATAGATGCTTTAGGATGAGAGCTGATTGCAGGGATAATACCCTGCTTCACTTTTGTGTCTGAAAAGCTGTTTTAAAGCTGTGCTATTGGACAAAAATTGATGCATTGGAATCCTAATGATGGGCCAACGGGTTTGTGCAAGCTAATAATGAGTTGTTTAAATACCTACTTCCTTATTCCACTGTTTGAAAATTAGGTACACCAACTTTAACAACACATTGAGATATATTTTAAGCGTGGAGTCACATTAAGGTAATATTTTTAGACTCAGCTACAAGCTTAATTTCTATGTTCAAGCCTTAGGTTACAGCCTTGAGTTAACAATCACCAACTGTTTTCAGGACATGAAAACAACCAGAATTCAGTAAGGAATCTTTTAACTTACCAAGGATACCCGGACAAGATCAGGACATGCAGACTTCACTTATAGAGAGTTGGCCAGCCCAGGAATTGAACCCGCAATCTTCTTGCTGGGAGGAGAAACACTAATTTCATGCTCATGGTTTTGGGTCCTTGTTTGGTACATATACAGTTAAACTAATCTTAACCAGCGTTCATAATGTAATTAAACCCCTGTGCATTGCAGAAGAAAATCATCTGACCTTGAGCCATTATGGTATACACCAGTGCACTTTTCACTCTCAAAGTATTAATGATTTTATGAGCAGAGCGGTGTAAATTGCATTGGGCATACTAATGTGTTTGTGTGGAGACAACGAAGACAAAGCTATTTCAGGTTTTGATATTCTGTGCATTTTGAACCAATTAGAGCTGAAATGATGTTAACCTGTGAAGCAGAACTCCAGAGAGGCTCCATTGAGAATGCATGAAGCAGAGAGAGCAGTGCAGCAGGTGAATAAAGAGAACACCTCTCTGTAACAGCAGGAATCATTTTACACACAACTCATTAAACCTGCACTAATCAAATACAATATTGAAGTGAAGTTAATTATAGTCTAACATACCAAATTGTCAACTTATTCTAATGGTATTTATTTAGCATAAGTATTGTTGTTCGTGTTTTTAATCAGGTACAACGTGTACATGAGACACGTTAACACACCAGATTGTACGGGCCAATCTACATTTGTCGCCATGGCATTCACACACACACACACACACACACACACACACACACACACACACACACACACACACACACACACACACACACACACACACACACACACACACACACACACACACACACACACACACACACACACACACACACGCACGCACACGCACACACACACACACACACACACACACACACACACACACACACACACACACACACACACACACACACACACACACACACACACACACACACACACACACACACACACTCATTCATTCCCACAACAACACGGATGTATTGTCTTGCCCAAGGACACAAGTGCACACCCCTGACAGAATTGAATTGAATCGTCAACCTTTGGCTTGATGTGCAAATGCTCAGCTGCTTAGCCACTTTCACCCCTTTCATTTTACTGAAAAGGTGATTGTGTTTTTTGAAAGGATTTGATGCTTCACAACATTGATAAGTAAAAAAGTATCTCATGATCAAAATGTTGAGCATTATGTATTATGTTGTTATGTATTGAAGAAGTCAAAGGCAGGAATATAATCTTTTATTGAAATCTAAAATTTCTTACCTCAAAACAAAGAATATGTCCTTGTATACAGTTTTTAATACAATCTTTAACATGTTTGAAGTCTCAAAAGAAAGTAATGTAAACAGTTGTCACAGTGCATTAGGAACAAAAATGACACCAATAATGATAATAACTTTAATTGTAATAATGATAATATATCTTTAGATATTTTCTCATATACAAACCAATATGTACAAGATGTGGACATTCAGGTTTTGTGTTTGGACAAAGGAGGAGGAGGAGAGGAGACATTTGGTGACTTTTATAAGCATGTTTGGATTTGATAAAGTCGCTGCCTCAATTTGCAGAAAGAAAAACAGACAAAGCATAGCCTTAGATTGGATTTAGCTAAAGAAATAGTCACTATATTGTATTAAATACATTGTCAGGCTGTAGAACACATACTGCATAGCAAAAATGATCTGTCTCTGAGGTTTTGAAAACAAAACATTATTTAAAGTTGCACTATTACTTTTCTAGTGGAGGATCTGTCACATGGTTGTTTCCATGGAGTTATTCCACAGTATGGCATAAAACGAAAATGCATGATTTTTTGAGCAAAAACAAAACACCTGTATTTAAAGAAATGCTAAATAGATATGTCAGGCTGACTCTGAAACATACCAGGCAAAGCATGAACATCTCCATGGAAACAAGCAGGCGGCGGACCCTTTCATTAGAAAAACACAGTACACCTTTAAAAATGTCACGAAAGTAATTTATTCTTCATGTGCGTCATATCAGTCAACGGTAAATGTAAGTAGCCACATCTCATCCAAAAAATAATAATAATAATAAAAATGCATTTATTATGATAAATAATAGCCATTTTTACATTGCAGCTTCAACAAATCAACTTACACTCCATGTAGATTCTGGGCTTGTTGGAGGTAGACATAAACAGTTTTACTTTTCAGAATAGCTGGTATCAAATTTTGTTAGACATACAGTGCAAATATTTTCTCAAAAATATGGGACTTATGTCAATAAATGTCCCAATAATTATAATTTGCATAGTCATTTATATTATAATTTAGAAATAATTAATTGACGTTTCAATATTCTCAAACATTTGCCACTCCCAATTTTCCGTGAACCGCAAAACCCTTCAAATTGAGCACCCAGCATGCAACACTCTATTGCACAGCTCAGGAAAACGAATGAGTGCAAGAAACCAAAGCCACCTGCAGAGAAGAAGCCTCCAGCTCAACCACCTCAGCTGCCAACGCACATCAAACCTATTAACACACCAGTCTATGCTCGTATGGGCCCCAACCCGAGGCCCAGCATAAATTATAAACATATAAACTATGACTCTTTACATAGACATCATAGACGCTCATGCAAAACAACATTGACATAAATCCCTGACTTTTCATATATTTATCAATATTATACAAACTATGCACATTTGATGAATACTAATGAACAACGGGAATGGCGAGCAACGCAGAAATGTGACTGTTCCATTTGCATTTTTCCTTGAGACAAAATAGAGACATCAGATTTTCACAGTTTGATGCCTAGTTTGAAGTTTACAGAAGATCAGGCAGCACTGAGAGCCACAGTTACTCTGAATGGGAATCTGCATATTTTTGATTATAAATGAGTGGAAGTTATGTTTCAGACATACAATACATGTGCACAATGCCTGCAAAATGATCACAATGTTATTCATAATTTCTGATGACTCCAGGTGGATTTTACAGTTGGAATAATTTAATACATTTGTAAGATCATTATAAAATTGATCATATCAAAAATACCATAATGCATCGGTCTTTAGTCTCAATTTTGTGAATTATTTATTCACTTCACATTTGGTGATGATAAGCTGATCTGCGCCTTCAGCCGCTCTGACCAACACCAATGCCTTGAGTACCTACACTTTAGCATCTCATGTTTTAGAGCTAAACATTTGTTTTCAAAAAACAAAATGGCTGAACGTTTCACTGGCGTTTCCCATGCCATGCAGGAATTGAATTTGTATTCCATCTACTGGCTGCAGAGGGAATTACATAAGGGAGACAAAAACATGCTACAACATGCAAATGCAGCCGTACGGTTGTAATGATTTGGAAGCAGAAATGCTCAGAATGAATCTGGTTATGATTTTATAGACTTAAAAACAGCACAGAAAATCTCGAGTTTAACCTAAAATGTCACAAATGTGGGGAATTCAGAACGTGTTTTTGACGTTTTAGCCAGGAGTCATCAAACTATCATCAATGATATGACTGATATTGCAACTCCCGGCATGTTATTGTTGAGGGAACAATGTTAGTATATGGTCATTTTTTTCGGAATAGAAGTCAACGATCTGCATAGTGTATAATCCGCGTTGTCACTGTCATGTAAAAAGCCCAATTAAGCCACTCACTGTTGTGGAGAAACACTATTTATCATCCAACCCCGGCAGTAAGCAGGACACCCTATGAATTACAAAGGATTGCAGGCAGCAGCAGAATGTATTGTATGTGCTGACATGGTTGTTTTGCATGACTCCCAGTGAATGATTTAAACAGAAAGTGAAAGCACAAAATGGGAAGCTCAGGTATTCTGTACAAAATATAAAGAGATGCAGAGGCGAGCTGATGGTGTAAAAGTATCAGGGTATAGTCGAAAGCTATGCCAGTCACCCAAAACACGCTCACAGGCAGATCACGTTAATCTTACTGAAGCATTTTGTAGCTTGCTTTGATGACCTCCCTGGGTTGTTAACAGAAGTGCTTGTTGGACTAACTTGGCTTAAGCCCAACTATGCTCACGGGGCAGTTTCTGTTAGAATAATGTTTGCATGTCTTATAATTCCAACTAGTCTGACCTTCTTCATGAGGCTTTTGATCCATGCATAGAGAACATTTAGTACACAGTGGACCAGGACATATATATATAAATAAATATAAATAAATATATACATATACATATATATATATATATATATATATATATATATATATATATATATATAAATAAATATAAATATATATAAATTATATATATATATATATATATATATATACTTTCTGATGGTGTGGAAGAAGCTGAGGTTAGAAGTTCAGGAAAGAAAGCACATGCACGTAGAGGCACCTTGAAAAACACAGTTATACCAGTCCCAGCAGAAACATTGTCTGCACAATATTTCTGCTGGGACTTTCAATACAAACACATAGAAATATTGGTTTTCCAAAGATTTACCAAGTGCAACAGGATTTACAGAATCAGCCTCTCAGCATTTGGGAACTGTTTTCTGCAACAATATTAGCATCTCATGACCAATTTTTGAGGACTCAGTATAGAAATAACAGTTCAATTTCAGTTGGTAGCTCAGGAGATACAACTGCAGCATTTTTACAATCAGCTTGACTTGGTTTTGTGAACAACCAATAACAAATTCCCCCAATATGTCCTAAATGAGCCTCAAAATAATTAAGTCCATATAGATTGTAGATCAATTCAGAAGAAAAAGCAGACATTTACCAGTCACATTTCATCTTTTTGATAAGATGGATTATTAAGTGTAACATGGACAAACCAGTTGCTCTTTTGCGCTTAAGTAAATCTTCAGAACAACCCTTTTAATTGCACCTGATAAGTGATATTCATACAAAGACAGCAACACTTTTGAGTAAACTTCTTCTCCAGCATTTTTGAAAGAGCCAGCTCTCCATTCACATGCTGTACATACAAACACATAACATTAACATTACTAAGATTTACTATAAATATGTTTTAAAATCAGTCTTCTTGTTTGAACCTTGAGGCTTTTTGATGATGGCTTTTACTATGACCCAACAAACATACAAACACAACACCAATAGACATTACTAAGTATTTTAGATTTGGTTACGTATAATGATCTTCAGAATCTTTTGAAACACGCTGTGGCGACCAAGACAGAACCAACATTGATAGCATTTGGGACACATTCTGGGCCCCGCAGAATTGTAGAGGTAGACAGTGTGACTTGTGTTAAATTAACTTTGAAACCATTACTAAGAGAAACTTCAACAACCCTGTCGTCTTTAGAAGCATGCACATTACATCTTTATATACAGGATTTAATAAATACTTATATAAAAGGTAGTCTATATCACGTCCTCTTTGCATGCATGTTATAAAGTGATACATTTCTGTTTGGCTCATTAAGATTGTAACATTGTGTATATGTTTTTGGCAGTAACTTGAGGCATAGGATCAACTTCACATTGATGTAAATCTGAGAGACAGAGAGTAAAGGGAGAATTGTTCCAAGTGGCGTTATCTCCAACAGCAAAGTCACCACAGTCCCTGGTTCGGATTTGCAAGTCTGTAAACTCAGAGAAAATGTATTGGCATAGTTCAAATGTTTTTCTCCTGTGGATATTTAAGTGGTTTGGGGTGTAATCAGTCATATTCTCCCAGGAAGGTCACACAGGGCAAATCATTCATAACTTATTACTGTATTTAAATGCCTTCCATCAGCGTTTGTCAATTATTCACAGGTGATGTTATTATTAATGTCGGTGTGTCAGAAGCATCAAGATGTGATTGGTATGGCAGAGCTAAACTGGTGCAGCTTTCCTGCCTGCTGTATCAAAATATTTACGACAATGGGAAGTAAATTTGGTTTGTAAAGTTTGTAGGATAAAGAGGTACATATTAAAGAGGCATGTGTCATGCCTCATTAAAGTATACATTATGATCAGAACTAACTTTTCCCTTTTTTCAAACTTTCCTCTCACCTTCACTGTCCTGGCCTAGAGGAAATCACTTTGGAGCTCGTTGGAAAGTTGACTGACAGCCACTTCACTGTGCTGGGATCCTTTCAGGATCCTGGCAGTCTGCTGTGGACTGTGCCCCTGACAGTGTCCCCCATGTCCCGGAGAGGACGCAGGACAAGGACAGTGTCGGCACATCCCGTGGTTCTCTGGCAGCCCGTTGGACAACCGTGTGGAGTTGCACTCATCTTTGAAATCAGCATCTCTGCATGTTCCCTTCTGTGGGGAGCTGTGACCACAAAAACATCCACAGAACATGCTTTTGCATTGAGCCACGTCCCGACACAGCGACTTGCGGAAGTTGGGCTTAAAGAGAAGATATACAATAGGGTTGTAAAGGGTGGACGACTTGGCAAAAATAGCTGCCAGAGCAAAAGCCATCGGAGGCACAGTCGCTGGGTTCCCAAATGCAGCCCACATAGACACCACAGCGTAAGGACTCCAGGCTGTAAGGAAGCCAATGCAAACTGCCACCGAGAGCTGGAATGACATTTGAAAACACTTTAGAAAGCTTGTGCAGCAAATACTTATGCTCCAATAAATGCTATAATACATATTCCAAAGTGAAGATAATACCTGCATTCGAAGTGGGGCTAAGCTATACTTTTAGCTTCAGCCAGGTAAACTGGCTGCTAATCACTAACTCATGAGGTCTTGCATGCAACATCTGCCTGCACTGGCTGTTACTGGGATTGAACTGCCAACATTTGGGTTGGCTGGTTAATTATTAATATTTTAATGTTCCACATTATTTGAATCAGCAGGATTTTTTTTTGTTTTTTTACCAGCCCCATGTTGATGAAGAATGTGGGATTAGGTTACCTTGATGATAAGTGCATGTGCGTTGGTGATCTTGTTCTGGGGGGACATGTGCTGCTGCACTGCCTGTCGGGACCCTCTCACAGTCATCAGAATGAAGGTGTAGGACAGGAAGATGACGGTACAGGGCACGATGTAGCAGAAGAAGAACAGGCACACGATGTAGCTCATGGCTGATGATTTCTCACTGGGAGCGTGCCAGTCTATGCAGCAGGCTGTGCCATAAGGCTCTGCTCCATACTGCCCCCATCCTGACAGAGGCCCTACTGCAAATACTCCAGCGTAGCACCACACTCCAGCAACCAGAAGGGACGCATGCCAAGACGAGAACTTACTACCTGAGGAGAAAGACACACAATTGGGGAATGAGTTCTGAATTGGAACAGACTTCGAAATACAAGAACCAGTGTACGCAGAAACACTAAAGCCACGTTTTGACTGGGTCACTTTGGAGCAGACCGGTATGAAAGTGTCTCCACTGTCTTTTAAGTGAACTGTACAAGCCCGCATAAGGGGTCTGAAGGGGACAGTGAGTGGTACTAGCTTCCAGGGAGTGCTGGCTCACTTTCAGCTCTGTGAGAGGTTTGGACAAGAGAGTACTCAGACTCAGGTGAAAACAAAACAGCAAAAAGCAATGATACATAGACAATTATTATTTCTTACTTTATGCTGACTTGATCTTGTGAAAAAACATTGCATTTCCTGTGATGATAACTTTATTAGTTGAGCTGACAAACTTGGCAAAACAAAGGTAGCACACTTTAGCATGAGATCTTTCTTGTTTATTGACAGAAAATATTATATTTCCCAATAAATTAAATATAGGGACATGATAGTGCAATGTAGAGTGGTGTTTCTTGTTTATTCTAGGACACAACACCATAAAGCCAGACCCTGTGCATGGAAAAGCAAACGGTCATTAACAGAAGCACCACTCCATAATGAACCAGTCTGGGGTACCAGGGCCAGTGGTTTAACTGTTCAGAAGACAGGTAATGGGTGATAATAAACTGTCTGGAGCACATGGAGAGAGGCCTATAAATAATAAACCTGCTGAAAACCTTTCAGAATTATACTTAATCTAAATGGTTTAAGTTGTGAGTAGTGAAGTGCGGTCTGAAGTTGGCCAGATATGCAAAACAGGCTTAAGTTTGTTGCTTTTGATGTATAAGATGAACACCTTTGCACAGTTTTGCACCTCCTCTACCTCATTTAAAGGAAACATAGGATGAGTTTTTGTATTAGCCTTTAAATATGCTCTTGAGTACCTTAAGTTTGCATGTTTTAAAACAGACAAACAACAGTTGCAATGATCATGTTTAGACGGCAGAAAGGCTCAGAACGAGTCTGGTGAGGATTTAAGGACTTAAAACAGCAGCAAAGATTCTTGGATAAGTGACGTCTAATATTGAAAAAAAAAAAAAAAACGTCATAGATCAAAGAAGTTCAGCAGGGAGTGTTTTTACGCTTGGAGGGGAGAGGATTTTCTCACGAGCATTCCTCAAAATGCCATGAATGAAGCTAATTGCAACTCCAGGTATGTTATTGATGACAGAACATTGTAAGAACATGGTTAAAAGCTCAAAAAAGTCACTGTAGCAGAATATGTGTTCTTTAAGTGGAAGAAGTGCATCTACAACATGACAACAGTGATAGAAAGGGAATTCTGCAGCTCAGGTATATTGATATAATGCTTAAAGGCTGAGGTCTGTTAGCTTTGAGCAGTGCTTCCCAATTGCCTCACACTCCGAACACTCCCTAAGTTAAATACATTTGTTTATTATATTATTATGCAGTATATTGTCAATTTCCTGTTTAAATGACTCTGATGTCCAAAATCCTCCAAAGCATTCTTATGGTTGCACAATTAATTTATTTTTTATTCAAAGGGATTTAGTTTCACCTTCTTTTGAAGTCTATAATCGTTCCCTGTAGCCCCTGGTGAGTGCCTGCGTACCCCCAGTAGTCCTCGTACCCCTGGATGTGAATTAGCTTAGAGTAGCACAAGTGACGATTGTCTGCTTCAAATAATCAAGGGTTGTGACTCTGAAGCTCGTGTTTGGCCAGTTAAGTTCAGCTCTTGTTATCAATAGGGATGTGCTTGGTCATTACATTTGCGCTCCACACTGTGAATAAGGAGATCCAGAGAGTTCCTGAAATGGTGCACACAGTTTAGCAGCTGCTGTAATTGATTCAGACAAGGGCTTCTCCACAGTGCAATCAGCGAGTGCCCAAACAGAAGCATCCTTATCAGTGGTGGCATCGGCCTTTACAGCAGCATGTCGCACTCTCTCTGGTTCAGTCACAGACAGGGGGGTGAGAGGGGGAGGGATGGGGGAAAGAGGTGATTAGGCCCAATAGCATGGTCTGGATAGCAGGAAAGGCATGGTTAGCCGTTACTGATGGCTGTAATAGATCTGAAGCATCCTCAGGTGGGGATCCACAGGTTCCCCAGTGTCATCAATCGCGCTCCATTTGTAGGAGGACACTCATGGAGGGGGGTTTAATGCTGTAAATCCTTCCCGCCACAACAAGCCACATGTTGTGACTGAATGATCTTGCCCAGGGACGAAACAACGAGGAGAGTTTTGATCAAATTTGGGGTTTATGGATGATTAACACACTGAATACGATCAGACATGGACAAGTGTACATGGACAGAAACACTTCTTTTGAATGCAGCGTTTCCCATTATGAGAGGAGAAGGTTGAGCATTTGTACCTTAAACAAAAGCAATCAGCGTGACAAAACCCAGACTACTATTCCCCCTCTGGACATGTCTGACATTGATTCAAGAGTCTTGTGCCTATCATCTCCTTGATGCCATCGGCCATGCCAAACCCAATTACAGCACAGTAAGGAGCTTTGTGTTTGACACTCTCTTTCCACCTTTATGGATTTTGATGCAGTTACCCATGACTTCATCAACAGAAATCGGTTTCAGTTGATTGGAGCAAATAGGAAATCCTGGGTCCATGTTCCCGAGTTAGATAAGAGCGCTGGGGGTAAATTTGTTTGTCAGTTGTGGTTCATTAACAGGACTATAGTGCAGAGTGAGTGAGGAAGCAAAGGGGCAGGAAAAGCTGAGCATGTCACAGTGCACTATTTCTTTTGTTGCTTTTGTCTTCATTTGTACAACCCATAGTGTAAATAATATGCAGTAACATTATGTAAAGCACACTTTTCACGTCCCTATCCTATTTACTCCCTTCTTTTCCAGCTTCTCGTGTACATTCCCCTCCGGTCCTCCCCTCCCTCTTTTTTTTACTTCTTATTCTTTCTATCTTTCAGGTACTAGAGTGATATAAACTCAAGTTTCGAATATTACTTTGTCAAACAAATGTATACTTTTTAAACACACAATAGACCTGGGCTTGTTTGGTGATAGAATACAAATACTGTATTTTTTGGAAAACGGTTGCATCTATTATTAAATAAATGTTATTCAGTGGGATTTATTTAGGTCCAGAAACTGTCAAACAAACAAAACAGAAAAAACTTCATCCATGCACATGTAGGAGTTGGGTTAAATGGGTTAAATAAGGTCTGCCCCCCTCCAGTGCTATTTTATACTTGACTTTTTCGATCTGCCAACCGATTTCATGGTTCTTTGTATTTGTGTCTAGTTCCAGAGAATGTTATTTTATTCTGACAAGTCTAAAGAAGGACTTAAGGGCTTGCCTTTTTCATCAAACTGTATAATTATTTGTTGAAATTTGCATTTCAGTTAGTACAATTTGTGACTGATGTGGCATTAAGTGTCTTTTGCCCTCCAGAAGAAAAATCTTTTCACTCTAATATCAAGAGCAGTTTATGAAATGTCCCCTACTTTGATTTATTACACTCATAAAAGGTTAAGCCTTTATTGATTGTCTCCAATCATGTCATACTGTTTTTGGGAGTGGGTGTCATATGCTAAAGCACTTCCCCGGTGCCTATACTAAAGCCTAAATAAATAATAAGTGGTGACGTACGACTCGGGGGCAGTGTGGCATTCACTCATTATCACATATGAATGAATATAATGAGGCTTTAATGAGCAGATTACAAGTGACTAATGAGTCTCTGAAAATGAATTGAAATTAAATTAACTGCTCAAAGACACAGGGATCTATAAGCAGGCAGACCATCGGGATCAGTGCGTTAAAATTGGACCTCCTGACCCGAAAAAGATATATGTCAAACTGTATTCTGTGCAACGAATAATTTAGTAATGGCTGAAGTGTAAACACATAGACAGATACTGCATGAATGGAGCTTGCGAAAAACAAACAAAAAACATTAAAGAAATTTTACATTTTATAGAGATGTGATGCTCGTGGGCGAATTTCACTTTGTTTCATGCCTTGACACATTTATTGTTTTTTCATTTTGAAAAGTATTTGCTAAACTTTGGATGGAAACACATAAATGCTTTTCTTCGAGCTCTTTTCTTTTCTAATAAGATACTTGGACAGCACACAAACGGAGGCAGGAGCATTAGCAAGTTTATGAAAACAGCCTGGCACACAGTCATGGTTTAATCCCAATTGAAAAAAATCCTATTACATAACTTGAGTCTTGAGCCAACAGCAATTATAGCTGTGAGTAATTAGCTGACCGTGTTACTGCCCTTGAAGTCCTGAATGTATTTACATGCTTTAAAAATCTTTATGAATCATGGCTGATAATAATAATGAAAAAGAAGTATTATTTAAAGGGTAGCTTTTTGGTCTAACATGTCATTGTACTCACTGCCAGTTAGGCCTGTGGTGTGTAAGGCAACTACCAAGGCTCTCCATCTCTGTCATGACATAGAGTCTTATTCAAGTCTTTCTGCAACTCTCTCAAAGGTCCTGCAGCAATGCATTTCATATTTTGATAAATTTTTTTCTATCCTATTTTATCATAGAATCAGTAGTGTTTGCTTCACAGATATTATTAGTTAACACTTGATGAGGTTATACATCTGACCTAATCTGATTTGACCTAATCTGATCTACATAAATAATCCTCCTCTCAACCTTCAACTGCAAAGTGTAGCACATCTGGACGTCTGAAAGTGTTGAATGACTGAATATAACAGAACAGAAGACATGTGTAGGTGTCACTCTAGGTCAGAGTTCTCTTTGCCAATACATATTCTGTAATGAATTATTGAATATTTGAAATAAAAGAAAAAAAAAGGTTTGAGGGCTTGATTACAGTTTGTATTTAGGATTTGTACAACAATGGGAGTTTTATGTGAGGCTAAAAATAGCTGACAGCAAAGTTAAAGCTGTAGTGTAGTGATGGGAACTACTCCTATATAACTTGATAGCATGCTTTATGCAATGCACTCTGCCAGTAAATATGCACCGGCTAAATTACAAGATTGCTGTAATTGGAAGGTTTCTATTTTTTCCATTTTCTTTTTTGCAGAAACGGTCCCTGTGGGATTTCACATGAATGCAGACCTTGTAAACATCTCATTTACATATGCAGCTTTGTAAAAGGTGAACCGCTGACCCTGAAAATGATTACACAATGACTACTTTTGCATAAAAACTTCCAAAGTAGGTTGATGCTGTATTGCTACATTTTTCCCTTTAGGCTCCAAGGATAGGGCCCCAGGGCAGTTTAAACAAGCGAGTCAATAAAGCGTTCTTCTTTACAAGCGCCTCTCATTAGGGGAAGTGGGCCGGAGGTGGGCGGTCTTCTTACCGTGGTTGGGGCAGCAGACCTTGAGCCAACACACACTCGACAGCACGGTGAGGTTTGTCAGACTGCAGAGGCCGAAGAGGACGCCGCAGAAGGCATAGATAGTGCAGGCGATTCTGTTGAACAACCACCTGAGGCAGAGAAAAAGAAACACACAAGCACAATGTGTTAAAGACCGGCGTAAATGTATAGTTATATGCAAATTCTAACGATTTCCACTCCTAATCACCTGTCACTGTCAGCCAACCACAACCAATTAACTCACACAGCAATTACAAATTTTCTCTCCCCGTGGTGATTCTGCCATTTCTACTTAAACCCTCCTCAGCGCTCATCACCCTCCTCACCCTTTCCCTCTCCTCCCCTCGCCTCACATTAGCCGCATTTGCATTTTCAGCTCAACATGTTTACATAGTACCTGTACCTGCCCACGTAGGCAAGCGTTTAGCCATGAACTGGATGCACTTTGAGCTCGTTCCACCTGTCACTCATCGTCAATAAACATTTACACTTTTCTCTGTCTTTTGTTTTTTTCCTCACATTTCAGCAGAAGTGTTTAAAGGAAGGTGTTTAAGGAAAAAAACAGTAAGTAGTGGTGCAAGAAATCACTTGTAACATGTGATTCAACATTTGAAGTTAATGTAATTGGAAAGACAAAACAAAATGCAAGAAACAATAATGCAAAAATATAGTAGATACAACAAAAAAGAAGAAAATTTATCTAAAGGAGCAGTGCAAGAAAGAAAAAAAAAGTTCAAAATAATGTAAACTTGTAAGCTTTTGTCACTTGTAGATTTTTACTCACTGTAGCAAGAGAAACAAAACCGTTTATTCAAGAATACTGTTACTTAAAACAAACTATTAATACAAAATATTATCAAAGAACTATATTTCTTCAAAATGTTAGTCCCACCTTTGCATTTCCGACCTACTCTTTGTGATGTTTTGGACAAAGACATGCCACAGTAGAAAAGTACATTTGAATCAGTATTTGCTCTTTTGAATAAGTCAACATAACTACAGGTTTAGCAGTAACAAATGCAGCAGTCTAGTCCTGCATTTGCATTCTACTTCACTCTTTAGGAACAAATTCACAAAGAAATACAATAAAAGAAGCTTGTTCTGCACCCGCAACTCCAAATCTACTCTTTTTTTACTTCAGCTGAATTGTCTTTTTCAGAGTCAGCCTGTGTAACTGTTCGCCTCTTCACTCTCCGCTGCTTTACTCTGATGTGAGGAGGGCAGCCATGCATTTGACCCAGCCCCGCCACAAGTGACAGCAATCAGCAGCACGCGCTCAGGGGATCAGAGCAGACAGACTCCATGGACCGCCAGTGACAGCCCATTATGAATAATGATGCTAGCCTGAAATACAAGGTCTTAGGTCTCAAATCCCTTTATGCCTTCAGATCACAGCACATGCATGTATTCAGAGCCAAGGATGTTACAGAGCCTGTCACGGCTGTCGGGTGAGAAACACAGGATTATATGGAACTAATTGTCAGATCACCTGTCCTGATATAAAACTATCACTGGTACTAAAAAAAGCCTTTGAGGTCACAGTTAAAACTAGCACTTTGCTGGATCTTTTCTCGTACTCATGTTTGTTACTGTGTGCTTTATTAAGGTGAGACACTAGAGCTGAATAGGAAAAAATCTTACATTTAAAGATATCAATCTAAAACTGAAAAATGGACAGAACCAGGTTTAAATTTCTTAGCTTATTTCGTACACATATTAGTTACAAAAACATTTACAGAAGGGATTTTGGATTTCTTATGTAGTTTTTAAGTGAACTCGATTGGACTGAAAATTGTCCTAAAAATTCAAATTTCGCCTAATTTTTTAAAAACTTAAACTTCAAAATCAGTTTAAGAATTAGATATCAAAAAGTCCTTTTGTACGCTTCGTCAAAATCATGTTGAGTCGAAGACTGTAAAGTTTGGTGTGTGTGGGAGCTACTTTGAGTGGTGATCCTTATGCCCCGAGGGGAGAAAAATGCATTTTAAGTAAACAGCCTTTGAAGTTACAATGTTACATAGAACTCTATGGATGAAGTGGATTAAATGGAAGAATAAAACATCTTTAGGAGCAGATTGGCCAAGTTTGTTCTTTCCACATGAAAGTCAATATGTTGAGAGAGCAAACTGACCAAAAAAAAAAACTTTAAAAAAAGAGTTGCTTATAGTGTTTCGCCTTAATTACTTTATCCAGTAATGCTTTTTCCCTCAGATCAAAGAAAGTGAGAGGCGTTCTTAAGTGTTATCGTCCCTTTGCTCCTTTTTAAGTTGCAGTTTTTCTATTTTGTTTATTTCTGCATTTTTGTTTATTTTGCATTTGCCTCGATGTCCTTTTCCATTAGTGTGTCCTTGCCTCTCTCACTTGCCAGTCATCTCGTGCCCTCGTCCACGTGTGCGCTCCATCATACAGACTGCAGACCTCCTCCATGCCTGCAGTGCAGCTTTCTGTCCTGAGCTGTCCTGTTTTCAGCTTTTTGTTTGGTTATGTATAGTTTTTCGTCAGTGCATAGGACCGGAAGAGGTGTCACGTCTCCTTTTGTTTTCTGTTTGTCCGGCTCACTAATCCTAACACTCTTATGTCTCTGGCTAAATCTTTTATTTGATTCTAGGCCATAAGCATAAGATAGATAAAGTTTCCTAAAACAGAAAAGTTTGAAGGCATTTATTGGATCAATGTTACCAAAGTTTGCTTAAAAAAAGTTTCAACTTCTTCCTACTTCCTTTTGAATAAACTGAAAGGTATTTTAAAACATTTGATATGTATGAAATAAAAGCTAGAGATCTAAAATCAAATCAATATTGCATTATAAGCCCATAGTACTACTAGTTGTAGCATTGGATCAAAACAAAATTCAACAGCAAAAATCACTGCTGTTGAGAAAGATATTGACCTGCACATAAAATTGCTTAAATTGCAACACATTGAAATTCAACAAACCGGTGAAAACAGGTATTCAAATAGAAACAGCATGAGATGAGTAAGTATGCAAACAAAGTCTGCCCTGTTTCATATTTCAGTAATCCTCCTCTGTTGAGCTTGGACAGATCTTTCTTATAACCTTTCATTACTGGTGTGTCATCGCCCGCTCCTCCCCTGGCTCCAGCTGAGCGAGAGCGTGACTCCGGCAGGTGCAGCGCTCGGAGGTGAGAGGGTGTGAATGGGACTCACATGTGAGCGAAGGCCGAGGGGATGGCCAGAGGGAACAGGGTGGTGGTCATGCCCAGGTCACTGATGGCCAGATTTACTACGAAGAACTCGGCCGGCTTCAGGGTGGACTTCTTTCTATAAGCCACAAACAGCAGTGTGCCGTTCCCCAGCATGGACAGCACACCTGAGGCCGAAGAGGGTAGAGCTTAACAGGGGTGGAAGAGTAAAAGTACAGATACAGGGGCAAGTAAAAGTATCACAAAAACACAAATCAACTTAAGTACAATATATTCAAGTACCAATTTAAAACGTGCTGTAAAAAGTAAACATTTTTCATGAAGATGTGGTGGTCCTGATTTTTTAAAGTCCATCAATTTGTAAGACTTTTTTGGATGTATATTTTTTGTTTTCCCAAAGCAAGACTTAACCTCACAACCTTCAGGTAGAATGTCACCACAAACATGATAAAAATCAACCCTCAAAGCATACAGAAAAGAGATATCTGCTGTCAGGTGTAATGAAGTAAAAGTAAAAAGTATCCACTGTAAAACATTACTTAAATACAGTACTGATACTTTTGTACTTTCTGCCGCTGTAATTCAATGGTTTTAAACATGCATGATTTACTCTCTGCTCTGACCTCACTTAGTCCTGGTTTAGATCATGAAACCAGACTTAAAACAGAGGTATAATATAAGGTGTTGATCTGGTTTATGAGAATGGACTATTACTTTAGTCTATACTCTCACCTGATTACCTTTTTACTGTACTGATTGATACATGTCATGATCAAATGAATTCAGCTAATAGTTTTGTATAATTTATTGTTAAAAAGTCACTTACCAAAAACGGTATAAATGGTCCCCATAAGGAAGTCATTGTCTTTTGATATTCGGGACACAAGGATAAATGTTTCAGAGGCATTTCCCATCTGAAAAAGAAGAGAAAATGTCATGTTTTTTTTTTTTGCACCCTTTGGCTATTGACGTTCCAAACAAACAAGACTGCGGAGACTCACTCAGAATATACAAGCGGTTACATTCAATTAAATTGTGAAATTCTCCCAAGCTCATGAGGGATTAGTCAGTCGAATGCTAATAAGTAAAGAGAAGTCCTGATAAGCACTATTTACAACAGCGACTGCCACCAACAACTATTTCAGTGGAAATCTGATCCGTTTTGTCCAACATTTCTGCCCTTTATGAAGTGTCTGACTCTAGGCTGTCTTGCCTTCAATTCATTTTCAAGGATGTGAGTGTGCCATTAAATTGAATCAGTCTTCCAAGAAAGAATAAATACATTCTCATTATACCATGGAATGAGGGGTATCTGAGTTGCCCAAAGGCTGAAAAATACCACCTTTATCTTTGAAGTTGACATATTGTGAAATGGCAAACCATGTCGTAGGAAAAACAAGACATGTTCCTCTTACAGCTCATTTTAGATAATGGAAATGAAATTTTAATGCTGTGTCCTATGACTGCACAGAAGCTTTAGTGCTTTTTTTGTTTTTTTTACTCTTGAAGGTGATGTGAGTAACTGTGTTTATTTTTAACACATTTTGACTCCAGGACATCACTAATTGCGGTCCAGATTTTCCAACCAGTCAAACTTGAGTGCACTAAAAGATAAATATGTCTTCCTCCAGAATGATTCATCTTTACACATCCAGTAGAACTGTGAACTCACAACGTACGAAGCAAATTGAACAGCAGCCACAGCAGTTTCTCAGTTCTATTTTTCTACGCCTTGATGTATTTTTGTTGTAATGAAATGTATTGCGGTTGAGTAAAATCCTTCAGAGACTCAATACAATTATGCATGACATTTTAGGTCATTTTTCGACCCTCCAAAAAGAGAAAATGACTGCTCACATATTAGCCAAGTTGTTATCAAATAAAACTGGTGATTGCAATTTGCAGTTTGTGTATTTTCTAGAAGTAAATAATACTTTTTGAAATTGGTCTGGTAGTAATAGCAAATAAAAAAGTGCTGTATCATAATGTAGACTGATAGCCACATGTCTATTTCTTCTTATTCTTATATCTTATTCTGCCCCCCCCACTTTTGCCGTTTTTTGCCACAGATACGCACTTTTGTTGTAAACGCACTTCCGTTTGACAAGAACTCCGTTAACGCTAATGACGAACGAGGGAAAAGTCTTGCAGCTAAAATGTTACATAAAGTAGGTTGATTTGTGTAAAATGTTTAATGGACACGAGCAACAACAAGTCAACAACGCTCCGATTTCCTGGTCAGTCTGAAAACGGCTTTTTAGTCCATGTAGAACTTATTTTCTGTTGAGCTCGTCTGTGCCATGTAAACTAATACAACGGAAAACAAGACAGCAGCTCGTACGGCAACTTCTGGAATAAGGTGAATAAATTAGTGAGTCATTGTTAAATGGTGTATATTCTTGCAATAGTGAAGGAAAAAAAAAATCACTACATAAATTTGCTAAGATGTATAAATTATAAACAGAATTGTGTACTAGGGGCCTGCTGTGATGGTTTGTACCTGGGGCCCAGAATTTGGTGCTACGCCCCTGCACCAGCATATGGTCTGATCAGGTGAGTCAGTGAGAAGATTAACTGTAATTAATGAGGTTATTTTTAATGTGCTTCAATTAAACTGAAATGATTTTCCTGACACTGATATTGCGGGTCACGCCAAATACATCGCTTAATTAGCTCTTCTCAACTCTATGGGTTTAACCAACCCAACCAACTTTATAAATAACAATTAATTCAAATGAGCTCATGGACTTTTAAAAGTAATTTGATGTATTATATGTATTTATGTATCTCAAATATCCGTCCACTTCCTCCTCATTTTCAGTGCAAACTTACCACACCCAGTATACTTATAATGTGCGTATAATTATGTAGAAGTAACTGTCTCCTCTCAAGTGTGCAGCCATCATTTGCATACGCCGCACTACCTGCCAATACAGCTCTCATTGTTACCACTTTGAGGCGCTTAGGCAATCATTTCAAAGGAATCTGTAGGTGCAAAAAATGTGGAAATATATTCATAGCCTGTCTATGTACTCCATGGTTCCACTGAACGACACATTAAAGAAAGCTAACAAAAGACATGTAAAATCACCCCGGGTTAAGTGTGGCTGCTCCTGACTTAATCCCCATTACGGTAAACCTAGAGATTATCTTCAAAGGGAGAAAGAACTGAAAACTTCACAAATTTCTATAGCTTAAACTTATTTAAATTGTGCACATATGTGGGACCCAACACAGAAAAATAATTGTCCTTTTCAGAGGTGCTGCTAGTTTATTTGTTTGCAGGAACTTCACTGCGGTATTCTTTTCAGGTCAAACAACAGGGATATTGCAATTGTAGTTGTTGACTTTAATGTCACCTAAATAAAAGTGCTCTAATATTAATGAATTTGTTTCATGCATCTTCAGGTCTGTTGGTGCATGTTTTAAGATGCTTTTGAAATCTAAAAAGCTAAAATTTGCAACCGTGCATTATAGATTTACTGTAATATTGCATTTTATTTACAATGTACATACAGTTCCCCAAGTTATTCTCAAACTACATTATAGAAATCTTCAGTACAAGGCTCCATGATGAATTGTGCATTGAGTGCATTGTCATCTTCTGTTCTCACTCCATACAGTGAGAGTGAGTTGTGCGATACTGTTGTCTGCTGATAGTGAAGTGAATATGGAACGCTCTTATTAGACCCTGAGGCAAGCTTACACTACACAGATGTGAATGAAGTTTATTTGCACTATAAAAAGCCATGCCAAGCGCATAAACAAAAACAAACCAGTCGTTATTCAAGTGTTTCTCACAAAGTGGTGCTGTGAAGAGCTGCGTCGAAATAGCTGTCAACTATGTTTTTGTTTTACTCTTATCTTTTGTGTTGTTAAGTCACTTAAAATTTGCATGGCCTGAAAACTTCCTTCCTCCTCGCATTCTACTCCCACAACAACAGAGCGATAAAGGAAACTGCATCGACTTGTCTCTGCAAACTACTCAGACATTCCAGAGACATCGCACAAATGCATATTTGTTTGCATTTATGTAATCACTTTGAGCTTCTTTGCTTTCTAAGCATATTATTATTATTATAACCAATGTTGGAGCTTTGCCATTGTATAGTTTTGCAGGTAATTTTAGTTTTGTGATGGAGGCTTAGTTTGCTGAGATTTTTAATCCGAAGGTTTAAGGTTTGAATCCTTGACATTGTACTGCATGCATGTGTTGGAGTAATAGTAATAGTAATAGTAATAGTAAAGCGTTGTAGAATGTGATGATGTGATAACCTCAAATGAAGGCAAATGAAGTTATTGATGTTATTGATTACACTGGACTTTGCCAGGAAATATTTCGGTAAATTCTCTTCTAATTTTCTTAGTGACTAAAAGAACTCAACGTATTACAACAGACGACTGCATTTGAACAATACTGATTTTAGCTGCCCACCATCTGTATTACATAGTACTGGCTGATAGGATGTTGTGATGTCACATGAACACAACCTGTTGTGTTTTTGGTGGTCAGAGAGGTCTGAGGTCACATCTCTGTCAGTCTGCCCCAGGGCAGGGAAACCATTACTATTGTCATCTTGAGCTGTATCAGGAATTAAACAGGCTTCTTCTCCTTTCCAAATGTTACGTGTTATGTGTACACAGTTCAATATATCAATTTATCTATGTTTTGATGTAGACAAAAACATATAAATCCTGGAATGAGTTGTTCATCAGAATCATCAGTAACAGACTACTCTATTCCATTCCATTACTGTCTTTATGATATTATGGGTTAAGAATTTACCCCTGAACTTAAAATGTTCCTTATAAGACCAAGGTTGTGATATAGGTGATAAGTGATTGTCTACTTCATAAGCTGTTTATGTCTAGCACCTCTAAAAGCTGTCATCACAAACATCCAGTGTGTTTCACTCTGGTGACCAAACACACATTATCTTGTTGTGGCAGGGTAACAATTTTGGTCCATTACATTATTAGCTTTGAGAAGCTACCATCTGGTTTGTCTAAGCTGTTTCATAGAGCCAGTCCTTCCAGCAGTAATGTGAGCGTAAAGGGCAAGAATGATTAGCAGCTTTATGAGATCACAGGCAAACATATATAAAGAAATCAGATTTAGAGGAGACAGGATTCGGATAACCCTGTCAGTCAGAGAAGAGGCTTTAGGGGAAGTCTTACGTCAGTTTACAGCTCAATGGGAGAATCGGAGCTAATCATTGTAGAGGACGTCTGTGACAACTTAAGTCTGGCCGTGTCACACAAGTTACTCCACAAGAGCAATAACGTCAAAGAATTTATCCAAGGAGAGGGGCAGAGCAGTGGGCGCAAAGACAAGGTGTCAAACGTTACACGCTTGAGAGGACTCGGATTACAATGGGTATTTTTCAGTTTTGGTTCAAATAGAAAACATCAGTCATGCTGGGCCAAAGCAATTTTGTTGCACAATTATCAAAGTGCATAACAGTTCAGAATTGTACCAGCGGGAGTAAAATATGAAAAAGCTCAGTGACAATGAGAAACATTCTCAAAAGCACGGATCCTATCTTGCAACGATAAAATGCTTTCATCTGACTCCATCCCATCTTCAGGGGCAAAGCTCATTCAGTAGCCTCACACCTCACAGAATTTTCAGTTATAGCCAAATGTTTAACCAATGGAGATTTTGAGATACCAAATAATAAAAACCTTATAAAGTGACTGTGTTTTCAGATTTCAGTCTCCACAACATGATGAAGGCATGTTCACACACAAAGAAAAGCCCCTTGAGCAAATACTGACCTTTCCAACAAAACAACGATGCCTTCAAACATTGCAATCATGTTGTGAGTAAGCATATTTGACAATTTGGAAAGACCTAACTGGTTTTCTGAAGGTTCACTGTTTACATACTTACAACATTATAAAAATCAAATAGCACATTCTTTGGCCACTTTGACTTTGATGCCGCAGATGTAATAGACACATTTTCTTGATGCTGGTGTGCACTATATTAGCTTTGGAGTAATATACTGATGTTTGTCTTACATAAGGTTTGGACCACTGGACACATTCCCTTCTGCTGGCTGTGATTCGTTCTGATTCTGTCTGTTACACTGTGGAGGAGCCAAAAGCTGAGCCTCAAAAACATTCTGGCATTAAGTTAAGATCTAATCGTGACTAAAGTGGACTTTTAAGGATATTTGTACCATTCATTTCAGAGGGATTACTTGCCCTGAAAACTTGATAGCTCCTGGTTGGATGTGGAATGCAGTGAGTGCGGCTGGGTCTGGTCTAAAAACGGACTGAGGATGGAAATACTACAAATGTATATAAAATGGTTGATTAAATGTGTGGGAGAATTTGTCCTACTTCTCTCAATGCCGCATAAGGCACATTTTGACTGGATCTGGTTTGCTAAAGCGTCTGGGAGCTCTTAATAGTGATCTCCACACCAATGCAGCATTCCATGCAACAGGTTATTTCCCACTTGAATGTTACAAGTTTTGACTTCAGAGCAGTCGAATAAACCCGAAGGTAAAGGATTTGGTTAATGATAAACCATATGCTATGGCAATGTAAATGTTAAGCAAATGTTTCTAACATATTTAATATCAGAATGTTGGTTAACATCATGTGTGAAGTGGGAGTCCCTCCAGCATCTCTCGGTTCACAAGTTGGAATTACCAGTTTTACCAGGGCATTTTTTGAAGTTGTAAGAGGGGAAAAAAACAGTATCCAGTTGACTTGACCCCTGTGAGTCACACCCTCAGCCACATAAGCAGATGACGTCACCCAAACATAACAAGTTTTTTTTTTATTTTACCTAACCTAAATCTTACCTAACTGATCATAGCCATCCACAAAAAGATGTTCGCTGTAATTCCAAGTTTGTGCGACTGTGAGACGTGGTTAACGTCAGTAACACCTAATGCAGGGCTCGGGACGTGCAATAGTTACAAAGTGATTAAAACCGTGCCCTGTTATACTGACCCTGGAACATAATACATGCCGAACCTACCTCTGCATTTATTTCACTTCTCTGGGCCTCGACACCGCATTTTATGGTCTCTTTATGTAATGCATTGGTATGGTTGTGTTAGATGCATCATGCACTGTAAATACAACATTTTCGGTCTTGACGTGAATGCCGTGCACAGATAAACAGGAAACAACTGTTGCTGACGTGTGCTAGCTTTGCTCCTCATGTGTGGCTCAAGTTGCCATCACTGGAAATATGGTCTATATAAGGTCCATCAAGTCTCTTGTCTTATCATCTAGCTGTGTTGCTTTGCTCCTCCTTAGCTAAACCTTACTGAGAGCCAAAGAAAGCCAGATTGCTTTGGAAGTTAGCACCTCTCATTGTTATCTTTGGACGGCTTGGTACAGTTCATTAAGACAGTGGAGACTTGTACCAATCCGCCTCATAATGAACCAATGGAAACAAGGCAATAGAAAACATGTCAGGGGCAGCGGACCACCACCCATGGCTCTGATTGTACAAATATATGTGTTAGGGAAAAATAATGTTGTCCCAACAAGTCCTGGAGTTGTAAGGAGAGGCAGGAGGCTCTGGATGCCCGGACACGGAGACTTAACGAATACTCAACACATTGTGCTAGTATTGGCTATTCAAGCCTGACCATGGTTCCACACACAGGTTTAAATAGTAGCTCCGAAGGCCAGCTTGTCTTAAGATAAAATGAGAAGTTCATAGCACTTCTGGGAGACAAGTTGACCAAGGAAAATGATAATATTAGAGAAGGACAAATTCTGTAACAGTGGGATGACGCCCGTCATGGATAGAGCTAACCACTCAGAAATGTCAACAATATGCACACAATGGAATATGTGCATGTTTAGGTTCCTAGTGTCAACCTGAGCATCTGTAAAAAAACAACAACAATGGCAACACTCAGACAGGAGTTTAGGTTTTAATTTTGAAGAAGATTCAAGAATTCAAACTCAACTAAACCCCACACAATACAGATAATGAAACTCAGCAGTGAGACGAGAGTGCATGGCTTACTACTTTGCCATTGTGCTGCCATTACTTTCTTTCATAAACACAACACATCCTCCATACCCCCTCCTCATCCTTTGTTTCTCATTACAGTTAACTCTCCAGTAACACTATCTCCAGTGTGCAGACACGCTCCTAACCGAGGCAACTTAACCACACCAATAACCAATCACCACACACACATGCACACACATGCACACACTCACACGCACACACACGTACACACACACACACACACACACACACACACACACACACACACACACACACACACACGACTCTATCCGAATGCCGTGCCGCTAAAAGAAATGTCCTCAGTGAAGATGAGGATAAATTATATCTTCCTCGAGCAGATTCAATACTATAATCGGCTACAGTCTTAAGCACTTCCTGGATTGATCTATTTCCCATGAGGCAGTTGTTAGCGAGCCCTTGGGGTGTGCTTCTTCTGTGACCCGGTATAAGCCAGGCTTCACACAACTACTGTTGTGGCAAAGTGACCCCTGAGCCATTTGACTCAAGTAAAAATCTCATAATATGTTCATGGCAGAAGTGGTGAGATAAAGAGCACATAAGAGCCTCTATACTCTGGAAGACATCATTCAGGAAAACTCCATGGGAATAGTCACATGTCAAGTGATATAATGTCCAAGATAGTCTCACTTTGTAAATGTTGGAATATAATGTCTGCAGTGAGGCACAGATGCCAAGAAATGGCATAGAAATGGTTTATTTTGACAATGAATACGATAAAAATAATTCTCTCACATAGACAGATATTACTGAATGATTACTTTTATATTGAATGTATACAAATGTACGCTTCTTTCTTTCTACAATAAAATTATTTATAAGCTCTAAATGTTGAAAATAGATCATTCATTTTGAGGGCATGTTGTAATTTATTCACCTCACATCTCCATGAATTGTACTGATTGTTGGTATTTTAGATAGTATATCATTGTAAAAATACAATTCTTGTTAACAAATCTCAACCTGAAGTTTGTGAATTCCATACAAACCCGAAAAATCAATGAATGCTCTACAGGTGGAGCAGGTATTACGCCTGTAATTGCTGGATTTAGTGAGCGCTCACCACAAGCAGCATATTTAATCGGCTTTAGGTTGAAATTGAATTTTTAAATCCTCAGCTTGTGCAGGTGGTAAAGTTATAACTTTGATAAATTGAAGGTTGAATCTACATTGTTGAAGGTCAGTAAAATAGTAAAATGTTATTATTACAATAATAAGGGAAAATGCCCAGGGAAAACAGTGTGGAAATCTTGTAAGTGACATTTCGCTGACCTACGGCGTGCATGAAATATGATACAGCTCTGGAGAGTCTTGGGTCACATTAGCCCTGTGTCTCCCAGTCCGAGGCTTATTAAAAGGTGCAACTGACTGACTCCCAGTTATTAGCAGCAGTGTGACAGGCTTATGGGAAAAGGGTTTAACATGGGGAAGCATGAAAGACAAATGAGAGGAAATAAGCGGATCGGGGAGAGACAGACAGAATCCTCTAAAGCAGTTATTCCCAAATCAGGAGTGAGTTTGCCATCTGTTGTAATTGTTACCCCTTTACCACCAAAATGTACAGTAATGTCCCCACAAGCCACCATAATAGATTTGTAAATGTTCTGGAACTTTGCTGGTTAAAAATTGATGTTTTCTTGGCAGGAAGTGCAGAACAAAGTCTCAATGTAAAATGCTCAAAAAGTTACATCAAAACATTGTCCCTGGGCAAGACGAGTCTCCCACTTTTCATTCACGATGCATGTGTCTGCTTGAACAGTGCAAGTAGTTTAACAAAGGGAGAGACAATAATGTGATGGCCAACCCTGAGTGTCTTTTCAATACATAACAATTGACGATTCAGTTCTTAAACAGTACAAAATATAATGTGCAAATTAGAAATCAGCAAAAAGGACCAGAGCTGTCCCTTGTAAGCCAAACAACCTCTTCTTGAAGGTCTCAAACAAACTATAATTTGTTCTGAAGATGACTGAGGCTACACTGGGAGCTTACTACAATAAATATGACTAATTATGTAAACAGGACATGACTGGTGAAGCTGCTCTGATGAGATTTAGCTGAAATACTGTAGAGGGATGTGAATCTGTCCTCCCTTAGACACCACCGCTCTGGTAGAACAGTGGGCCTTTATTTTCATTTACTTAAAACCGCTTTCATCAGCACTGTGTGAGGGAAGAGACATGGTGGTACCAGGTGGTGCTTTGGGCCTAATGCTCGTCACATTTTCAGGTCATCGATGCCATATCGTCAACACGACATGCCACTGCTGTTGATGAGCTGTAATATGAGCTGCCCCGATGCTCCCATTTCGGCTGAGTCACATATAGCTTAAGTATTATGACCCTGTCAGATCTCAGCTCTTGCGTCTGACAAGCATCAGGCTGCAGAGAAGCACTTAAAGGTCTTCCATTCCCACGTCACCATCTTTCATCCCCAATGCTGTCTTGTTAGATGTGAGCTTCTTTTGCTAACTTTCTAGTTTTTATACCATGTCTTATCTCTGTCATTTAAAAGCAAAGTGCCGTTAAGCCTGCCACATGTGGTTTAAATTTGAGTTTATCTTCAAGGCTTTCGAGAAGAGGTTATTTGCTGATGCTGAAAGTGCAGCAGAGTAGTTATCTGTCTGTGTTCAGTCTGCATGTTGTCCGGTATTAAAGAGTCCATGTATTCCTCTCATCTTGAAGTCATACGCTACAGTAGAGCACAAGTGAGTGTGTGGAAGGTTGGTGTTTTATTTCTCCCCCAAAAATTGAGATTGAAAATAATATCACAATAATTTAATACATTGTTGACGGTTTAAAAATGTCATTGAAATATAATCAAATGACTTTACACTTCAAGTTCTTTACCTGATTTTTTCCCTTTGCACAATTTGTTTTGCTCCAGTATAGATATGTGGTAAAAGCAACTGTAGGGTCAAAATGAGACCACTGAGTGCATTCTGCATCTGTGTTTTATTCTCTGAAAACCAAGAATTGTGCTGTTAACATGATAGTTGTTGTTAGGGCCCATGACGGCAAAACACGCCCGGGCCTCTGAAAGTTGTGAAAAGTGCTTATAGACTGCTCAGAATAAATTTGAACAGTTTAACATTTCAGTTTCAGTTTAACATAAAAAAAAAGACTATAAAAATCAGGTACAGTACATTTAAGACATAGACAATGTTCCATGTTTAAAGGTCCCATAACATGCAAAATCGACTTTTCAGAGGTTTTAACCTTCCTACAGTGCTATTTGGGCCTCGTATGTGTGCCCAAAGTGGTTTTTTGATTGATTCCCGCATGCTTTCGCTAGAGAACTGTCTTTTTGTCCCCTCGGCTGAGCAGGCAGACGGGGGGCTCATCCCATGGATGACGCTTCCCAAAGGATGACGCAGTGTTTAAGCCACGCCTCCGGGAAGCGCGCAGCCGCAGAATAAAAACAGCTAATGCTAATGCTACACAGTAATTACACGATGGATACGACAGATCGAAGAGTTAGCTTGTTATTTACCAAACGGCAACGTCCGTCGTCGAGGTACTGGAGCACGTCAAACTCCAGGTCAGATCCAGGACGTAGGACACGACGCACCGTCAGGACGGATAAAAGGTTTATTCCCGTGTTTGTGTATCGCTGTTTACCGGAGCACACGGCGCATGCGCACTATCTCCGCTCTAGGCTTCGGCACGAGTTGGGCGGGGGAGGCGCGTGAGTTGGGCGGGGGAGGCAGCCTGCTCTCTGTTCGGGGGGTCAGATCTCAGAGTGAGCCGTTTGCTTTTGCAAGGAGGGGGCCAGTCCAAGAAATGGGTGTTTTTTGGAAACTGTTATGTTATGGATATTGCACAACGCAAAATTTTATCAACAAAGCCCTTAGAATAGACTGTGTAAAGGACAAAATAGCAGAATATGGGACCTTTAAACTAATATTACACATTTGCTATAAGTGAAAACAGCAATAATCACTAAAAAGTCACAGATAAATATAAACTGGTGGTATAACAGCGATTATATTTGTTGGCGATTATAGACAATGCACAGCAACAATTATTTTCTTAGGCGCACCAACATCAGGAAGCCGCTGGATCACTGCTGTCATAATCATCAACAACTAAAAAGACACAGGGCAAGATGCACAACTAAGAGTGATTAATATCTTTGAACATCTATAGTAAAGCAGTAGTAGTATAATCAAAAGTACTGAGCAACAAAATAACAGGCCTATATTTGTCGTGATTGTCAAATGTGTTTGCTAAGCGATTTTGACTCCATGTAATTCTTCCTCCTCAGCGTGCTCTGGGACAGCAGCACACAGAACAGCCAGAGGGCCATTTCAGCACCTCTTACAGAAATGCATAACAAATGCTTCGAAACCTTTTGAATATAAAATTACAACCAAAAAACAGGACCAAAAGCTGAAGCAACTCCCCACTAAGCACAGCAGTATTCAGTGAAGTTGTTATTTCAAAAACGTATCTTCGAGGATCTTTTTTCTTCTGTCTCTAAACAATGAATTTATATTTGAAGTTCTGTCTGAAACTGCAGTAGTCTATGAAAGTCGCATGAGTTTTTGATGGATGGCCTGTTTTTCTGTCAGCAACTGACAAAAATTTAAAGTTTAATTTTGAGGCCAAGGAAATTTTGGATTGAGAATAAGTATTTCCAAGAATAAAGCATTTATCTCTGACGTAAAAACAACATTTGAACAACACTGTCTGTATATCAGAAGCGTTCATTTTTAGTTCAGAGGTTACGACGTGGAAACACAAACAGTCACATCACGCACACCTTGTATAGCTTTGCCGTTTATGTGCTCTGATTGCGTCCAGCACCAGATGTAATTCATAACACCGGTGCTAATCCATCTATACAGCTACCAATCCTGGACCAATCAGACGCCTGACACTTATTCATGCAAATTTGCTGTTGTGCAGTCACCTCCTGCTCTGGAGCCGTTTCCCCCCGCTCCCCCGTTGACAAAGTGGCCCTGAGCAACGCATTGACATTCATTCATTCATTCATTTTCTACCGCTTATTCCCGTTAGGGGTCGCGGGTGACTGGAGCCTATCCCAGTGACTTTGGGCCTTAGGCGGGGTACACCCTGGACAGTGGCCAACTCGTCGCAGGGCTGACACAGAGAGACAGAGACAAGGACAGACAACCATTCACTCTCACAATCATACACTAGGGACAATTTAGAGTTGTCAATTAACCTACACAGTCATGTCTTTGGACGGTGGGAGGAAGCCGGAGAACCTGGAGAGAACCTACGGTAACACGGGGAGGACATGCAGACTCCACCCAGAGAGATCGTGTGATGTTAGGGTGGTTCAGAATTCGAAACCACGATGTTGGGGTGGTGCGGGATTCGAACCCACGATCTCCTTATTGAGAGGCAGAAGCTCTAACCACTCTGCCACCGTGCACCCCTTTGCCATAATAGTTCTGATCCACTCCTCTCCATCTGTCCACCTTCCATCACACGACGCTGCTGCGAACACAGACCTCTCCATTCACATTCCACACCGAGCATTTGTCTTTGTCACCAGCAGCCTGATTTATATGTTATGGTTGAAGCACAGACGCAGATCTAGGGGCGGTTGACTTTGAAAATGGTATGAATTAAACAAACAACGAAGTGCTTTAATATTATTTTTCTTTTTTATGGTACAGAGCTGTTAAATCCGCTAAAACACTTGATCTCTTACATAGTACGCAGTATGGCTGATGAGATATCTGTATCTTGCATAAGTGAGGCGATCTGTTTGTGTACAGGGGTGTGCTGACAGTTTCTGAATATTCCATCAAAAAAACTCGGCACTAATACCTTTGAAGTAGTTCTTTGATTGTGTTACGGTAAAGGCGGGTCCTGCTTGTCAGTGCGTGGCCTTGAATGCTCCATAGTATGACACTAACATGAGGAAGTGCTCAATTTGTTACTTAAGGTGAGACACTGCCGGTGAATAGGTAAAATCTTTATCAATTACTTAATTACTCACATAAATCATCATCATGTCATTTTTCATATAGAAATGGAGCATTTTATGTATACAGCCGGTCAAAAATGCACATCTACATTTAAATATGAAAAATGTCCAGAACCAGGTTTACATTTCTTGGTTCATTTTGTAGTTACAAAAAATGAACAGAGGGGATTTTGGATTCCTTATTTAATTTTTGAGTGAACTAGATCTGACTCAAAATTTACATCAAATTTCACCTCATTTTTTTGACTAACAAAATTTTTAATAAATCAGACTGTCAAAATCTTGTTTCTTACAAAATTGTAAAGTTTGGTAAGTGGTGATCTATAGAAGTAATATGTATTTTAAGAAAACCGCTTTCTGAAGTTACAATGTCCCAGAGAAATCTATGGATGAAGTGGATTCAATGAAGTAACAAAACATCTTGAGCAGCAGATTGGACAAGTTTATTTTTTCCACATGAAAGGTTCAATGTTGAGAGAGCAAACTGACCAAAAACAAAAAGATGGAAAAAAAGAGTTTTTCCTATAGTGTCTCGCCTTAAAGGGGCTGTACCAGATTTTTTGAAACATGCACGTAATAAAGTTAAATCTGTATTTTATTTTATTTTTTTATTGTGATTTATTGTTAACATCAATTTGAGTGAAAATGAGACCACAACGTTTTCTCTGCATCTATTGATAGAGCGTTTTTTTTCTACGAGAAGGAGAAAGATAACATGCTGTTAGCATGCTAATGATTGTTAACTTTATCCGGGGACGGCAAAACTTGCCCTCAGCTCAGAGACTCGTGAAAAGTGCTTCTAAACTCATCGCAGTGAATATTCAGGACGCTGGGACTGCTTTATGTAAGTGAACAATACATGCGTCTGTTATAAAGACTTCAAAATAAACTAGTTCTATTTTTCATATTTCAAAACAGCAAAACAGTGAAAAATACACAGGAGCAAACTTTTTTTTTTTTTTAATTAACAGTACCACATAAGAAAAAGTAGTACCTGTTTGAAAATGCACTTTAAGGTAAAAGGTACAAGTATTCCACACAGATGTTGAAACTTACTTTAGAGTAAGTGTAGATGTAGTGATCTTGATAAAGAATTGTACTGATTTTCAGTCAACAGAGGCGACTGAATCAATAACTCAATTTTCCTGGGCACTTTTATTTAGAGATTTTTGTTTGCGCAAAGCTGGAACTTGAAGTTAAAACCTTCAGGCCAGATGTCATCATAAATGTGCTTAAAAATATACTTCTCAGTAGAAAGTAGAGTAGAAAGTACAGATAGCTGTTCTCAAGTGTAGTGAAGGATAAGTAGAAAATATTAAAATACAGTAAAGTAAAATACAGATACCAAAAAAATGTTACGTTTGTACTTCATCACTTTCTACCACTGTCCACTAAAGCAGGCAACTTCCTCAAGGCAACTTAACAGTCAGATCTAGAATGTACGTTTCTTTGCAATAAAAAACCTGTACTTGAATAAATGCAAGACAGAGAGAAGTTTGATGCCATACAAGTTATTTTAGTAAACAGGTCAGCTAACATTGTCCCCCGCTAAAAATGCTCTTGAATTACTTTGCCCCTTTGCAGTTTTGGAGAATTTGAGAAGTGAAAAGAAGAAAAGAAGAGCACTTCCTACAGGAGATCTGGTTTATGCCTGTGCAGCCTGTTTCTTTGTGTAGCTGCTTCCCAGTCAGAGCACTTACAGTCTCCGCTGGCTCTCTGACGTCTCACTCAAAACAGAGCGCCATGGACGTGAGTTATAATACGTGTGCACAGTGTCGTAAACAAGGCAGCAGAAGCAACGTGCCGAGAAAAGCAGATTTACTTGGCGTGTAGAACAGGTTGGCAATAGTAAGTCAATTCAACGGCGAGACAGGTGCACCGCTGTGAATAGAGACAGGTCCAAGACATTATGCATCAAAACAATATCAGTCTGTTCTGTTGAAGATAACATGGGCATCATTCACCGACCAGTCTATTGTTGTTGACAGGGCGCGCGCATTACAGTGGAAATTAGGGAGGTAAAGACTTGAGAATTTACTAACAATTAAGTTCCATTTGTGTGTGATAAATGTGTAATACCATTATGAGCCGCTGCAAATGTGTGATCATTTTTTAAATACATGGCCACCGCAGACAGGAAAGAGATATTCCACTAAAGTGATTTTATTATTATCATATTTGTATCATTTTACTTTCTGCCTTGCACCAGATTAAAGGAAAACGTTACGTGTCTAGTGTGTGATGAGTTATGGTATTAGGAGGTTCTTCTACAGAAGGATTTACCACATGGGGAGTTATCTTGGGCATTCCAAAGAGTCATTTCTTCTGCTTTTTGTTTTTGCACATTCTGTTTCTGAAGCAGTAAATTTAACATGACATGTTAATTATAAGCCAGAACTCACAACAACTCAAATATTTGCAATTAATGTCTGAAAAAGTGCTCAATAAGTTTGTATGGGAGATTTGTATCTTTAAGAGAAGCACCACTTAAAATTAAATAGTTTGCCACTTTGACCCTGTTAAAGCTTTTATAATAGCAGAAAGATTTCCTGGCCAAAGTTCCCCAAATTCTGTTGCAAAGAACATTACATAGTAAAAAATATATTTTTTAAAATCAGAAATGAAGAGTTCTGCAGCTGCTACTGATTTCCTTTAAGACTTTCTTCTAGTGACATACAAATGCTCTGCCTTTTCCAAGCCCCCTGCATTAGTGAGAAGTGTCCAAACAGAAGGTGCTTTGCATGTTTTACCTCAGTCTCCTTGGACCAGGCCTCAGACTGACCCTCAAGCAGACCTCTGCTCTGGAACAGGGAGTCAAGGAAAAACACACAAGTCTTCAGATCTGTGTTCACCTTCTAACCCCCTCAATGACTCACTAATCCAGACCACCCATAGCCTGTAACACATGTATGAACATGTGATGCTAATTTCACCAATACAATATCTTAGAATATACATTTCTTGTGGCCTTAAATATAATTTCAAATACAACAATGAACCAAATAGAAATAAAAATGCAGCTCAGCTGTAAGTTCAAGCATAATTTAATTTTTCATCTGCAACATGAGCTGGCGAGTTTATTTCAGATTCCGTTGCCTCAAGCGCTTCTTTCTGTAATTACACTGCCTGCATTCACTTTATATTTATTTGAAATTTGTTTCCGACATTCATGCTCTGTATGTTTTACAGCCCATTAACTGGAACACACAGTTCTGTTTAGTGACTGGAGTTATCTTTTTAATCACATTATGAAGCAAATAAAATTCACAGTGATGTTTGAAGGCAAACACAGTGGTCCTTTGCAGTCGTACAGCAGGAGCTCCCTGTGTGCCTCCTCAGATCAGGCCTGTACTGAAGGCTCTTTCTACTGTCGGACTTTGCTGGGTCACTGAGACTGATGCAGAGCCACAGGGGAGGACCCTCCACGCCTGTCAACTTTAATTAATGGACTCTCACTACCAATACTGTTCAAACCTGACATGTCACACTGCACTGCTGTTGTTTCTATACCGTATCCTGAGCCTGTGGAGGTTTCAGAGGTTCGTATGAGCCACATGGATTATATGTAGTTACAGACAAGGGAGGCTGCCTCTGTTTGTGTCCTTGTACTTCACACTGGAGGGTTTGCATTTCTCATTAAGGCTTTTTATCATGCACAATGTAAAAGACATTCAAATTTCTCATTCAGTTGAGTTGCCTTTGATGTTTCTTTGCAGCAGAACGTCTTGGCCATTGCACTTAATGAGATTTTCTTGAAGTTTTGTGACCTTTGATTTAAAAGATCTGAAGACAGGAAAGTTCACCATGATGTGATTATAGTTTATTAAAACTGTGCCGCACTATTTGGTGTAACATTTGGGTTTTTGGTCTAATCCATGCTCCTTGTAATTTATTGATCATGGTTTGGACAGCAAAAGTAGTTCTATTTAAAATGTATGTATTCTTCGGCATTCGTATCTCTCTCCACAGTGGGTCTCTGCCTGTAGCTCCAAATACTAATATATACAGTAAGAGATAAGCCATTACCTGGGAATAATCAAAAAGGGCACTCTTTTTGCCTTGAGCTGCACAGAGTGTTAGGAGATAACGACAGGCGGACCCAAAGAAGCAGACCAGAGATATGGATTAATACAGAATTATTTATTGAGAGTTGGCTGAGGAGGAGTAGGCTGGACCAGGAAGCACGGGTGAGGACCGGGACGGCAGGCGGGAGCAGGCTGGACCGAGGAGCACAGGTGAGTACCGGGATAGCAGGCAGGAGCAGGCTGGACCGAGGAGCACAGGTGAGTACCAGGATAGCAGGCAGGAGCAGGAAGGACCGAGGAGCACAGGTGAGAACCAGGACAGCAGGCTGGGAGCAGGCTGGAGGAAAAAAAGTCCTTGGTAAGCAAAAAATCCACAAGAGACAACTAACGGGAGATACAAAAAGCCAAGGAGTTCACCACGGAAGTAGACTGAACGATCTGGCAGGGTGTGGATGAATGAGCCAAGCTTTTGTACTGCAGAGGGTGTATGCTTGATTGCAGATGGGATCCAGGTGTGCCAATCAGTCATGCCCAGGAAGCTCCAAACAAGGACACCACAGGAGGGGAGGAGGAAACACACACACACACACACACAGGAGGGAGGAGGCACTAAGCTCATGACAGTACCCCCCCCTCAACGGGCGCCCCTTGGCGCACCACCAGGCTTCTCAGGGTGAGCACGATGAAACTCCCGCAACAGGTCAGGGTCCAGGATCAGGGCACGACCAACCCACGACCGCTCCTCAGGACCATACCCCTCCCAATCGACAAGGTACTGGAGCCCACGCCCACGCCTACGGACATCCAAGATCCGCCGCACAGTATAAGCTGGATGGTCGTCAACCATTTGGGGGGGTGGAGGGGGCTTGGATGGAGGGCACAAAGAACTGGATCGTACCGGCTTAACTTGGGATACGTGAAAAGTAGGATGGACACGGAGGGCTTGAGGAAGTTTGAGACGGACAGAAACCGGATTAATGATTCTTTCGATTTCATATGGTCCAATGAAACGAGGTGACAGTTTTTTAGAAACAGCCTTCAAAGGGATATTTTTGGAAGATAACCAGACTTTCTGACCGGGGGCGTACTTTGGTGCTGGACGGCGATGGCGGTCAGCAAGGGTCTTGCACTGGGAAGAAGTCCGTAACAGGGCCTTCCTGGTCTCCCTCCAGATCTTACGACACCTTCGCATATGGACCTGGACCGAAGGCACGGAGACCTCAATCTCCTCCATAGAAAGGAGTGGCGGTTGGTAGCCCAGGGAGGACTGAAAAGGGGAGAGACCCGTAGCGGAGGAGGTTAGAGAGTTATGTGCGTACTCTACCCAAGGTAAGTGTGAACTCCAGGAAGAGGGGTTGCGACCGGCCACACAGCGGAGAGCAGACTCCAGGTCTTGGTTGGTTCTTTCAGTCTGACCGTTTGTCTGTGGATGGAAACCTGAAGATAGACTGACAGTGGTACCCAGAGATTGACAGAATGCTTTCCAAACTTGGGAGATGAATTGGGGGCCTCGGTCAGAAACGATATCAGCTGGGATGCCATGGAGACGAAAAACATGTTCCACCATGAGGTCTGCGGTTTCACGAGCTGAGGGTAATTTAGGGAGGGCTACAAAGTGAGCAGCCTTAGAAAATCTGTCAACGATGGTCAGAATGACAGATTGCCCATTTGAGAGGGGAAGGCCGGTCACAAAATCTACTGCAATGTGTGACCAGGGGCGGTTGGCAATGGGTAAAGGTCTCAGATGACCAGAGGGGAAGCATGGGAGGATTTATTCTGGGAACATACTGTGCAGGCAGACACGAAACTCCGAGTGTCTGCCTCCATAGTTGGCCACCAGAAATTACGCCGGAGACTAGACAAGGTGCGATTTATACCTGGATGGCATGCAAATTTAGAGTTGTGTGACCATTGTAAGACCTCACTGCGTACAGATGATGGAACATAGAGTCTATTGGACGGCCCACCTCCCGGATCAGGCTCAGCCTCCTGCGCTTTCTTTACATTTGCTTCTACCTGCCAGTGGAGAGAACCAAGGACACAGTTACTAGGAAGTATAGTCTCTGAATTTGACTGCTCAGATGGGTCAAACTGACGGGACAGTGCATCAGGCTTAACGTTCTTTGAACCTGGACGGTAAGTGATGGTAAACTGGAACCTCCCAAAGAACAAGGCCCACCTGGCTTGCCGAGAGTTTAATCTCTTTGCTGATTGAATATAGGCTAGATTCTTGTGGTCCGTCCATACCACGAAGGGTTGTTCTGCTCCTTCTAGCCAATGCCTCCACTCCTCTAGTGCAAGCTTTACTGCCAGAAGTTCTCTATTGCCCACATCGTAGTTGCACTCGGCAGGAGCCAACCTCCTGGAAAAGAAGGCACAAGGGTGGAGACGAGAATCTGTGTCAGAACGCTGGGAGAGAACTGCGCCAACTCCTACATCGGAGGCATCAACCTCAACAATAAACTGTTTGGACGGATCAGGTTGGGTCAATACCGGTGCTGTAGTGAATAACCTCTTGAGCTTATTAAAAGCAAAATCTGCTTCGGCAGTCCACTGAAAAGGAGTTTTGCAGATGTGAGTCTGGTGAGGGTAGGGCAACCTTGCTGTAATCTCTAATGAACCGTCTGTAAAGTTGGCAAAACCAAGGAATCTTTGCAGTTGTTTCCTATTGGAAGGAGGGGCCAATCAGAGACAGCCTTGTTCTTCACGGGATCTGCTTTAACTTGTCCACTCTCAATGATAAACCCCAGAAAGGACATGGAGCGGCCGTGGAAGTCACATTTCTCGGCCTTCACAAACAGTTTATTTTCTAACAGTCTTTGCAGGACTAGGCGGACATGAAGGCGATGTTCAAGCGGGTCTCTGGACAATATCAGGATATCGTCCAGGTAGACAATATCAATTCGATTAAGAAAGTCCCGAAGGTCGTCGTTTACCAGAGCTTGGAACACTGCAGGAGCATTGGTGAGTCCAAATGGCATGACACAGTATTCAAAATGTCCCAAGGGCGTGTTGAATGCCGTCTTCCATTCGTCACCTTCCTTGATTCTGACAAGATGGTACGCATTTCGCAAATCCAGTTTGGTGAAGATGGTGGCACCCTGCAATGGCTCAAAGGCAGAGGAGATCAGAGGCAAGGGGTATTTGTTCTTAACTGTGATATTGTTCAAACCTCTGTAATCTATGCATGGTCTTAAAGTCATGTCTTTCTTAGAAACAAAGAAAAACCCGGCACCGACAGGAGAGGAAGATGGGCGGATTATACCTGCTGCGAGAGAGTTCTTTATGTATGTCTCCATGGCTTCCCTCTCAGGTCGGGACAGGTTGTAGAGCGAGCAGGAGGAAGAGTGGCGCCTGGAAGGAGGTCTATTGCACAGTCATAGGGTCTATGCGGCGGCAAAGACAGTGCCTTCTCCTTACTAAAGACCTCCCTAGGTCATGGTATTCCGATGGAACTGCAGTCAGATCGAGCGGTCACAGGCTGTTGAGGTAAAACCTCCCTGATGAAGGGAGAGCTGACTGCAAACAAGACTGATGGCAAAACAAACTCCAACTAATGATTTTATTAAGAGACCAGTCAATAACAGGGTTATGAATCTTGAGCCAGGGGTAGCCTAAAACAATTGGAGTCTGGGGTGCAGAAAAACAAAGAAAGCGAATGTCTTCATGATGGTTACCAGACAAAATCAAATGGAGAGAACAGTATGGTGAGTGATTTGAGCTAGAAAAAGAACCATTTAATGCACTGACCTGGACTGGTTCTGGAAGAGGTTCAGTGGAGATCCCTGCTTGTAAAATTAAAGTAGAGTCCATGAAGTTTTGCTCAGCCCCCGAGTCTATTAGGGCTTGAAGAGGAAGTGACTGGTGGTTATGACAGAGGGTAGCAGGTAACAGGAGTCTAGGTGGGTCATTGGGGATTTTAGATACTTTGCCCATCAGTACCCCCATATTTACTGATGAGCGGGGTCTTTTGGACGAACTGGACATTGATTGAGGAAATGGCCTCCTGACCGCAGTACAAACACTCGCCTGCTCGAATTCTCCGGGACCTCTCCTCAACTGTCAATCTGGTCCGGCCAATTTGCATAGGAATGTCAGGGGATTGAGAGGTGGAAGGCAACGCGGTAAATTGGTGGCAGGCTGAACTAGGGCTGGAGGCAAGGCAGGCGTAGGAGAAGAAGTTATGCAGGGACACCCTCTCACGTTTGCGCTCTCGCAGTCTGTTGTCAAAGCGGATAGAGAGAGATTAGTTCCTCCAAAGAACCAGGGTCATCACGAAGAGACAACTCATCTTTCAAGGTGTCATTTAAACCCGCCAATATACACCCTTTAATGCTGCCTCGTTCCACCCAGACTCTTCGGCCAGGATCCAAACTGAATAGCGTAATCAGCCACACTCTTGTTCCCCTGGTGGAGATCTAGAAGCCCCTAAGCAGCATTAGCCTCACAATCAGGGTGTGCAAAAACTCGTTTGTAGTCATCAATGAGTTCAGATTATCTGTTATCTGCTACGCCTCTGCGACCCATCAGAGCTTCAGCCCTAGCAAGTGCTCTTCCACGCAACAATCCAGTAACAAAAGCTACCTTGAATGGTCAGTAGAAAATGTCAGAGGTTGGCAGGTGAAGGCGGTGGCACATTGTAAGAGGAAGCCTTTACTTTTACCCAGGTCCCCATTATATGGCTCAGGATGAGGAACAGGAGTTTCACGGGAGGATTCACAGCCGAGGAGACAGCAGGAGTAGGGTGTGTGGGCTGGCAGACAGACTGGGCAGATAATTGATGAGAAATGTGCTCCACCAACCTGGTTAGATTTGTGACTTGGGCTCCGAGAGACTGATTAGATTCCTTCAACTCCTGCAACGATGTGTGGTGTTGGCCGAGGAGATTCTGATCATTTTCTGTAACGCATCTGGATCTGCTGGGTCCATTGTTTGGCCAGATCGTTCTGTTAGGAGATAACGACAGGCGGACCCAAAGAAGCAGACCAGAGATATGGATTAATACAGAATTATTTATTGAGAGTTGGCTGAGGAGGAGTAGGCTGGACCAGGAAGCACGGGTGAGGACCGGGACGGCAGGCGGGAGCAGGCTGGACCGAGGAGCACAGGTGAGTACCGGGATAGCAGGCAGGAGCAGGCTGGACCGAGGAGCACAGGTGAGTACCAGGATAGCAGGCAGGAGCAGGAAGGACCGAGGAGCACAGGTGAGAACCAGGACAGCAGGCAGGAGCAGGCTGGAGGAAAAAAAGTCCTTGGTAAGCAAAAAATCCACAAGAGACAACTAACGGGAGATACAAAAAGCCAAGGAGTTCACCACGGAAGTAGACTGAACGATCTGGCAGGGTGTGGATGAATGAGCCAAGCTTTTGTACTGCAGAGGGTGTATGCTTGATTGCAGATGGGATCCAGGTGTGCCAATCAGTCATGCCCAGGAAGCTCCAAACAAGGACACCACAGGAGGGGAGGAGGAAACACACACACACACACACACACAGGAGGGAGGAGGCACTAAGCTCATGACACAGAGGGCCTACTCCGAACAGAACTAACAAAGCGTGAGAGGAATTACAATAAGTTTAATCTCTCAAGTCCATGAGTTCTCAAGTCTTGCTTTGGTGTCATTTTGGATTCCAAGTTTCACATTTTTCTTCTATACACAGCGAGACAACCGCGATTTTCGAGTGATGTTTTATTCACCAGAAAAAGCCGAAACATTCAAAGCCAAATTTGGGATGACAGAATGCTAGAGGTGTGATGCTACAGAGTGATTGGAACATTTGTGCTTCACCTGCTGCTTCTCCAACAATGTCACGCCAAAGCAAATCTGAAACCAGTTCAACCCCATTCACCAGTGTGACAAAAACATAATGGAAGTGATTACCTTCTATGCTGCGTGTCCCCGTGGAAGCTAAACAGGAAGTAGGGAGTTGGTTAGGTCACACACTATGCCATAATAATGTTATTGGTTATTCTGCATGCGTATCTCGCGTTTTCTTGTCTCTTTCTTTTGGAGAAAAGCATACTGACATAACACGATTGTTGATGAAATACAAGCTGAAGACCAAATCACTCTAAGCAGTGTTATTGCCTTGTGCCGGGACATAAGCAACAGTGTTACATCATCTGAAAAACAGCAACATACATATCCATTTCTGTTAGAGGCAAATGTAGCAGCGACTGTGGATCTGAAGCGAGGGAGGCATTTTCATTCAGACTTTATTGATTCTTTGTTCAAACTGAATAGGAATGAAGAAAACACATTTAGTGCACCATTTTTGTATCTTGATTAGGACTGCGAAAAGTTTGTTGATTAATCGCAACTAATTGATTATAGAAACGGTTGTCAACGAATTAAATAATGCAGCAATCGTTAACTGGTCTATACACTGACTCCGAAACATTGTATGTGCTGAAAGAAGAGGTTTTGTTACTTAGACAGAGCAGGAATGACACAAAAAACACACAGGAAACATATAAATTGTGTGTTTTACATTAAAATCCTTGTTCATCTATAAATATTCCCCAACAGGATATCGTAAAATGGTTCCACTTCAGCTTTGTCTGAGTAAAACTGAGTAAAAGTCTCATATGCAAGAGTCTTTCGTGTTCTGAACAACTAATCGAAGGAATAATCGCTAGACTAACCAATTGCCGAAATAATTGTTAGTTGTAGATGTATCTTTGTAATGGAATATTGTCTGATGTAATTTAACCAGCAGACACATTACAGCAGAGACATATAAATGAGTTCTGAACTGTTGGTTTTGTTCATTGTTTTGGCACATCCATCAAACACCTAAGACACCGAAGCCTCAAGCCATTCACTGGTATAAATAACCTACTATTCTTTTCTTTTCCCTAACACAATGGATATGCACCAGGGATCATCTTGTACTGGGGTAAATGTTTTAATAAAAGAAAAAAAAAAAGAAACAACATTAGTGGCTTTGGCCATTAGTATGTAAGATATATTCCCAACATACTTGACAAGGAAACTTACAAGGAAACAACTGCGTAATAGCTGTAACTTACGTGAAGGAATACAATACGTTTGCAGTGTCACGAACAATACAGGGATGAGATTTGTGGACAAATTGACTTTTTTGAGCTTTAAACCATTTAATCATTGTACCTGGAGTTTGTATTAAAGGGGTTGTACCTGAGTTTTACTGTTTTGAAATGTGAAAAACTAGTTAATTTACCTGATTTTTTACAGGTAATAAAGTAAAATGTGCATTGTCCCAGTACAGATGCTAGGTAAGTGAGTGATACACGTGCCTGCTGTAAAGAGTAACAAACTAGTTCTGTTTTTTATGTTTTAAGACAGTAAAAATCAGACACAGCTCCTTTAAACCAAATCCTTTTTACCCAGGATGTTTTTAATATAACACATGTAGTAGTATGACAGGCACAGGTCACAGTTCATGGACTGACAAAATGGGGTTTGACCTCCGTGCACGAGCCGTCAGTCACTCGGCCTGTTTTGCATTGTCCCAGAAGTCCTTCCATAACAGCCATTATTCACTGTTAGCCCCTGCCACTCTACTCAATCACATTTAGTCTTTCAAGGTCTTAGGAGTCACACTGAACAAAACCTTACCTAAGCAACAAATGTGAAATTCAACCCATCGCAAGTCATCTCATGAAGAGACCGGAGGGCTGTTTAATTTGATATATATCACCAGACTATAACCATACACAAGTACAATGGCCTTGACACCTCTTTATTTTGTTGTTGCTCAAATGACAAAAAGCACTGACTCAACTTTGTCAGCTATTTAATTCCTCAGGCGTAATACTGGATTCCAATGTTGTCTCACTGCTAATGGAGGATTGGCACCTCTGTAGTCACCCTTGACCATTATGGACACTTTGTTTTGATTTACAGCTCTGATTGTCTAGACTCAGAGAACTCAGAATTGAAAGTATCCTTGAATGGGGTAGATCTGCGTACAATCCGGTGACTCTGTCACAAAAAGACACCAATAAACTGGAAGGTTGGCACTCTATCCCCACTGCATGCTGCCGCTGTGTCCTTCAGCTAAACCCCTTGTCAGTACTGTATAAGTTGTATATTTTTTTAACAGTGTAATAGGGGGATGTCAGGTGTCTATCAGTTTGCATTGGGGAAGCGATGGCACGGCTGCTTTTTACCACCAAACTCACCAAAGTAAATAAAACAGGGCTATTTCTCCGAAATTGTAAATCAATTTTAATTGTTTACATTGTCCACAGTATTAGCTTTATATCATTATCTCAATTTAACTGCTTCCTTGGCTGGGTTATCTGTTTTTTAACAAAAAACTTATTGTTTCTTAATAAACAGATAATTCTTCGGTCAAAAGGCTATCCCACCTGACATCTTCACTGAATTTGTTTGTTCTTTGATTCAACACACAAACTCCACTGTTTGTTCCCAAAGTATAATCTTCTAAATAGATGACTCAACCAACTAGGTTCATGTGAGATAAGTTTTGTCCTGCACAAGGAGGCCATTGAGGTTTTCAGATAATACACAGTTGTTGTTCCAGTTCAAAGTGAAAATATTTTGGGTCTTCAAAGCATCTTGGATACATTTTGCTGAATAATGTCTGTACAGAAAAAGGTCAGATTCATGAGTAAAAGCACTTTCTGTTGAGCCAGAAAACATGCAGACACTCTCACAATCATAATAATCCCTCAGATTTATACAGTGCCTTTAAAGATACCCAAAGAGCATACATTACACTATTCTTTCACTCCCACACTTGGTGGGGGTAAGCCGCTTTAAGCCACAGCTGGCCATGCGGTCTAGCTGTGGCTGTATGCGATGGTAAAATTTAGATTGAACTACCAATCTTTGCCGGCGGAGGCACAATGCCTCTTAATAAATACTGTATGTTCTTCTTATCATTAACAGCAATAAGCCTAAACTAACAAGCTAAACAAGCTAAACTAGTCTGGTAAAAACTCACTGTAGTAAACAGTACATTTTCAGTCTCAATTTTTTTTATTTCACTCTAAATGGAAGCATTAGTAACAAGTCAATAGTGTGGCCATCATCCAATTCCACTTGTCGTACAGTAACACATGTACCATAGTATTATACTTGTAAGAGAAAGTCTGGGCTGGACTCATAGCAGGAGAAAGCAGAGTCTGACTGTGAGCCGCAGGTGCTAGAGTCTCCAGGGAGCCCAGGTAAAAATGAAGCACATGTAACCGGCTGTAACACAAGCCTGGAAAGATCTCCAGACAGAGGAGAGGAGTACCGCCCGCTGTCTCTGTAAGCCCCTGACATAATGAGGGCAGAACCAGGATTTACATTTCCGTTATGTAATAAAATATTATGTGTTTTTGTACACTGGGAGAGTATATGCCCAAGGCAACCTTTTACTTATTTTTTTAATCCTGGCTGGAACTGGCAAAAATTGATTTGACCGCCTTTGAATTGTAACCATTTGCTGTTCACTAACATATTTTAATATCCTTTATGCTGCATAAATGTGAATTAATCTTCAACCCTGAATATTGTTTGGTTAAATAGTAAAAAACAATTGCAGCATTGTATATTGTATATTGTAACATATTGATATATTAGGATATATATCTTTGCGTCTCAAGATCAACAATATGATGCAATGGCACACTTCTAAAAAGTAATCGGTCTGTTTTCCCCTTTGATCCACACACAAGTCAACTACCACAGAAAAAACAAGTTAAAACTGGAATAGTCCAGTGATATTTCACCGTCAATCTCACACTTTTTGAAGTAGAATTACAGCAAGTGCAGAACAGTGCAGACAGACACTCTTAAATAATGGGTTCATGCACAAAAGACAAGACCAGATGTTTTTCCGCCCTGTAGATTATGTTGCGTAATCAAATGAGAGAAAGAAATTGCACAAAGCACGTAGAACATACAAAAGGACAAAATTCTCACCCTAACCTAAATCAATTGCTTAAATATTTAAACTTCAGATCTTTGAGTCATAGAGGGTAACAATGGGGAGAGCATTTGGTGTAAAAGTAAAAATGCAAATCAATGAACATTAAGCAGCCCTAGATTTGCTAACGTGATCTTATTTATCTTACTTAATTTAGTTACTCCCATCCACATATAGAGTGAATTTATTTTTATTGTCCTTTTTGGCTTATCACAAAATATAATCATGGTTTGTCCACAGAATGTTCACTATCAAATCGCAAGTGTTTAGATTGTTCTGCTGTGACAGTCACGAGTGAGCTGCAATGTCCTCTCCCTCATGCCTTGTTTGGGCCTGTTGTCAAATGCTTTGGGACAGCCTCATTATCCTTGTGCACACTGTAAAACAAACGCCTCATCCAAATATCCCCTGGGGTCACACTGCAGACGCTACTGGCCCACGTGTGCCTCCTTATCAGATGTCCGTAGACCTGAAGATGAAACGGGATTACATTGAACGCCTGATTGTTTTTGCACCATTTCTACAAAGCACTATCTAATTCACTGTGGCAGCATTGATTTATAGTTAAGGAGAAAAAATGTGTTAAGGGAACGGAGCAACTGGCTGCCTGCCAAATTTATAACTTCAAATGGTTTGCTAATTAATTCAATCCAGGAGAACTTGTAAATGCAAATTATGTTTTTCAAGTTTTTCCACACTGGTGTTCAAGAGTGTGCATTGAGGTTTCCTGTCTGCAAGGTTTCAATGGTATTATTTATTATAAATAATGATTAATCCAAACAAAAGCATTAACATATTTGTCTCTGAAGTGATCACATCACACCTCTGTAGAAACAACACTTAAACCATGCTGGCTCATGACTCATGATTCATGTAACTTTAATCTGAGGAACTATGTCGACTGCGTCAAGTAATGGAGTAACACAAAAGCGCTGTATAACTCAAATTGTGAGAATCGTGAGTAGAAGGAAACTAGCTGTTTAACTAGTGGGGCGCTTTGGGCTTGTAGCTGGTCATCTGCTGAAGCCCGCTCCAGACAGCAGTTGGCAGAGAACTGCTCCTTTAGGCATGTATTGTACCGAGATCTAGCTCTTGACACCTCCTTTCTAAATCTGTACTTTGCTCCTTTGTAGCTCTCAAGGAGTCCTGAAAGTCCCGCTCCACACACAGTACCTGGTCTGCCAGCACGTGCTGTGTCTCCTACACGTTTGCACTCGGTGGGACGTAAACAGCGGCCAGAATGAATGACACGACCTTAAGTGGAGCATAGAATAGTTTACAGTTAATGAAGTTAAGTGGGGAGCAGTAATTTGAGCCACGTCTCAGTGAAACACAAAACATAAGACGAAGAAAAGTCTCTGTTTCTTTTCATCAACAGTGCCAGTTTGTCCGTCTTGTTGCTGAGTGAGTGAATGTTGAAGCGGAAAATCTCATGTAAGGGCTTACGTGTACTGCGTCCTCGAAGGCGCACGAGAGCCCCCGCTTGCTTCCCCGTCTGCGGCGTCTCACTCTCTTGGCCAAAATTAGCGCTAAATAAGCAGCAGACGCTAAAAAAAACTGGAAATAGATCCGTGGGAATGGATGTTCTGATGTTTAAGAGCTCTTCACGGGTGTAAGAGCATGCTGACACACGATTTACACACAAAAACAGACAACACAAAGCGCACCAAAACGCCAGGGCATCCGTCAGCGGCACCATCTTGGATTCATCAGTATATATACAGCATAATCATGCATCGGGTACAATTTAAGAGATTCAATCCTAAAAGAATCATACTGAAGTAACATTACTTCGTATTGTAAAGTATAGCAAATTGATCTGTGTTGACATAACTCAATTTTCATCAAGTTCATCAAACCTTGTGAAAATTCCCACCACTGAATCGTGTTAATCCATCAATGTTGTGCAGGACAAATGTCGCACTGAAGTATATTTATTTATTTATTAACCTTTATTTAATCAGGTAAGAACCCATTGAGATCGAAACCTCTTTTTCAAGGGTGACCAGAAAAAAGAGTGCACTCCCACTATCTTCTCGCCCTCTGATTCTGCGTACTTCCAGGTCAGGCTGACTGCTGTTGTTCTTGTTCACAGAGCTACAGATTATCGAGAGGCCTGTGCCTGTTTGCTTACTTCTGTTGTGTTGCCGTAAAAGCTCCTGAGATGTTATGTTTAACATATTTTTTGAGACCACTCATTCGCCTTGCTACGCAAATGAACGAGACATGACATGAGAACAAAACAGACATAAGGAACATGACCTAAAACACATACAAGTGAAACTATTGGTTGGTGCTAAGTGCCAACAGATTCAAGTTGTAAAAATGTGTGGTCTCTTGCAGTGTTCTTTGTCTTTGTATGCAGTCACTCTTTTGGCTATAAGTACACTGACTTACAACAATCTATTCTGTAATCAACACGGTGGCTAGGACTCTCGCCTTACAGCAAGAGGGTTGTTGGTCTGACTCCCAGGCTGGCACAGGACTTCTTTGCATAGTTTAAACGTTTCTCCCTGTGTCTGGGTGGGTTTCCTCTGGACATTCTGGTTTCCCCCATCAGCCTAAGAACATGCACATTAAGTATAAACGGAGGTCCTGATGACGTCGAGCTCAAGATCTGGAGATGGGTCCCCAGCGAGCACTGATCCTGACATGTTGCCCCAAGAGCACTGAAATATAGATCAAATACAGAGAACAAATTTCCCTACAGGGTGACAATAAAGTGTACCTTAACTTAATAACACCGATGAGCCATTATTGAAGAAAACTGAAAACATTTGCAGTAATGAATACATGACACAGACATGATAAGAATAGAGGCTCGTCTGGTTATGTTTTTTCCCTCTTTGAGCTGTAATCACATTAGACTGAATCTTCTCATATTAGTCCCTGCCACAAACCAGACTGTACGACTCTGTACTGCTCGCACAAATGGATTAGTTTCACTGTTGATATTAACTGTGGAATCTCAAGTCATCATCACACAATTGAAAATAACTGCTTTTTCAAATAACTTATTATGCAGGGTGTATGCAATTAGGATAACAGATTTTTTTTTGATACCACAGACAATATCAGTCCATCACATCTGGTCTAGACACTTTTAATCTTTTTTCATTGTGCACCTATAAAACAGGTGTTGCATGTGTGCAGGCTGTAATTCCTGTTTTAAAGGCATTTTGAGGGATGGCCTGATTAAAAAGAGCATTGTCAGAGAGATGAAACAGCTCACGCCAGCATCATGAGCAGTGCGGCTGTGGCTATTGGATGTTTTAGAGCCTGACAAAGTTTAACAACTGGCTCTTGATTTATTAGTTTATGAATTTCTTCTCTGTGGCGGGGACAGATCTCACAGGCGACGTAAATACTGTTGGGTTTTTGCTGACATTATAACTGTCCATCTATAGGTGTCATAAATTTAGGATAATCCTGGCATATCTCATATAGCGATCTACTGTACTACTGTATTTATGGGCAGAGCAGAGCTTTTTGTACATATGGAGCTACATGTGGTCATGCTATTTGGGCTGCTCTGCATTGTGCTGTCAGTCATGCTTAGACCAGCATTCTTCCTCTGATGCCGGTAAGCCTCAACCATCATTTTAAACTTTACGCAAGGTCCATGTAAGCTGTACACCTTGATCCGTTTCTGAGTCTACTGTATTTGGTCGAACCTTATCCAAAAGCTTGTCAAATCTCCCTCAGTCAGAACAAACATGATTATTCCATCACAGCTTTCCATATCTCACAAGTGGAGTTAGCCATGCTCTCCCGAATGTTTTCACAACCCTTTTAGAGATGTTATAGAACGGAAATGAAAACGGACCAGTCAGGAGTGTTATATTAGGAGACTTTATAAACAGAAGACTTTTGGAGTTTAAGGACCAGAGAGGTTTTCAGAATAATGTCGTCACAAGTGCAGTGTGAAGAGCAGAATAAACAACCACTTGGCGCTCTCATGAAGCTTTGTTTATTTTAAATCTTGTATCGCCTTGTGTAGAAGAATTGGCAGCAGCGGAGAACTTAAAAGACCACATTTTGCAGAGGTCTGACTTAAGGAACCTTTGGGATTGACAGATTTCTTTTGAAGCCTCTCTTTGAGCCAGCTCAGTTTGTGCTCCATCTGACCATAACTATGTTCACATAATACTTGTTCACACAATGCTTTCTGTGTGTGTTTCTTTCTACAAACCACAACGTAATTGGGCTACAATCGGTTTTGAAAAGCATCAGTCATTCTCCCAAACACTGCACGGTCGGTTGATAAACATCTGAGCAAAATTTAAAGGAGACACTACAACGTAACAACATAAGATGGTTGTCATTTTATATTGTGTTCATTGTAAACTGCAATGTTGATCTAAAACAGCTTAATAATGCAATGGGTCCACTGACTTCCGCTGACTCCAGAACTGATAAGCTTTTAATAAGATATGTATATGTTTTTATTTTTTTAAAGTGGCAATGACAACCCTACTTTCATCACTCTTTTCTTTTCAAATAATAGCAACTAAGTACAGGGATGTGGGCGGGGATAGGAGGTAGGGGAAAACAGGCAGGAATCAATCAAAATACAACTTTAAGTCAAAGCAATAAACATTTCAAATCTAAATATGTCCTTTGAATGATGAAAAGTACTCAAAATAGCATCTAGGAACAGGAAACTAGTCTAAAAATATCACAACTTATTGCAAAATGAAAGAAGTTTCCAAAATTCTGTCAAGCTGTTTGCAAATCTTTATGTATAACTTATGCATCAATGAATTTGTGTCTTAAACAATGCATTGTGTTGTTGTTGTTATGACATTATGCTTCTGCTCCTAATGGATCTGGGACTTGGGAGTAACAGGGTCATGCACTGTGTGTGATGTAATTGTGTCCGGCGTTACAGAAAATGATGAGAAAGATTAAGGATAGAGACAAAAGCTTGAGCTGTGTGGTGTTTCAAAGCAGTCTATAGTGTGGATAAGTCAAGGCGAACATTCATTTTGCATGCTTTGAGACACCAGCTCAAATGTGTCCTGCCTCTGTGGAACAAATAGATTTAAATAAATATGCTTCACATTTGACTGAATAGTTGTTGTTGAAGCTGTAACTTAACTCTGAGATCCTGAGCTGGAGCGATCCATTGTCGCTGTTATGTAATCGGCATTTTACAAAAGACAACGTGCACTTTCAATGGAGTGAACAACGTCTTTGAAAAGAAGATTCAATATCTTTACTGAAATTGAGGCTAGACTAACTTTGCAACAACTGCTTGGAACAACACAAATGGTGAAAATGATATGTTTGTTTGAAAAAAAACTCTTTCCTTATTCTAAACAAATAAGTCAGAGAAAGGCAGCGTCCATCCTGTAAAATTCCTCGTCCTCATCCTTTTCGTGGATTTGTAATTTGGCCAGTAATCTGTTTGTCTCCATGGAGATAGATAAGTTCCATAATTGATGCCGTACTGCGAAACATCAGGCAAAGCAATAACGGCTCCTTAATTAAATGTTACATAGAACACCTTTAAAGGAGACGTATTGTGTTTCTTCCCCCAGTTACTTTATTGAACTATAACTTAAGTAGATTATCATTTTACATTTTATTCACTGTAATATTGATCTAAAACGGCTTAGTAATAGAAAAAGTGAATTTGACTTCCTGTTCGAAACTGCAGAACTGATAAGCCCCGCCTTTTTATGTGACATTTCACTGAAACAAGCAGCAAAGAAGGTAACTAAGTTTTAAAACATTTTAAAACCCTAAATGTATCATTTTTCTTTCCTTTTTTTATAAAACAATCATTATTAAGTACAGAGATGTGGGAAGAATGATGTAGGAAAGATGTAGGAGAATTGTCTAAGCACTTGAGCAGGACAATACAGGATTACTCAAACATGCAATGGATGAATCAAAATACAATTTAGAGTAAACTAAGGATTAGGTAGCAATGGTAAAAGCTCATTAAAGTTAATTTTGTATAATACGTCCCCTTGAAGTCACGTGATAACAATGATGGTAATCGCTTGTCCATAAGGTTGACAAAGAAGAATACTTTGCTGTGAGTGAGGGGCTGACATCTACCAATACTCCTTTACTGACCCCATGTGGCTGACGTCAGTATTTTGGCCCGATCCTGCAATGAGTATAAAAAAAAAATCGATAAACTATTGAAACAGGAAAACAAATAAATCTTTTCTCTTCCATTGGCCATGTTGGTGTCGACTGCAGCCTCTCACATAACTGACCAGATGAAGATAAATGTCCAGATGGCAGCGGTCAGTCCGACTTGTCGCCTGAAGCTACTTCCATTATAATGCTTAATTATCTTTGCTTGGCTCTCCCCAATATCACAGTTTAATATATTAGCACAAGCAGTTCGCTTCAAGGTGAAAGGCAATATTACGCTCCATAAAAATTTTAGTCCAAGATTTTATTATCTTAAGGTCTGGTGAAGATGTGTGTCAAGCAAAGTAGAGGACACTGGGAAGACTATAATCTTAAGAGAAATACAGTGATGTTGTCAGGAATGTAATGGATGCAATTGTTATACGGTATATAGTGGCATTTTCAAATTAAAATAAAATACAGTTTGACTTTAATTTCAGAGAGTGTCCATTCACAAGTGCGTTGGTGACTTCATCCAAGAATGCAGAACAATGTCACAGAGGATATTGTTTTGCTGCCTCTAATTTATTATCCCTCTGCCGCCACCATAACCATGTACCTAGTGGATATTTCTGTCAGTTGGCATGTTAACATGTTATCCTACACATAAGAACTGACTGTACAATGCATAATGCATGGCACACATGATGATAAGGACAGTTGGCATTTAAGCTTGTCATTCAGAATACAGTGACACCCCAAGGGGACGGCGACAGTGTAAGGCACACACAAATGCAACCAGAACAAAAAGCACAGCCATTTTGTCTGCAGGGTAGTGCAATTGGCAGATGTCAATGTCAGTGTCAAAGGGACTTTTTCTGCTCAGAGGAAAATGATTCGATGCCTATGTAACAATAATAATGTTTTTACATGAATTCAGTGTCTATCCTAGTTATGTTAATACTACCTTGTTATTTTCCAAACATTTGTTTATAATGAGTAAGCTTGGGAGACCTTTAACCCGAATGAAAATATAGTAATGGATGAATACAAAGTAAATAAAAATCTAAAATAACCAATGCTTCTATTTGGAAATATATGGAGCCTTTAAAGATAGTATACGTGACCCTTATCATTATCAACTGAACCATGATGTCTCCTTGAGGGGAAAGTAATGTCTTCTTTCCCCCAACATTTAAAACACAACCAGTGTGATGTTTTTAGTAAATATTTTCTAAATGTTGATCTGGGACATCTCATCTCCCATCTCTAACTTGATAATGTGTTTGAGAGCTCAGGCTAAACTTAGATGCTCCATGACAGTGTTGCTGGACTGCATACACTCCACACTGTAGACGCTGGAAGCAGCTGCTGGTCCGGGGCTCACTGGTGAAATCACACATGTATTTTTAAACACACTGTTTGTGACACTTCAGCAAGGAGACGCCAAATAGGAGACAGGAGATAAACCTGGCCCTATCGGTGGCACAGTGTGTAAACATCAGCCATATCATTACGACAGATGCAGGAGAAGTCAATATAACTGTTACATAATATATTTATTATTGCTCAGGTTAAAATGTGAAATATAGACACTGACTGTGATGCCTGGGCTGAAGGACACAGTCCCAAAGGTCTAGGACACACTGTACCTGTAATTAACCCTATATACCTTTTATTACTAATATTTGGTAATTATTGCATCTTTTCTTGTTCTGTAAACTACTTTGTCTTCAAATTGTGCTTTACAAATAAACTTGCCTTACTTACTTATTTTCCTCATTTCACAGTTTGAAAGTCAGGTAAAGCTTTAATACTGGTGCTGATAAAAATGTGGCCACCAATAATAAGTCAGAGATCATACTATAATACTGTCTGGAGTATGAACAATGAGGAGCAGGTTCCCCGCAGGAGGCTATTTTAGAATACAAACTCTGCCGTATCCCCCACTGGTGCTAATAAGCTGTTAATGAGTTTATTTATAGGCTTATAGTTTCAAACCCTGCACTGGACTTGAATACATTATCATTGCTAATGAAAACATCAGGGTGACTCAAAACTTCGCTGCTTAATTTAATTTAGATGTTATTGCAGGACAAATTTTTATTCAATTATCTATCTAATTGGCAGCACGTGAGACAGTTACTTACAGGGAATAAAATAGAATGAATTGTTGTATCTCCACCATTTACATTGACCTTTGGCTTATGTTGTGTTGTTTGGTTTGTTTGGCTTTGTCTTTATTTGTCAGGGACAAATGTACATTCATTAATCTTATACAAGAAAAGATGATCTGCACCAGATTTAGCTACTGCTACTTTTGATCTGTAGTCCTGGCATATTAATCCTATTTAATATAAATATGGTCATTATAAATGGTGTATATAATGGCTATAATGAATAAAACATATCTTTTCATTGATAAAGTGTTTATTTCTTCATGCTTCAAATGAAACATTACATAAAGCTTGGGTAATTACAGCATTATGTTAAATGGCTGGAAAATGAACACTATGTAAAATGCATTTGGACCAGTTGGCGTTGAGTCAAATTACCCATTTCATTACACTAGGTTAGCTTGATGTCCTAGATTTGAATGTGCCTTGCAATGACATGGCAATTTGAAAATAATTGTGTAATCACTGTTGCATATGTATTCTAGAGATGCCCCCAAAATACTAATATTACTTTCAAATACAGTTCACTAATTATTGCATCATATCCATGTTTTAGTGCATTTTCAATGGGCGTCCAAAAATAACAAACTATGAAAGTCCAGGGCTGCTTTGGCGACTGAAAGTGCTTGAGCACATGTGAGTAACACAAAAGCCTCGTCAGAAAATATCACCACATGTTGAAGTGTTTTGTGTTGATATTCAGCGTTAGCAATTAGTGCCGAAATTAGCATTAACAATCTGGTAATAAACATTTATTAAATCTACCGTTATTCTGGACAAAAATGCACCAAAAACATAGGCGACAACAGTTTGACAGGAAAATGTATGTTCTGTTTCGCCAAACGCCACAAATCCCACAGAAATACGTGAACTAAAAGTGAAACAAAAGTTTAAAGTTAGATATTAACAGTTATTACTCGTAATAAATGATGTAAATATGATGAACATACGTATAAACAACAACTGTGTGCCTGCGTTGTCTACAAATGACAAAATTACACGTACAGTTTTGCTCCGTTAAAATGAATTAATAGAATGTAAACACAAGTCTGGAACTTGCGTCATTCCTGGAAGGCTCAGGCAAGCTATTTTTCATTTATACAGACTACTTTTGTTTGCTCAAAGCCCAAAATGTTAAGATAAATAAATGTGCTTAAAAAGTAAACCCCTCAGGCACTTTTACTTTTCAGTCCAGTGAAAAATGCGGTACAGTTTATGTATGCCTAAATTACAGTCTTATTACTTCTGCTCTTCGTTATGTTCCACTACTGATCATTTAACACTTATTTAACACAATGTCTTTCCAAAGTTTCCATTTGATTGACCAAGCAGAACCACACCTCACCTTACAGTTATAACGAAAACATCTAACCTAACATGCAATTAAAGCCGTACATTCACATCCACATGCCTTCCCAATTATTATCAAATCACTGCTTAATGCATCACTGCCTAACTGCCATTGTCACCTTGTTTCCGCGAACCATCACTCAGTAAACCCATTAGGCCGTATTTAAAAGACCAGCATTTCGACACCCAGTCAAAGGCTTGTATAGACGATTCATTATGCACACGGACGCTAATATCTGCTCATGCCTGGAGTGATTGACTTGATCTTCTTCGCAGCCGATGGTAGGCATAGATCAAAACACAGGACATGAAGGACACTGGGCTTTTTCATATGTAAAACGGTTACCTTTAAGCCGACCCCAAGCCGAGACTCGATCCCCCTTTGTTCCACCTGTGATTGTTCCACTGTAGATATAAACGTTCAAAGACGGAAAGAGGCGTCTATTATTTCTATACAGGGGAGTGGGGTCGTGTGGTGAATGCTCAAAATCAGAGCTTCCCTTATGTGCGCCATGTGATTAATTCTGCTTCGAGGGCTTTAAATAAATAGAGGTAGTTTATAGTGTGCATATGAGGGCCGTAGTAAACAAAATGATAAAGTACATATTTGAACGCAGTCATCTGTGTATATGGCGCCTGAAATAGACTGCGGGTTTTTCATCAAGATAATCTCAAGGTCTTAGATTTTACAGTAGTCTACAATAGTGTTAGTTGTAGTATCGGAATGTGGCGGCAATGAGAGTAAAATGCAGCTGGTACTGTGGATTGTAAAAAAGTAAAAGTGGTAAAAATCAGCTTAGGGGAATAAGTTAAAACAGCAGAAGGGATAGTTGGTCGCAAGTGCAGGAAAAGCAGCGGTGCAAAGTAATAAAAACAGCAGACGAGGTGGGTTAACTGTTCTCATTTTGAAAAACATAACTTTATTCATAATTTGGAGGTCTCGTGTTCTGTCTGTGTAATTTTAGGTCCTGAAATGGAGCTGCATTCTTTGGTGATGGATTATTTTCTGAAAATACATGATAACATAATTTTAGTAGAGTACCAGGAGCTAACAGGATTAGCCAGATCCATCCAGTCTCTTGTTCCCATAACAGAGCCTACCCTGAGTCTATTAGCAACACACTACATTCTCGGGACTGCGGCCCCTCCACAGCTCTGGTCCCTGGGGCGACCGTGATTTCCAGTGGGATTCAGACTTTCCTTTGATCAACAGAAGCTAATCGGCCGCACATAGTTGAGCCCCCCCCGGTATAACAAGTGTGTTTCTGTTCCGTGACTCTCAGGGCGTTGGGATTGATACAGTGGTGTGCCAAGTAGGCTCAAACTCATGCCCCCAGGGCCAAACATTTCAGCCTACCTGAAATGAAGTCAAATACACTACACACATGGGAATACTGTAGGTTCTGCTACGATAGAATCACAAAATTAAGCATTTACAAACACTTTAAAACAAGCTGAGTTCAATATTTATTTGCTTAATGAGTTTACAACCTTTCACAACCTCCTGTAGCCCTGTGACCCCACTGTGGGACCACATTTTCATTCTTTATTAGATAGGACAGTTGTGAAAAGGGAGGGAGAGGGTATAGACATTCAGCAAATGGCCATGGCTCAGAATCCAGCTCACGATGCTGCAGCGGTAACAATAGACAATTCTCTATCTCTGCCCGTTGCTCAGGCATGACCACTTTGCCAGCCGATGCTACACAGATTTACTTTAAACCAGACGCTCCTTCACAAATGAATGGTAAAGCCGATCCCCATAGTAAAGTATATAAAACTTTATTCTATGATATTTATAACACTTCATCTCTCTGCTCTCCTCATCAGCCACAAGTAAAAGGGAATGTTCAGTGGTCACTAGATGCTCTCCAGACCCGCACAAGATCAGAAATCTCAACCTAAAATCAGTTAGTCTTTATCTCAGATGTCAGTTTTTGTTCATTATTTTCTGAAATAAAATACCAAAAGGCCAAGACCCTCAAAAATGTCTTAACATAGCTTTGACCTCTCATAGATGTGGTCCATGGGAATTATTCATAACGTGTGTTATTTACGGGCTATAGCTAACAGTCATTGGGAAAATAAATAGTCTGCTGCTGGAGTCCTTCATTTCACAGCAGACTAGCTGCTCATACTGTACCAGCAGTGAGCACCAAACCACTGCTCTACAGAGAAAGTCTGCGACTGCTTTGATTGGATGGAAATTCAAGGTTGGACAAGAGTGTGACCTGCCATTTGGAGAGGACAGAGCTGATAGATTACTTTCAAATCCAATGTCATGGCAACAACATTTTGGAGTGGTCAGTCACTCTTGAAGTCAACTGGCAATGATTAACGTGTCTACCTAGTTTTATATCTTGGTTTAAGAAATTCTGATGCTGGTTATGCTGTGCCTCTAAAGTCTTGCCTTATTTGTCAAGAAAAATCCAGAGGAGATCCAGCCTTCTCAGTTCCATTGTCAATATCAATACTTTGGCTTTCAGTATCTGCCAATTCTTGATATCAATCGATTGCAGAGATGTAAAAAAAAAAATATATATATATATATATATATATATAATTCCCTGCTCACCCTCCGTGGGTGGTCACATCCATCTCTGAGCTCGGGTCCTCTACCAGAGGCCAGGGAGCTTGAGGGTTCGGCGCAGTATCTTAGCTGTTCCTAGCACTGCGCTCTTCTGGACTGAGATGTCTGATGTTCCTCCAGGGATCTGTTGTAACCACTCCTCCAGTTTGGGGTCACTGCCCCAAGTGCTCCGATCACCACGGGCACCACCTTGGCCTTCACCTTCCAGGCCTTCTCCAGCTCTTCTCTGAGCCCTTGGTATTTCTCCAGTTTCTCATGTTCCTTTCTCCTGATGTTGCCATCACTTGGTATCGCCACATCAACCACAACGGCCTTCCTCTGCTCTTTATCCACCACCACGATGTCTGGTTGGTTTGCCATTACCATTCTGTCAGTCTGTATCTGGAAGTCCCACAGGATCTTCGCTCGGTCATTCTCTACCACCTTTGGAGGTGTTTCCCACTTTGACCTTGGGGTTTCCAGTCCGTACTCCGCACAGATGTTTCTGTACACTATACCAGCCACTTGGTTGTGGCGTTCCATGTATGCTTTCCCTGCCAGCATCTTACACCCTGCAGTTATGTGTTGGACTGTCTCAGGAGCTTCTTTGCACAGCCTACACCGTGGGTCTTGTCTGGTGTGGTAGATCTGGGCCTCTATCGCTCTGGTGCTCAGGGCCTGTTCCTGTGCAGCCATGATGAGTGCCTCTGTGCTGTCCTTTAGTCCGGCCCGCTCTAGCCACTGGTAGGATTTCTTGATATCAGCCACTTCAGTTATGTTCCGGGTGGTACATCCCATGTAGGGGCTTGTCCTCCCATGATGGTCCCTCCTCCGGCACCTCACCTTCTGTTCCCCATTGCCTGAGACATTCACTGAGCACATCATCATCTGGGGCCTTATCCTTGATGTACTTGTGGATCTTGGATGTTTCATCCTGGATAGTGGCTCTCACGCTCACTAGTCCACGGCCTCCTTCCCTACGGCTAGTGTACAGTCTCAGGGTGCTGGATTTGGGATGGAACCCTCCATGCATGGTCAGGAGCTTTCGTGTCTTAACGTCTGTGGTCTGTATCTCTTCCTTTGGCCATCTTATTATGCCTGCAGGGTATCTGATCACTGGCAGGGCGTAGCTGTTTATCGCCCGGGACTTGTTCTTGCCATTGAGCTGGCTTCTTAGGACTTGCCTTACTCGCTGGAGGTATTTGGCAGTTGCTGCTTTCCTCGTTGCCCCTTCGAGGTTGCCATTTGCCTGTGGTATTCCAAGGTATTTGTACCCATCCTCAATGTCTGCTATTGTTCCCTCTGGGAGTGAGACCCCTTCTGTGTGGACTACCTTCCCTCTCTTTGTTACCATCCGACTGCACTTTTCCAGCCCGAATGACATCCCGATATCAGTGCTGTAGATCCTGGTCGTGTGGATCAGTGAGTCGATGTCTCGCTCACTCTTAGCATACAGCTTGATGTCATCCATGTAGAGGAGGTGACTGACGGTGGCCCCATTCCTGAGTCGGTATCCATAGCCAGTCTTGTTGATTATCTGGCTGAGGGGGTTCAGACCTATACAGAACAGCAGTGGGGACAGTGCATCTCCTTGGTATATGCCACATCTGATGGTCACTTGTGCAAGTGGCTTACCATTTGCCTCCAGGGTGGTCTTCCACAGCTTCATTGAGCTTGCTATGAAGGCCCTTAGTGTCCTATTGATATTGTACATCTCCAAGCACTCAGTGATCCATGTGTGTGGCATTGAGTCGTAGGCTTTCTTGTAATCAATCCAGGCAGTGCACAGGTTGGTGTGTCGGGCTTTGCAGTCTTGGGCGACTGTTCTGTCAACCAGGAGTTGGTGTTTGGCTCCTCTGGTGTCTTTGCCTATGCCCTTCTGTGCTTTGCTCATGTATTGGTCCATGTGCCCACTTATCTTAGCCGCGAGGATGCCTGACATGAGCTTCCATGTTGTGGAGAGACAGGTTATTGGACGATAGTTGGATTTGACTGTATAATTGGAGGGATCCTTCATGATCAGGATCGTGCGCCCTTCGGTTAGCCATTCAGGGTGAGTCCCGTCCCTCAGCAGCTGGTTCATTTGTGCTGCTAGGCGTTCATGGAGAGCAGTGAGTTTCTTTAGCCAGTATGCGTGGATCATGTCTGGGCCGGGGGCTGTCCAGTTTTTCATGCCTGAGACTCTTTCTTGGATATCTGCCACTGTGATGGTGACTGGATTCTGTTCTGGGAGGTTGCTGTGGTCCTCTCTCAGAGCCACGAGCCACTTTGCATCGCTGTTGTGTGATGCCTCCTTTTCCCAGATACTCTTCCAGTATCCCTCAGTTTCCAGCCTTGGTGGGTCTGCTCTGTTGTTATTACCCTGCCATTGAGAGTACACTTTCGCAGGTTGAGTTGCGAACAGCCTGTTTATTCGTCTGGCTTCATTATCTTTCGTGTATCTCTTTAGGCGGCTGGCCAAGGCTTGGAGCCTTTGCTTGGCAGTTTCGAGTGCTTCAGGTATGGGCATCTGGCTGTACTTCTTAGGTACTTGCTTTTTCATTGCACCTCTCTCAGCCTCAGTCAGCTGACTCACTTCTCTCCGCGCCATCTTGATTTTAGCCTCTAATTTGATATATATATATATATATATATATCAAAATGTGTTATGTATCTGTTATATACCCATATAGTAAAACAGCTTCAGTTCTAAATAGGGGTGGGCATAGATTAATTTTTTTAATCTAGATTAATCTCACTGTAATCTTGGAATTAATCTAGATTAATCTAGATTAAAATGGCTCATTTGAATTCTGACGAAGACATTCAGAATATGTGTGCTACCCAAATAATGACTAAAAGTAAGTCTTTGAGAACGGGTTTCTCAAGCCAGGTGGCGCATTAGACCAGGGGCTCATCACATCAGTGCTTGGCCCGGCATTAGCTAAGGGATGCTTTGCGTTTAGGTGGTACTTGAGACTGGAAGAACTCCTACAGTAAACTAATTCCGCATTGCACAAGGTGCAAACAACCTTAGTCTTGTCGAGATTTCCATTGGGAAGCTTCTTAAAAATAAATTTTCTAGTCAGTGTTTCTCTGTGAGCTGCACTGTCCTCCTCTCTGATCACAGCCCCTCAGCTATAATTTGGTTTAGGTAGAATTAATTAAAAAAAAAATGGATATCATCATTAAGTTGTGTTCAAATCAGAGTCATGGTGTTTTTTCCCTCCAAAGCTTTCAGTTTTCTGATGCATTTTAATATAAAGACTGACTCTTATCCAGCAACACTTCTGTGCAATATTCATTTAATTCTGTATTAATTTAATTCTGTGCTTAAATTTCCCCTGGAAGTCTCTGGACAAAGTCACCTGTGTGTCATGTTTAGATCCTAAGCCTATGTTTCAAACAGGCCTAATGATAATTTACAGTTAATTCTTGAAGGATGTCATTGATTAGACTTTACTGTAGCTCTGACACAACAAGTCAGTCTTCAAAGCCTAAATAAACTTTCCGTCAGTGGCCATTCATTTTCATTCTTCAGTTTTCACTTGGGATTATTCTGTGCATAAAGCACCTAACGCCTCGTTACGCACGCGGCTAATTTGCATATCAATACACGCGAAAACTGTGCAAAGCGCTAAACTTTGTAGAAGCGCTGTGGCGTTTGCTCTGATTGGTTCATGATTCTTCACTGGTGCTGAAGACAGAGGAGTCTGTGTGGGTCTGCCGCGCTGCTCACGGCGCTCACATCGCTGCCGCGTAAAGACGCGTAATGACGCGCGGAGACAAGTCAGATCCAAAATGAATGAACTCAAATCAAGTTTGTCACCGTGAGTTCTGAGAGTTCAGGGTTGGACTGATTAAATCTCCAAAAGTGCACAGTCTGACCCTGGATTAAGTTTGTGTCTAATGTGATGGTTTGACTCCAGAGGCAATGATTTTAGTGGGACTACTTTACCGTGCGTAAGGTGGAGGAGCTCGTTTACGTGCCTGCTGGTATAGCGTACTACCACCAAATGTTTTAGGGGTCCGCAGTAACGGGCCGGAATACATTACTTTCAGTCCTGATGGGGAGCGCAAATCTTCGCGGTAATTTGCGCTATTCTAGACTCAATAGTTCGTCAGCTGTTTGTTCTCAAAACTACGAAAAATACGAGGCGGGTTGGTCCAGAAGAAAGACTAGTTAAAAGCGTATGGGATGTAGAACTTCAGTTCCGAGCCTTTGATTTGGCGCTATGTGTGTGTAGCTCGCGTCTCTCGCTCTCTTTCTCTCTCGTTTTCTCTCGTGCGCGACAAAGATTTTCTCTGCGCGATGCCCCTGGGAGCTGTGCGCAATTGCGCACGCGCTCCCAACCCAACTTTGAGAATAGATTAACGGCGATATTTTTTTTATCGCCCGATAAGAGTCTCACGTTAACGCAGCACGTTAACGCCGTTACCGGCCCACCACTAGTTCTAAGCCAACAATGGTCCAAAAATACAAACATTACAGATTTATTGGACCCAGTCTACTAACCAACATTTGGCTTGGAGTCGATACTTGATTCAGAAATGTGTTATGGATCAGTGCCAATATCTGATTCCAGAATTGGTATCATGCAATCTAGTATTAAGAATCAATGGCTACCTTAATAACTAACTGAATGAATGAGGGAAGTCTGGACCTGAGATGCCATACAATGTGTTCTCTAACAAGCCATTTAACTTTAACACAGAAACCAAAACAGGTTGTAAAGTCAAGGTTAAAATGCTACATCAAACTGCAAACAAATAACACTTCAAGAACAATAGAGGAGCCATAGGTCATAAGTCACGGTCTGCATCAACAACTTGGTCTTCTTGCTATTGCAGGACTTCTTCAGAGCTTGTGAGGTGAACATTCCTGGCTCATTTCTCCACACTGACATGGCCCTGCCCTTACGTAACCGTGAAAGATGATCAGCTCACAGTGACCTTTCATACGGCCAGTTTGTCTCTACATGTCTCAACAGGTATGTCTCCTGTTTTTGTCAAATGTAATGTGAAATATTTACATTTACATTTTATTTACGTCCCGTAGCCTGTAATATTAAAGGAGACATATCATGCAAAATACACTTTACTGCTTTTTAAACCTCTTTACAACAGTGTTTCCTCTACAATAGTTTTCTCAAAGTTGTCATTTGATTAATTCATACATGCTTGAGTAATCCTGCAACTATTTTCACTTATCCCTAATCCCGCCCATATCCCTGTACTTAGTTATTATTATTTGCTAAATTAAGACTCTGTGATATATGTTGTGTTCTAAAATGTCACATAGACACTTTTCAAAAATAAAAACATGGAAATGACAATCAACTGCTTTTTACAGTGCTTGTTATTACACAATGTCTAAAATGATGATGTACTGTCAATAATAATAATAATACCTGAAAAAATATATAATATGTCTCCTTTAACAAGCATAAAAAGAAGCAAAAACCACAAAATTCATGATAACGTGAAGACACATTAGAAATGTACATATGTAAGTAAATGGGGAATGTATAATGCATTCACACCAGGCAGCAGCAGTAGGGTGCTCTCATTTATACACTTTTGTTAAGGTCAGGAAAAATACACAAGCTTCATACATACAAGATTAAACCAAATGCCTGGTGTAAAGTATATAAAATAAAAATTAAAATGATGGTCTACTTATGTCATGGTTCAATACTAGGTAGCTGAAAAGTAAGTAGCTGTCTCTTTTAATAGCAAATAATTAATAGAAATCAGTCAAGTTATAGAGATATTCCGTTCATAATGTTTGTAATCCCTTTCCAGTAAACAATTATTATACATTTAAATTGTTAATTGGATATATAATGTTCACAATATGGTCCAGTTTGTCCGTTCAAAAGCACTGCTCAACATTAATGTACAAACTCCAGGCACTGTCTCAATGCCTCCCACACTTATTGTAACAGAACATGGGTAAAGAGTATTATTTAATTTTTGATGACAATATTACTTGTCTGCGTGAGTGTGGTTAACGCCTCTCCCATGACTCATTTGATGGACAGTGCTTGTGCGTGGTGTGACAGCCGGGGACAACAACGTGTGTTTGTGCTCTCACTCACGCTTCTTATAATCCGACTTCTTTCATTCACCCACTGCACACTGACCTTCACCTTTCATGTGTCAGCACAACACACAAGGCACAAGTCACTTTAAATAGTCATACTAAACATAAAAAAATCTAATAAATTCTCATTCAGAATTTTTCAAACTATATAATATAATAATAAGTAAAGTTTAACAAGAACTGATGTATCTGAGTTCAAATTGATACATAATTTGCTGCAACTCTAAGGTCAAAGCTATGATTATGTGATGTTTTAGAACGTTTTACTTGTAAACCTTTAAAATAATACAGGGCTTATATTTAAATAATGTAAAGCAAAATTCCCACACAATGTTCAAAAAGACAAACGTTCAATTCAGAGACTTTCATCAAGCGTGTAAATTTCCACCATAAGTTGTTTTCAGTTGACATCTTTGTTGACGTGAGCAGTGTAGGGCTGAACTGAACACATTAACTGCAACTAATCGATAAGTGAAATAATATTTAAAAATCAAATTGTTGTACAGAGAACAAAACATGTCATGTGCTGAGAGGAGAGACTGGGAAGTGTTACATTAAAATGATGCAGGAAACATGTCCAGTTAGTATTTTTTTGTTGTTCTGTTTTGTTTTGTCTGTAAATACACTCCATTATGACTTCAACTGGCTTCACTTAACATCAAATGTAGTGAAAATCTCATTCACAGGCCTACCATCTAAACAACTCATGAATTAATCGCAAGAATAATTTACATGAATTGATTAGTAAGATCATTTTTAGTTGCTACTCATTTCGCTTTGGGTGCCTATTAGGTGGAAAAGCGCTCTATAAATAAAAATTCTTCTTCTTCTTCTTCTTCTTCTTCTTCTTCTATCATCACAAAATCATCACAAAACATCTGACTCGTTTGGCTTGTGAATCTCCTCACATTCAGGTGTAATTAAACACAAAGCAAGTATTATGTGTTCTTCTGTTTTCTTACAGCAAGACATAACACACTATATTTCAGGCTCTTCCCTATAGGTGCTGACTTACGGGTCAAAATGAGATTGATTTTTGATCTTGATTGTGCAACTTTTGTATAAATAACTTTTGATCTGTCAGTGAATAACTAATTTGATTTATCAATCCTATATATGCATTTTTGTAAAGATACAAATGATTTCCAGTTATATGTTATTCATTTAATATTTTTACTTAATTAAATGTTGTCTCCTTTACATGGTTTTATTCACTGTGTTTCAAACGATACACTTTAGTGATAATGCATCTGTTCCCACCCGCTCGACTCTATTCCCGGAGCACTAAATGCACTTCTTTATTGTTGGATTTGAACAGAGGACAGTGCAGACTGCCTCCCAGGGTGTTGCCAGCAGGGACTGATCAATCTAAATAGGGGGTTTAATGATTATTATTACTGGCAGGCATCCGGAGGTACATCAGTGGCATTATTGGATTCCACAACTGTTTTTTTTTCCCACAATCACATGCTTCAAACAGTTATGAAGAGTACCATATGCCCAGAATATCTTTATGCATAGTAAAAGTGTGGTGATGGCTTTGTGAGAACAGGCAATCTTTGTAACACTGTCAAATTTACATCTGCGTGTGAATAAAGGTGTTTTGATTGAAAAATGCATTATCTGTCATTTCAGTGTGCTTCTTGAGCAATTTCTGCGCATTAAGAGGACATATTTGTTACTTTTCTTTGTCCTTTTTAGACACTAATGCTTTGCTGCTTAATGGATATCACAAAAAATCCTCAGTTGGGCTCTCTTGTGTCTTTTTTGTTGATGATTTGTCAGTTACAATCAACAATGGCGGTAATTATTCTATTTGATGTTTGCCAACAGAATGAAAAGCTGTTGAAGATTCTGATGTTTACAGTAATATGTATTTTTCTGTTGATCCCCTGCTGAAAATGGATAAATATACAATAATAAAATAAAATGTCCTCGTGCACGATGTTTTCTTGCCAAACATTGATTCAAGAAAATGAAATCCAAACCTCGATTTATCAATTCATCTTGTAACTAGTGTGGGATGGTGTATTCAATTATCCCATAGCCACTGAACAAACAGCCTCTCTCTGCACTTAATCCACTTAGCCATATCTGATTAAATAAAATGACATTTTACTTTCGCATTACAAAACCCTGTGTGAATAGTCACTTGTGCATTATTTGTGAAAACAGCTTAAAGAGATGTTTTAATAATACCCTGTTGTGATTTGGGGGAATATGAATAACAAATACATCCGCTATGAGAGCCAGAGGAAGAGAGTAGATCCTCCCCCTAAATCCAATAGACTACTTCTAATATGTCAGCAGTACCAAGGTACCACATACAGAACATGAGCATGACTGTTACATGAGCTCTAATGTAAGCCACATGAGGAAGAGTCATTCACAATATTGATAATGATCCACGTCCGCCTTAAAACACATTAATATCAGTATCAAAAGTCCCTCTGAGGAAAACCTGTTATGTGATCGAGGCAAAGGGAAAGCAGGTTTGACCAGGCACAACAAACTATGAAAATGACACCAGGAACACAATCCACTGTAAAGTTCAATCACAAATCACCGCCATCAATTTAGTCTTTTTAAAAATATGGCCAAATTAAAAATCAAATAAAAATAACTGTATATTAAAAACTAGAACAAGCAAAGATAATAAACTAAGGACTTGGTCTACAGAGGATTTGATAAATATTCTATTACTGTATAAAGATAGCTTTGACTCAAAGATAACTATGGAGAATAATCTACTACAACAAATGTAGTGATTGTAACAAACATTTTTAAACATGTAACAAACATTTTTAAATTTGTTTAAAAATTTCACAACAACGTTATAATACATTTGGCATTAAAAAAAAGATATCTCACCAAACTTTTGCACAGTTAAAGTAAACAATAATAAGTAGATTGAACATTCATTTTCAGCCTGTAATGTTTAAAAGCGGTGCTTACCTTAGTGAGAGGGTATGCCACGAGAGGCTGGAGTTCATGAGTGTTGGGTTGAGACCAAGTCTGCTCCAGTCAAACCTTCTTTCCCCATGTGTGGCTGGAGGTCTCGGACCAGTGCTGTGGACCAGTGCTGTGGACCAGGGCTGTGGACCTCTTCTTCAGGGAGAGTCTGTGTTGTGCTGGAGCCTCACAGTGAGGGCAGAAGCAGCTGAGCTCCCGTGTGTTAGACAGACACAGACATGCCGCTGTGCTGCCGTGTTGTGCTCATTTGCTGTTGGTTGTTGCCTCTGGTGCCTCCCCCTTCTCTCGCTCTCTCGCTCTCTCTCGTCTCCCGCTCTCTCCAGTCCACTCTGAGCAGCTCTGAGCTCCACTCCGCTCTTAAATCTCACTCGGAGCTCCCTCTCTCACACTTCACAGTCAGGTCCTTAATGTTTCACACATATTCTCACTCTCTGCTCAATTGGAAGGATGCATATGAATGAATGGTTCTCCTCCATTTTGGGTTGTCATTAACAAGTGCATGCATTCACTTAATTCAATTTCTAGGAATATATACTGCATTCACAAGGGAAATAAACTGAGAGAAGAATCACACTGGGGTTTAAGACTTATTATAAAATGCAGAACAGCAAAGTAATCTGAAATCTCCTGAGATTTGAGAGCTTGAAATGCTCCAAATCAATGTAGTGAGGATTACACCGTCAGGCTGTTGTGAGGAGGCTGCTTGAAGGTCTGGAACAACAACAAAATGTGTAAACATTTAGTTTAAATCAAGACATGATACATGAAATTAAACAATGATCAAACACAATTTCTTTCATGTAATATTTCACCTGCAGCATACTGTTGTTGTGTCCTTGGGCTGGACACCTTTCCCGTGTGTGAATGTGTTAGTGTTTGTTTGATGGAGGGATAGCAGCCATGCCTCCATCACCGACTGTGACTGAAATGTCACAAGATTAAAAATCTAGACTTCAGTACTAAGGAACCACAATGACAAAAAAAAAAAAAAAAACCCACATCTTTTTAGACAATAGACTTGTGGTCTCATTTGAGTTCTGATATAAATCCAAACCATCTAAAACTATTATGTCCAAATTGTTTCAGTATTGATGCCAGTTCAAATAGACATATTTTGTACTCCTCATTACTCCAGATTGCACAATGCAATGCACAGATGCACTGAATTGAAAGAAAAATACATACAAAATATACACACAAATCATAGAAATTTAACATTGAAAAACTTTTTTCATTGTCCACCGCTCTGCCGAGGACACCTCCAGCACCGTCGTTGTTGATATTTCTTTGTCAATTACTCTATCTAATACCTGCGCCATTCTATACCCCCTTCAATGGAGGCAAGATCAGATTTAAAAGGACAGTCGTTCCAGAATGTGTTGAGTTCATGTCTCCGGGTCCTGTACTAAATACGCTGCACTAGACATCCAGTGTCTCTGGTTTCTCCTTACAACGCTTACACACTTGAATTAATCCAGCAACGATAGACAAATATATGTTTTGATTTTCTACTATTCTTTGTATAAGAAAGAGAGGGCGGGCTTGAAATTTGTGCAGTGATTTTAGAAATGTATTTTTTTTCCTCTTAATGAAGTATGCACAAAACATGTTTATTGAACATGCCGCAGGCTTAATAACTGCTTAAATCATACTTCTAACCCCTCACTTTAGTATGCCTGAAACATTCTTGCCTCTTCTTAAAAGGGATTGCTTCATTATAATTAAGCCTTTGTTTGTGCTTTATCAAGGCTTATTAAGGTATTAATATAATGTTGTACCTTTTTTTCGACACATCTATTTCACAATCGGTCAAACCATCTTTATTAAATCCCGACTTTGCACATCACTGCTTTTTCTTTGGTCTGCAGCTGAAGTCCACAGGTCTTTGAAGTGCAAGTGCAAGCAGTATGTCATGGTTAATCTTTGCTCCAGTCAGAGCAGTTTGTTGCCACCAGCAAAGGCACGATGCTGTGAGTGCACTGGATCCACGGCACTCGGAGATCAGCTGGCAGCATAATGCAGAGAGACAACAGACGCAGGAGACACGACTGTAGCTGTCTACATGCTCCAGTACAAGCAGTGCGTGAATGAATGTATGACCATAATTGATTTGATTCATAAATGAGTTAAACTATCAGGTTGCACCACTACTGCAGCCAGAACAGCACAAGTGTTTGAATGCGCTCGGCTCGGAGCTGAGGAAGGAATTCGCTTTAGCGTTTATGCTCTTTCATCTTTATTTGTGCCGTATTTGTCCCAGATCATACTTTTCTTTGTGACAGTTCTCTGCCTTGATTAAAGCAGAATGCTTCATAGAAATTGTGGAGGTTCTATCTATTTTTGAAGTAAGAGTTTTGCTGATTCAGTTGTTGTGTGTTTGGTTTCTGAAGAAATTGAACTAACTTGAACTAACTAACTGTTAAATTTTGTTCAATTTCTTTAATAACGAAATAGTATTCAGACATCTGCAACTAATCTGTGTACATGGCATATTAGAAGCACCCTCCTCTCAGAGTAATTCATCATTATTCCAGGAGTGGTCCAGGGTAGGGAAGATTTCAAAGGTAGTCATCTGGATACCATTTTGAGCAGGTCTAATTTAAACTTGAACGAGAGTATGAAGGGTGTGTGTGCTGCCAGCCATCTTTAAACAGCATTTTAAGAGGCCTATGAGGCCGAGTCACACTCACACCTTCAGGGGTGGAGTTTGAAGTGACAGTCAGCTGTTTCTGGACCAACCAGGTCCCGTTCCTTCTTCACTCTTCCCTTATTTCCTATTAGACAGGACAGTTGGAGGCGTGAAATACATCGAGAGGGGGTAGCGACATTCGACAAATGGTCAAAGCTGGGTATTCAAACGAGTGCAAGTGACAGTGCAACGTTCTTAACCACTGCACTGTGAACATTTTTATACTGCTATAACTATTCGGGTGTCCCGCCGGCGAGACATTGGACTTTTTGTTAATTTATTCCTTTTTATCTACCATCTGATAAAAGGAAACTATCAAGCTGCTGGACATGTTAAATATGAAAAGAAAGCTGTGGCCCACTTAGTTACAGTCAAATCAATCATTCTGGGATAAATTAGAGGCAGTTTTTACTCCAAAAGCACAAAAATTACACTAAAATTCTGAAAAATGTAATTCAACTTTTATATTACTCTGGATTCTGGCCTTTTTTTTTTTTTACTTTATTACATTACAAGCCCCTAAAACAATTTTAATTTAGTTAAATTATCTTTAGATTTGAAAGAGGAATTGTCAAAACCCAACAAATGCCCAAAGTGTCAATCAGGCAAAACCTACAGACACCAGCTTTACTTCTTCATATATTTAGGAAAATTTAGACAAAATTTAAGATCTTATATTACTCTGTGCAGCGATTGTTTCCAACTACAATTGGCGTAAATCAGACACCAGAGGCCAAAACTACAGAATCTCACAAAGAGAAAGAGAACTATTGTCTAGTTTGTGCTCCAAAGGGTTCAGAAACAGCTTCAGCTTGAAACAAGGCTCATTTTAGTCAGGAGTTTTAGGAAGAACAGGCCCAAAGGGTAATGCTCTAAAGAAGAAGAAAATGTGATTGGTGAAATGCACCTGTCTTACAGAGGCTGACCAATGAGTGGGTGGGAAAAATCTTTGAGTTTGAGCATAAAGCTGCATTAAACAGAATTACTAGAATCAAAATATGAAGATATGACCAAAATAGCAGATCATCAGGGGTGATGTCACACCTCCATTTTTCTCTCCTAGCACTTGAATTAGCCTAGCCACAAGGTGTCAATACAGAAATTGGTTTGCTTTTAGGTTTATTTAAGGTCTTTGTGACATAATGTACAGAGCATTTACCAAGGACTGGGAAAATATTCAGTTTGAGTCCACTCCCAAAATGAAAATATAATCAGATTAGAAACGGCATGTCCCTCTGTCACAGTCTATAATCATTTTTTGGATATGAAACAAACTTGCCATGGGACGTGTTTACATTTACTAACAAAAGTTGACAGTGTGGCTCAAAAAGTTGAGTACAGAAGTTTTGGCTGGACCCTGACATTGTTGTGTGCCTTTTAGCGCCGAGCAGAGGAATCCACACTGACCACACTTCTTATTCTGCAGCACAAAACCCCAGCATTTCTGACACATGCTAGAAATGTTTATTATTTTTAGTTACAAAACAAAGGCTCGTCCGCAACTGAGAGAAAAGCAAAGCAAGGTACATACAGCCCTCTTACAAAAGTGTTATGATCGTGAGGAAAACACATTATTTGCAACGTTACCAGAATGAATGTGAAGGTGGGTTAGATGTATATTTGCATACTTGTATTAATACTAATGAATTATTAATATTTTTCACAGGACTATATAGTATACTTTGTTATTCATGGACTTATTTAGTAGTAAAAAGCAGAAAGTGGTAATGTCTATTCTATCAGACAAATGTATGCAGACATTGTAGACACTGTAGAAACGTTTTTGTTAGTTCCCGTTCCCATTTCATGCGTGTTCACCCAGAGTAGGTACATTTACAACAATAACTTAACTTTACAGGGAAAAAGGTTTCATTTTTTTCTGACAAATCTTTGATGCAAATGAGAACTAACTTGGACACAGTAGCTCCAAAAATACAATTCTCAATCAGTAAGTTGTAGCTAAAATTCTGAACAGCTGTGAATGATTGTGTTTTATTTTCAGCTATGATGCTTTTTGTGCATCAAAGTTTTGTGTGCAGGTTTACAGAGCTTCAAAGGAAAAAAAGACTTTTATAATCCAAACTTAGACAGTCAGACCCACTTTTAGCCATTGTCACTGTGTGAACATGAACTTGGGGACTAGGAGGTTGCTCAAACTAAAAAGGGACTGGGGGAAATAGGGACTGTAGTTCTCGGTACTGGTATGTGCGAAAACGCCTGTACTTTACAGATACCAGTTATACCGTGTGGAGGCTTATTCACAAGAGAGGACATTTTCCTGTGGGTTAAAGCAATGGAAAAACATACCTGCATAATACTTTTCATAATAAAGCGATTACAATTTTTCTGCATATTCTGTTTTGATCTGTAGCTCCTGTCCCCGATTTACCAGGAGATGTGTGTCCCCGGAGACAGACAGAGCGGGTTGGACTGGCCGTCTTATGTAATCTGCTGGATATCTGGGGGTGAAAAAAGCTTTGTTTTAGCGGGAAGTAGGCTGCTCCGAGCTCATGTATTGTGTATGTGCAGACGGAGCATGTGAGAGCAGCAGCGTGCACATACGTAACCAGCAGTAAAACTTGAATGAAGACTGTCTATAGTCCTCAGGCGCTTGCATCATGTGTTGTGAATGTGACACTGTTTTACACATTGCACGCCACTCAAGAATCCACGCAGCTATTTATCAACGAGTTAAACGCGTCGTACAGAAATGCATTAGACACAAGACGAAATGTGACCAGAAAAAATGTTTCTGCAGGCTGATTCTTTTTAGTGGAGCCTGAAATGGATTGGACAACTAATGTACTGCTTGAACTGGCAGATATTTTACAACATTTTTATCATATTGTATTAGCCCAGGGATTAAGTCAAGAGCGTTTGGGTCAAGGATAGCGCCACTGAAAGATAATACAAGGTTACACATGAAGTAGATTTGCATAATTACTCGTCTTAAATGGTCTCGGAAAGTAACTACTCTGAATGCAATTACATCGTTTTACTGCAGAAGAAAAAAAGTTTTAATCAACTTTTGATCTTTGCTAAAAATGCAGCGCTATTAGAGTAGTTATAATTTTGCACGTTATCTAATGTCATAAGTTTACCCCCCTATGAGTTTGTTGGGTGAAATTACTATTTACAGTCAAGTGAAAGCTTCCTGCCATTTGAAAATGTTAGGAATGTAGATGGAAACAGTCTCTCCTGATTAACCTGCCTGATCTCACACATAATTACACACCATCAGGGCCACCATTATGCTTCTCCACGAGGATCTGCCCAATGAATATGTATGAGCCACTTCACTGATTGTAAGCTAAGATGCCAACGACAAACCACTTTCAACTCTTTGACTTTTTCTAAGATTACAGGGCTTTTTTTGTGTGTGTTTTTTGATCATGTTTGTCTGTTAACGACAATGCATCTGCTGCTAGTACAGATGCGGGGCTAAGGCTGCAATTTAGAATTATTTATTAAAAAAAAGCAGCCATTTCTGAAGATTGGAGTTACATAAAATAAGAGCTGCAGAAAAAGGAAAGAGTAATGTGCCGTGGGAGATGGTCACCAGGGCTTGGCAGCACAAATATAGACTACAGACAGATCAGTCAAATCCACTGTGTTACTGGCTGCAAAGTAGAGTAATATTATAACTAGGTATTATAACTTATAACTAACTAACAAACAGTCAGATCTGTTGTTGTCTCCATCAGTTTGTTCCTGCAGTGACAATGAAGGATGGATCAGATGCAAAAGAATATCTTCACTTGCAGACAGAAATGAATCGACTTCCAATTCAACAGAAGGAACCTCGGTTTATCAGGCTCTAGATGTGTTTTCATTTTTTACAATGATAGCCATAAAACCGTGGAAATGGATTTCTGATAAATTGGTTAGAGTTCAGTTGGTGGCTTCAGCTATCTAAAAATGCAGTCTCAGCGTTAAAATCAGGTTTAATTTTTTATCTCCCAATTGCTTTTATCTTTATTTCAGTTGTACAGAAAGGAACTTAATTGAAAAAAAAAATGCTTGCTGTCTTATCCTGTTTAAAATGGGAAGATTTTCTTTTATGTCAATTCAGTAGAAGCTGCACATAGCCTCCATTGCAACAAAAAATAAATGGGTGAACCCTGAAGCATTCATTCATTTTCTACCACTTGTTCCCGTTAGGGGTCGCGGGTGACTGGAGCTTTGGGCCTTAGGCGGGGTACACCGTGGACAGTCACAGGGCTGACACAGAGACATGGACAGACAACCATTCACACTCACAATCATTCTCTACGGACAATTTAGAGTTGCTAATTGACCTCCACGTGCATGTCTTTGGACAATGGGAGGAAGCTGGAGAACCCGGAGACAACCCACGGTAACACGGGGGGGACATGGACTCCACCCAGAGAGATCGCGTGAATTTGAACCCACAATCTCCTTAATGGGAGGCAAGAGCTCTAACCGCCCTGCCGTCATGCACCCCAACAATAATTTAAAAAAACCTAAAAAAAAAACGCTAGCATAGAATCATTTGGTTTTGCGTGGGCTGCTTAGTTATAATGATCTATTGTTACATCAAACGTGCCCCATGACTGAACGCTATACAGCTGAGTATAATTCTGTCAGTATGCATTTGTGAGCCCGACCACTCAACATGCAGCTCCATCTCCCTCTCAAACCACACACATGTAGAGCAAATGCAGGAAGTCTTTTGTGACTCTGGCCTCATTGTGTTTGTTGTTTGTAATTTACTGTCAACCTCCTCCACCTCTGTGATCCAGTCTCAGGAGGAGACTGTGGCGTGTGGAGCCGCCGGACCGTGTCACCCCAGCTTCAGTGACCCCAACCAGAGCCAATTGTTGACCAGTGATATTGTCTATTCATCCTCAGACCATCAGCCCACCTCCGATCGAAGAGCTCTGTTCTTCAAGCAATCGTGAAAAAATACATACAAACAATGCCATGCTCCAACTAGCCATAACCCTATGACCACGCAACTCTGCAATAAACAACAAATGTCAGGCACTGCTCTGACAAAAGCACCTACAGTAACAGTCAGGTTCCAGGCCAGAAAGAACAAAGCAGGGTCAAAAGGTGATGAGCTGCAGAGCATATAGTGCAGGAGTCAAAATTAGTTATTAGTCCACAATCGCAACTGCATTACCATAACTGAAATCTAAAAGGATTTCATTTAAAGGTGGAATGGAGGATTTCTCGCCGATTTGAAAATCTGCGACTGTTAGTCCTTTTTTTGAAAAAGCGCATGCGCAGGTTCCCCCTCCCTCCCGCCCCGTTTCTGACTGAACGCCGACCAAACCTCGTGAACGAGCACGCCCAGCAGCACTGCCCATGCGCATTTGTTTACAAGACGATTGGTGTCGCTTTCTCACGACAACCTCCGCGAAGAAGATTTAATAATACACTCCACATACAATAAGCTAAAAAAAGAGTCAGATAAACAGTTACCTGTCCAGCAGAAAGTTTGCAGCTGAGGCATCAGCCTGTTTTGCGCTTTCAATGCTCGCCAGCGCGTAAACGATTCCCCCTGAATAACACGCGTTTTGTTTCTTTCCTCTGCAGACTTTCGTCTCTTCTGTGAAAGCTCGAAAACAGTCTTTCTCTTTCGTCCCTCAGCAATTTCGGTACTTCGCGGATGAAAGTTTAGACTTACAATGACGGAACTCGCCGCTAACCTCCTGCTACATAAACACACTGGCATATCATCCACGCATGCGCAGGCCAGGAAGCGAGGCGTTTCCCTGGATCTAGCCGCGGGCGTGCACTAGCACGCAGAGAATGATTGACACCTGAGCGGACCAGTTATTTGTGCTACCCACGAGGAAATGAGATTCTGATTTGTTGCCCGAAATCCTCCATTCCACCTTTAAATTGCATGCTCATTGCAAACATCTGTAGGGAAATATATATATATGGTTTGATTGTCTCCTCGTACCAAACACATGGAGTATCATGCCCTCCCAACATGAGGGGGATGAGAGGAAATGGTGATACTGAGGATGCTAAGGAAGTGGATTGAACTCAAAGCATGTCACACAGCTCTTGGTGCGTGTTCAGAAATAATTATTAATAAACAATTGTACATTGATACTAATAATTAAACCTTGGTCAATCTGAAGGTTGTAAGAACATAACCGTGACATTGAATTATTTTCTGGAAATAAAGTAACACTTTACCATCTGTGTTGGAGATTTATTGATTAACGTACAAACAGATAAATATGGTGATTAAATATGCAAATTAGTCATTAAAAGATGTAAACCTAGACAAGGTTATTCTGGATCTTTCTAGTTATGTGTTGGAGATAAATTTAACAATTAAAATGTATTAAAGCCAGTTTGTATCTGTGAAATCTGTGCGCTTATGAACCAAAAGTTTCTCCAACCTTGTGACCTCTGTGACCTCAGGGTCAGATGCAGAGCCTCAGCTCTGGGCTGCGGAGGACACGGCTGCAGTCTGGAAGATTTTCCTCTGAAGATGCCTCCAGTGAAAGAAGACATGAGGAAGAGAGGAACGCTTCTCAGTTGAACATCTTGGTCTGGCAGCACGTGGTCACAGATTAAAACCTGAAGGTTGTTGCTGTAGACTGAAGAATTGCAAAAAGGCCCTTTGCTTGAAAATGCATGTGTGCTGTTAAAATCACATCAAAAGATGGGCACAGATCTTCGACGAGAGAGTTAGCTTCTTGGGTCATTGTTCTCTATATGAGCTGATAAGCACAAGGTGCTTTCAGACTCTGTCTCCTCTGTTCCTTGGTTTTAGGAGGGCTTGGATGGTACTCTCCTGTGGAACCACCATGTGCGGTTCCTCCTTTGGGATTCGTCATGGGACTTGGAGGTGGAATGGCCTGCTGGTAGTGGCCACCACTGGAAACTTCTCCCAGCTTCCTGTCCCTTTTTCTCAACTACTCATTGCCTTCTGCGCAACTGCTTCCAAAAAGAACTTCTGCTTGGTCAGTTTGTAGGCTTTTTATTAGTCAGAACCTCAGGCTTTGGCGCTAACTTCCAACCAATCAGAGACTTTGTTACAACCCAACTCTGCTAAGGGTAAAGGGGAAGTAACAAAAACCAAAGATGTAAAAAGGTTTAAATAAAGATGTAATTTACTGAACAGGGAGGTAAAGGTAAAGTAACAAAATCAAACTAAAAACACAAAACACAAAAGAACAAAACCCACAGGTACAAGTACTGCCACTGCAGCCCTGGCAAACACCTACAAATACAGGCAGCCTGCAGCCTTAAGCCTTATGCAGTCCTTAAATACTGGGGAGGGGCCACAGGATTGGCCAGGTGTTCAGGTGGCGCTCCAATCAGAGGGTCAGCAGCCAACCACAGTCCAATCCCCAACAAGAACTCCACAGGCACACACAATTAACAAGATGACAAAAAAAAAAAAAAAAAAAACACAAAAGGAGGCAGGATCTGTAGGCCTGGAGCTGTAGCAGACTTGATATTCCTGACTCCGATGTGAGTCTGACTCATTGTGTGACCATTAACCAAGTTTGGCAATTTTCATTGTGGCATATTACCATGCTGAAATGTTCAGAGACGATTCATGACACATTTAAATCAATAAAAGAACATTCACAAAATAACACAATGTAAATTCATCCTATGAGAGCCAGGTCATGAATCAGAGGTTCAAGTTATTTAGTCAAACAGATAAGTCTTTTATCTGTGTTTAGTTTTTCTTCTCTGAAAATGTGTAATGGCTCATCAGAGTTAGGTTCAGTCCATTTTCAAAAGTAGAAAGCAGTTAATTAAATGCTTTAATAAAGTAAAGGTAAAGGTCATAGCTCTGGTTCATCTGCAGTGCATTCCGTCCTGCACAGGCAGGATTTCTTGAGGTCAGCAATAGTTCGCCTTATCATGTCCTACACATCTATCCTTTTAGGTCCTCTCATAACAGTAGCAGCATAAAAGATATAGAGAAATGAGCCAAGATGAATTTGAAATTGACCTTTGGAGGGAAAAGCAAACAGGGGAGAGAGATCTACAACAGATCTACAACAGAGATACAACAAGCATGGATTTTATGGACGAGTGTTCAGAGTGTATTTGTAACCTGTTATCAAGGTAAACAAATACTATGGGTGAAATATCAGAGCAGTAAACAGGAGATGATATGGCTGCCAAAAGAAAAAACACAACTTTTGTTCAGCTATCAGATACTCTCAAAGGGGTTGTTTTTAATCATCTCGTTGGTCTGTTGTCTGAAGTAGTATTTCCTGGCTCAATGAATAGCTCAGGTGCTTGAAAATAGGGACAGCGAGTGGGGACTCAGTGGCTGAGTGGATACCTCTTATGCCAAGCTCCACGTGGCAGAGTGCAGCGTTTTATGATGCATTTTTCATATTGTTACTAGCCTTTAAACATGTTCTTGAGTGCCTTAAATTTGCCATCTCATGTTTTGAACAAAAAAAAACTTTATTATGGAGTAAATGACTGCCCTGTGCAATGACACTTAGTGAGTGCATCCAGCCAGCAGATGGAGCCTAGCGTACAATTTAGTTATGTTATCACTTTAAGAAATGCTATGATACAGTTAGCAGTAGTAGTTATTGTGTTTAGACGGCAGAAATGCTCAAAACCTGTCTGGCGATGATTTAAGGACTTAAAACAGCAGAAGATTCTTGTACATTATTTTGAAGTAACTGTGAATAACCCTTGTACTAACTGCTAATATGTGGCAAATTTTGAGTATTCATCCAGCATCACAAATAATGATCACTCTGGAGAAGTGTAACAGGATCCATATTCTTATAATAGGGGCATCCATTTCTTCGTATGTTGAATTAGGTGCAGCTCTTTAACTGTTTTAGCACATAATAATAAACACTGTAATTGGGTTTAAGAAGCTATAAACTATTGCAAAGCACACGGGAAATCATTGAGCATAATGCTGGCAGCAGTTTGGTGAATTACAGAGAGAGCCCTCAGGTCCCATTAAAATCAGAATTGGTCCGTTTAACAGACTACAACGGAGTAATTGAGGTTATGGGTTTGGGTTAGAGCTTCACCAGGTAATTATCAGCTCAACTGCAACATACTCTGTTGAAGACAAAGTGGGTTTAATAAAGTAATGAAATCTACAAGTGTTTGTTTTACTTAAAATAACCACAATTCTGTTTTCTCTCAAAGATGAAAAATTGAAAAATGTCAGGACATTTTTGTCAGGACAGGCTGAACTAATTTTGCAATCACACTGTATTTTTGTTTGTTTGTTTGTTATTTCTCAGCTTTAAAAGTAAGTTTTTCTTTGGGTGAGAGGTCAGTTAATCAAATACCATCTATTTTTTCCTGCAAACCTGCCTGCTGTAAAAGATGACCATAGTTTCCTCCTCCATGTGGGTTGAATTGATCATGTCTTATTTTCCAGTGCTGCGTCTTTGATTGTTATTTTTTTCTTTGACCAGTTTTCGTGACCCTGAGGCTGAAAAAGCACATTATGTCTCGGGCCAGTGCTCTCTGCCTCACAGATAACTGCACAGGGCAGTAACAGGGTCCCATGGTTCAGCTCACAAGCTGCCAATATGTTCAGTGTAATTAATGCAGTTATACATTCAGTGTTTCAGTTCAGTTTTTTTTTTCACCTTTCTGTCATAAAGAACCTCATTGTATCTGATTGAAATGAACAGGTAATAAATTCAAGGTAATGATTGTGTGGGCCACAGGAACAAAGAGGCACATTGAATTAGTAGTAAAATGCTGTATGGTTAGTGAGGTAATTTGTGTCACACAAATTAATTCATTAAAGGGGACATATTATGCAAAATAAAGTTTAAATACCTATTTTCCACATCGTCGATGTAAACCCTCATTCGTCCAGGTGTGGTTCATCGTAGAAAGGGTTTCAGGGGTTGTCATCCGGACGCTGTTTGAAGATCGAGACGTTTTGACTTTTATCCAAAAGTCATTGTCAATCAGAGAGCTGGTATGGGAACTCAGGCTTGTTTGTCACCTGAAACTCGATAATTGGTTCGCCTTTGTTAGTTTAATAGTTGGCCCTACCCAGTTTCACCTGTGGCTAAGGTCTAATATTGTCTTAGATCTATTGTTCGATTGATAGCTTCCTCCTTCTTTCTCCCCTCTGCGCTGGGGGGAGAAAGAGGGGAGGTGCCCTCTCAGCTTGTGGTTATCCCAACTTTAACAAAGTCAGAAGAGCCAAGAAACAGGACAAAAAGGATAAAGATCCTAGCAGGAGGGGGTCTCTATCCCTTATGTCTCGGGCCTGTCTGAGAAGTTTCAATGGATTTTTAGACAACACGACATCCCTGTTTATTTCAAACCAGGCAACACACTTAAACAGAAACTGGTCCATCCGAAAGACAAGATGCCGACAGAGAAACAGAGAGTTTATTCGATAGAGTGCAGTGAGGACAGTTGTAAAGAACGTTACACAGAAGATCTACCTCCACGGGACCTCAAAGTGCAGTCCATCTGCACCTAAAAGCTACAAACCACTCGTTTGAGGACAGTGAGGTGAAGATATTGAGCAGAGAGAAGAACTGGTTTGAAAGAGGAGTAAAGGAGGCCATTTTTGTCAAAAGAGAGAATCCGTCTCTAAACAGGAATGGGGGCTTAGGATTTAATTTGGCTAAGATTTATGACAGCATCCTAACACCTTGGTCCAAACCAATAGACAAGTCAAATGCTAATGAGGTCATCAGCAGTGATGAGGGAGCTACAGCCAGTTATCAATAGAACAATAGACCTAAGACAATAATAGACCTTAGCCACAGGTGAAAATAGGGCCAACTATTAAACTAACAAAAGCAGACCAATTATCAAGTTTCAGGTGACAAACAAACAATTTTCCTAAGAAGACAGGGTTCAGTGACTTCTCCCTGAGGGCAGGACTCTCACTACTTAGAGTAGCATATAAGCCTGAGTTCCCATACCAGCTCTCTGATTGACAATGACTTTTGGATAAAAGTCGAAACGCCTCGATCTTCAAACAGCGTCCGGATGACAACCTCTGAAACCCATTCTACAATATTTTCCACATCATTCGTTTACTAAAAGGTGTATTTTGATTGATTCATGCATTTTGTGTAAGGCTCAAGTGCTCAAAAAATTACTGTTTTCATCTACCCCCTGTCCCCGCCCACATGCCTCTACTTAGTTGCAATTATCTTACTGACACATGTAAAGTTCTAAAAAAAAATGTCAAAAATAAGAACATGGAAATGAAAATCCACTGCTTGTTACAGTGAAATGTCATGAAGAGGCGGGACTTATCAGTTTTGCAGCTGGACCTGTTTCAATTGTTGCAGTTTTAGGTCAACAATGTGGTTTAAAATGAACAAAATAAAAAATGTCAATCTACTTATTTTATAGTTTAAAAAGTGAAAGTAAGTGAAAAAAGCACAATATGTCTCCTTTTGGTAATTATATATTTTTTTTCCATGTACTTTAATCTAATGTTATAATACTTTACTACTATACTATATAATAGTTTTGCAATATATATTCCCTTCTCACCCTCCGCGGGTGGTCTCTCTCATCCATCTCTGAGCTCGGGTCCTCTACCAGAGCCCAGGGAGCTTGAGGGTTCGGCGCAGTATCTTAGCTGTTCCTAGCATTGCACTCTTCTGGACTGATGTTCCTCCAGGGATCTGCTGTAGCCAGTTTGGGGGTCACTGCCCCGAGTGCTCAGATCACCACAAGCACCACTTTGGCCATCACCTTCCAGGCCTTCTCCAGCCAGTCGTACAATGTCACATTTCTTTTGTAGTCACTTGATTTTAATACATGTGAGCGTTCACAATAACATTATGGTGCCACTAAATTCTACTTTATTAACAGTTCCCTGTCTGTGATTTGTTAATCCCACAGCAGCCCTTCAGTAGTCGCTCTGTCAGTGGTTCAATCAGCCATACGAGCTCTGCACACTCATTACTCACATGCTCCCAGCTCTGCTCAGGGCGGCATCGCTCACTGTACATGTGTCAGCAGGCAAGTCCCTCTGCAGGCAACAGACTTTTAAAGAGTTTAGATCTCTCTTTGTGTTGCCATCACATTAAAGGTGGAGAAGCATATAATAATAGAGTTTGTGAAGGTACATAATGCTTTAAAGGACAAACATTAACATAAACATTTAAAAACATACCTGGAGTTGCATTTAGCTTCATTCACGCAGTTTGATGAATCCTGGTTAGAAAATCCCTTCGACCGTCAAAGACACTTCATTCTGATTTCCCTCAGTGAGTGACATTTTTTTGATGTGTGCTGTGGCTCCAAAAAGACTGTTCTGTTTTTTAAGTTCTTAAGGTGAGACACAGGTGAATAGGAAAAAATCGTAAATGTAAAGATATCAATTTGAAACTTCCCCTGTAGTTTACTCACATATATGTGAGAAAAGAAAAAATTACAAGTTTTTCATCTTGTAATATTTTCATAGGAATTAAGTATTTTATGTGTAAAAACGGCTAAAATTGCACACATTGGGGACATTTAAATCTGAAAAATGGGCACTTTCGAGTACTTAAGATTTGACTGAAAATTGTCCTAAAAATTCAAATTTCGCCAGTTTTTTTTTAAAAAAAAACCAAAACTTTTTAAGAATTAGATATCAAAAATCGTTCTGTACGTTTTTATCAAAATCTTATTGAGTCCAAGATTGTACAGTTTGGTGTGTCGGTGTGTCTATGGGCTACTTTAAGTGGTGATCTTTATGTCTCTGTGGGAGAAAAATGCATTTCAAGAAAATGACCTTTGAAGTTAGAATATCCCAGCGAAATCTATGGATGAAGTGATGAAGTGGATTCAGTTAAATAATAAAACATATCTAAGAGCAGATTGGATAAGTTTGTTGTTTCCACATGAAAGCAAATATGCTGAGAGCACAAACTGACCAAAAACATAAAAATGGGGTTTGCCTGTAGGGTCCTGTCTTAAATCATTGTCAGACTCGTTCTGAGCATTTCTGCCGTCAAATCACGATCGTTGCAACACAGCACAGATAGCATAACAAGCAAAGTGTTTTTAACATTTGTGTAATTGCCTGTGACCGGTAATGCACCCCATGCTTTAAAGTTAAACTATCAGCTTTTACTGTGGCAAAATACAGTTTACTTTTTACTCTAGAAAGCTGTACAGCTCCTTTAAGGTAAGAAACTGTGAGATCTTTGAAAGTTCTCATCACAGTGGTGTATTTACTGTATGCTGCACATGTTCAGCCCTGAGCTAACAATCATATGTCCATCTCCTTTTGTTAAACTTTTTATTCTTTATCACTTCTGCCTTGTACAAGGCCATACGGGATAAAGGAGAGTGTGGAGGTGAACTATTTCATAGAACACAGTGAATTGAAGCATTAAAGGTAGAAATATTTGTTCAAAGTTAAAATCAAAGTTAAATCCAGGTGTCATCTCATGTAGGATGCAGCTATCCAAAAATAATGATGTGGTCTTCTTTAACTTAGATACTTATATTTCCTCTATCAGACACTTACAAAAGATAAAACATATCTAGACAACAAATGTGATATCTTGCAGTAAAACATACGGGGAAACAGATAGTGCTTTCACCTCTCGGAAAACATAACACAGACACAAGCACTAAAATGAAAAGCAGAACAAGAACTCTGCAAAAGAAAAAACAACATGTCATTGGGACAGCGGAGAAAAATCACCCCCACTGGACAAAAGAGGCAATAGCAATCTGTGCCCATAAACCAAGACGAGGGGGCGTTCTTGCTGCATCATACTTGAAATACTGTTCTAAAGAAGTATGACTGCTGAGGGCTCTGCTGCTCCTCCTCTTCTGGAAGGAAGACGGTGCCAAAGACTGTGTGAACCAGCTGGTGAGACACGCCACATGATTCTTCTGAGGATGATTGCAGACTGGCAGTCAAAACATGTCAAGGTGTGACAACAAACATTGTTCTGAAAATAAGAAAATTAAAGTATCTGGATGACGTGTTAGTCTTTTAATAATTAAGGACAAGGACAATTCTGTGCAGGTGAGACGAATTCGAAATGATAATTGTTCTGCTTATGTGCACTAGCCCCACCTTATGCAGCTGGCCTTGTGGGGAGTTTTGTAATTTGATGCATTATTCAGTCACCTTATTCATTCATTGTCTCTGCTCTCTTTATGCCATTGCCACTCACCAAGGTGGGCTTGACTGCGACTGTTGACATTGGCATGACTGTTGGCATGGATTTGGAGTTGGAAGGATTTGTATGCCATCAGCCACAAAAAAAAACACAAAACTTTTATGAATGTAATGGGACAAATTTTGTAGTCCAATGAAGTTGTTTGCTCAAATGTTGTCATTGAATTAAAGCTGTCATGTGAAAAAAAAAAAGTTTTGAGCTATGGTTTATACATAGAAGCCCCCGAGACTGTCGGGCCACCCACGTTTAAAAATCCAGGACAAGCTCATTGTAAATGTCCTTGAGTAACAAGCATGTTGTAAAGAGCTGACTTCAATGACAAAAGTCTTGATTGTCTGGCCCAAATACATTAACTGCACAATAAATCAGTGAAGACCATGTTTAACAGCATGAATGTCAAGTATCTAATCCCATTTGTCTGTTTTAAAGTACCAAAAGCTCAGAGGTAACATACTAAAGCAGTTTGGTAAAATTGCAAGGTCATGCTAAAAGCTGAATGAGTAAATTTAATTGCGGAATGCCTTAATCAGCCAATCAGCGATTACAATAGTCAGCTTTCAAAATACTTTCTGCTCTCACATTTATTGTTATTCTTTTTCCAGTAAGCCTTTAAATACATTTGTGTTAACCACTTTTAAAACCAACCTCTGTGAAGATAGACACTGTGATTAAAAATATCTGCATAGTCCCGGCCCAAGCAAAAACCCAGATACAGATTTTACTGGGACGCCTAGGGATACACGTGCAAACTCCACACAGAAAAGGCTCCATCTGGTTCAGGAATCCAAAACCTTTTTGCTGTGAGGCAAGAGCACAAACCACTGTGTCACTGTCTTAGTTTTGGAAAATAAATCTGGGACTTTCTGCTTTGAGATCGCCGTTGTTTTTGCGTTTCAGTGTGTTTTATTATTCCGCGTACATTCTGCTGAAACCACTCATCTATTTTCAATTTGCCGTGTACTGCAAGAGAAAATCAAGGGACGAGTTTTACGGTTATGATAAGAATAATCCTGAAAGTTCAAGAGAAATATGTAGCTTTTTAAAGATTATTTTATCCCTATTGTGTTTTCTATGAACTAAAATCCTGCCTTTCTTTAACATTCCCGTATTTTGTTTGAAATCGAGGAGTGCAGCACACAAACGCAAGTAGAAATCTCCAATTAATAGTCTCACCTAAAGCTACAGAATAACTAAATCGGCTCTTTCCATGTAAAGGTGTTTAAGTGGGTTGCTTGGCCTTAGAGACTCACAATTTCTCCTCATATTGATTGCTAGTTCAAAGCCAGAGGGAATGTCTTGGGATCCTCAGCCCTTTTCTTAAGTACATATAAGGAACTGCATATTCTCAGGCTGAAGGGTCTCTACTTTAACCCAACTAATGGCGAGAGCTGCGGAAGATTCACACAGGAGAGAAATGCAGGCTTTCAACTAAAAAGAAACTCTCAGGTCACTATCAACACAGATGAAGTATACATCATTAAAAGTTCACCTAAACCAAGCTTTCAGTTGGAGAATAGCTGTGATAATTGTTTTTTTTTAATGTTATGTTACTTGTTTTCCATTCTAATTCAATATCACAATGACAAGCATTCTTAAACTATTCAAATTTGGTCCTATTTATTTGATTATGTATGATACTTGTTTAAAGTACCTGAATTCCACACCGCAAAATAATTAAAGCATGTATTTAACTCGTCCCTAGTTCTCACAACCCCTTTGACACATTAACATAACATTTTCAGGCGACTGCACGGCTTTAGAACAGCTTGTTTTTTATACAGTGAAGGGAAACTAGGGTGGTCTGGCCAAGCACAGCAAATCAGAGCGCACTTACTTGCTGGTGGACAAGAAATAAACATTTTATTATTACATGCAGACAGTACGTAGTGGTCACATTTTGACACATAGTCCTGCTTTCATGTACTCTTTGGGGGAAACAAACAATTCAGTTCAATTATTTACACACACAAAAAGGTCAGGTACTGGAGCTTTAATTGAGTATATAGTTTTTGACACTAGTATCTGGGTATCAGATTTTCGACAACCTGTATTTAAACTAAGTGTGGCGACATTTAATCCACATTTACAACATCTAACCTCTGGTCTCCTACACTGGGCACTCGCAGCTTTTGATTGACACACACTTCACACTATGACAGTGAAGGCGTCAGGCGTCAGGGGAGAAGACAGTGGGTCTCGGGTCCAGAATTCGACCCTCTACCTATTCATTTGTATTAGAGAGGGGCCCATGTAAGCCCTCTTGCACCAGGTCACCAAATTTCTGTTACGGCCCTGAGTGGCATATATTATAAAATAACAACACAACTATTTTGAACTTCCAGAATCATTGGATAAAAAGTTTAATTCTGGTATAAATTGGATTTCCCAAAGTTTGTCTTTCTTCTATTTCAGTTTGGTGCAGAAGATTTGATGCTTGACTAGCCTTATCCACGTCTGCACCCTTGGTCAGAAGCAAGGTGGAGGCATCCAGATAGTGAGTATGTGGCTATTTCCATCCCATGTCCACATCAGCAGCATCGTGTTTAAAAAATATATAAATCCAGATGTTCTTGACACTAAACCTGTTATTTATTTTTCTTTGGGGTTAGAAATGTAAGATATTAAACAAAAAGTTGTAATGGTGAAAAAGTGGTTGAATATGTGTTTTCTGTTCCGGGAACTGATTGACAAAAGCTGATAAAAAGCTTGATTTAATAGAAGGTGCATTAGGTCTTTCAAGCCACATCTATCTTCTGTCTAGGCCTGTATACAATTTACATTACAGACTATAGGCTCTTTTCTGTGTCTTACCTTAAGACCTATTCCCTTTTGCTTTTAGTTCAAACAACATTAAATCATCTTGTTATGATTCTTAGCAACCTATAATGAGAGAAACGTCATCTATTAATGTGGACTAGGGTGTGAAAACGATTAGACACTGTTATCATAAAGTAACTCCTTAATAAACAAAAGGATTATGCAGGATAATGATCACGTGATTTACCTTCTCGCACTCAAAGATGTTGACTTTTAATAAAAGAGGTTGCATAACTTTCATTAGTAAACTCAGGTCGAGAAAGGTTGTGGACACAAGAGATAAGCAGATTAAACTGTAGGCCAATATGTTTTCATCACACTAACAGATAATACTGGGCTGTCAAGAGAGAGAGAGAGACTCAAAGATATTACCACAGGTTCATTCTTTTTATTTTATTTATACTTAGTCCCCATTGTTTAAAGTATATCTTACAGGGTTTCATGTTTTTCTTCGTTTGGTGAGAAAATATTTTTAGCAAATATTTATTATAGTTTTACATTAATTTTTGGTTTGTAATCAAATTTTGAAAATAAAATGTACAGTCTCGATTTACTAAATTCCATCCAAAATGCAGGGACAAAATGAGCGGAGCACTAGTTCAATACTTATCATTCTGTCCCTTGTCCTCAGCAGGCACCGTCCGGGTGACTTATAGGTCACATGGTAACCAACCCTGCATGAAGTCCAACCCCCTCATATGGGCAGTCCCAGAGGGACCTGTGTGCAAGTACATAGATCATTTCTGCCAATACCCATTTTATGTAACCTTGACGGAGTAAGCGTGTCATAGATTTAACCCGAGCTTTCTCTGACATAAGTCAGGTCCACGGGCACATATCATACCAGAAGGGAATAGTGGCAGAAATGTCAGTGACATCTTTAATTTTTCCTTTAAACAAACTCTCATCTGAACAGTCCCCCCCAACAACATTAGCTTTGTTGATTTATTGGTTGTTGTTTGTTTGCAACAGGTTTTCATTTTTTCAGAAGAGATGGAATTTATGATTTTTATAGTTCATAAAGAAATGACTCCATTTACCTTTGAAAACAGGACTAGAAAGTATAGAAAACCATGGTTGCCCAATGCTTTTTATGGGGCTCTCTGGACGGTGTATATTTGGTGTGTGTTTGGGGTCATATACTCACCTGGGGCAGGGTGCAGGTGTGTAGGGGGACATAGGGAGGTGTTTGATGTGTGTGAATATCTGTGCATGTGCAATGGTATGTAATGGATGGCTGGTCAATACAGCTCAGTTTTTTGTCCTTCATACATACATACATTCATACACACACACACACACAATGCAAACACATACCCCATCAAAAATTAAACATATAAATTACGGAAGTAATTTTAGTCAGAACTGAATTGTATTAACAGATTTAAGACAAAAGGAAAAAAAAAATCTACAATATTTTCACAGACATCAAAAAGGTGGAGTAAGGGTGCCAACAGCAAATTTGTAAATTCTGTATTAATGGCAACTACAAAATTGCAAATTATTTTCAAAAATATATATCAAGCTAAGATTTGTAACGCACAAATATATATATTTCAAAGATGCTTTCCAATTTGATTGTGAAAAATGACAGTGTCACAAGGAATCTTTAAAAATGTAATGGTCTTGCTTATTTTCTTTGCTTGGTTAACATACCAGTAGGTGTGAATGCAGAGGTCATATCTTATTATTGAAACTCAGTCCAAATCCTCATCTGTTCCCACCCAGTGTTTGGTTAATCTGGACAATCAAATGGGACTCTGCAATGTTCTATATTGGGAAGGGTAAGTCCCCGTTCTATTTGTGTTTGGCAGAGCTTATCGATATTGATTTGAGGTTTACCACAGTTCGTGAAGTTGTCATATGCACTTTAATGATGAAGGGCCCAATCTGTGTCACAGACGTAATATGGTAAAATTTAAACTAGTGATTCCATCATTCTGGGAAAAATGCGTGGTACTCTGGATTCTGTATTTCTTCTTACACCACGGGTACGTAGGTGGAATGCAGAATTATTAGTTTAAAATATCCATTGCAACCGTTTTCCTAAGGAAAATATCTAAAATCAACAAAATCTCAAATGACATAGCTTTGCTTTTATCCGACAATGATTCCTTGCTCTTTCTGATGAGTCGAGTGGAGACCCTCTCATGCAATAACTGGCTTCTGGGGGTAAATGTGTGTGATCACATCGTATACTGTCATCTCAAAGCCCTATAGCTCCTTAAGCTTTTGTACATGCATGCAATCAGCCTCTTGTGTTTACAACACATGAGCTGTGGATGAATGTCACTCCGCGGATAATTACTGTGGTTACACACCAGTTGAAATCGGCACAATCCTTTTTACTGAGAACTAATTACAACACTCCTTTCATTATAAATCAGCATACCACTTCCTTTTGTCACTGTGTTTTTAAACTATAGACACAGACGTTTTCGCTAAGATTCCACTGTCAGAGCTACTGTGTGTACTGGTATGTACAAAGGGACTGGACTGGACCAGCAACAAAATTTAAGACAAATTAGGTTAAACAGAATTAAAGCAATTCTCACCAAACTGGGATTACATAAAATAGGTTTGAAAAATATTTTCAAAATGATAAACTTACAAAAACAGCATTAAATCAGAACTTGAAGAACTTCCACATAAGGCGCCCTTTACCTGAGCTACAGCGCTGTTGTGAGTGACTGCAGTGGCACTTGGCATATGAGTAATTGAAGTGTCACAAGAGGAGGGTTCAGTTTCAGGTGTAGTGGAGGATGTGTTGACCTTTATTGCCAATAACATGCATGATATCTCCTACAAAAAGGATTGAGAGGCTTAATCAGCACATAAGAGCTTTAAACTGCTCCAGAGTATTAGGTGCAATAAGCCATGACTCCACTTTTCTTATGCAGTAGCTCAATATGCACTGCAATTCAGTCGACTTTTTTGTGTGCATTCATTTACTATTTGAAAAAGAAATGCTACTTTTTGGAGTATGAACTAGCTGTTTCCTATGATAAAATATAGCAGGCAATATATCTACCTGCTATTTAGGTAAAAGTGACCATATCATTTTCTGTCCTCTATCTGCAAACTTTTCAAACTCTAACAACTTTGCCTCTACAGTCAGATAGTGAAAGTTATATTTACCTTCCACTCCCTGATCCAGAATATCTTTAGTACATTCTTTAGGGTGTGTGCCCAAGTCCCAGCCTAATAACTGAACCAACAAGCCCCATCACAACAAGTCTGTTGGTAGACAGCTGACTATAAATACAAACCACTGAGGCATCCAAACAGTGCCATTGCACGAGAAGCAAACTTTTATTTATTCCACATATGCAGGCGTTGCAAACACAATAATACAACCCCAAACTCTTTAATAGAGGAACGCAAATATCTCTCAGTTAAATATTCAAACACACACATTGGAAGTCTAGTTTCAGTTGATTTTTGTTTGTCTTTTTTCTTTCTGTTTTGCTATTGTGTTTTGTCCGGATTATTATGACCAATCCAAAATGTAAGTCACTGGGATAGACTCCCCTTAGTATCCCCAAACGGGAACAAGTGGAAAATGAATGAATGAATCCAATTAGCATTGGTCCTTAAACCTTTGCCAAAATCATATTCTTAAAGAACCTGTACCTGACTTTAATTTATTCTTGGCAAGGTAAATGCTGTGAACATATTGCTTGAAAAATCCAAAATGGCATCGCTGTATTTTTAAACAAATCGGTCACTTCATAATCTCTGAGTTCAGATGAGTGTACTTGACAGGTGGATTAGCCAATCAGGGATACACATGGTCCATATCAAAACAAACATGGTACTTACAAGTAAATAAGTGACAATAAATATCACAGGGACTGAACATCATTGCAGATTTCCATGGAATCAACGAGCGAATCATGAAATGCTGTTAATCTGAGGTGAGAGAAGTTTGATTTTGTCCTAAACGATCAACCACTGAGCTAATTTGTTTCACATGCATCATGAAAATAAACACATCTATTTGCATGGTTTGAGTTTGACTTAAAGCGCGATGTAGGGCGTGGTGACCACTCACTGTTCATAAAGGATTGAAGAGGTGTGTGTTCTGGATCACAGGCACCAGAACATCATCCATTGTATTACAAGCTGACTGAGAACAAATTGAAACTGTTAGGCATAAACAGTGCGTTATACCAGTAGGTCTCAGACTTTTCACACCAAATACCACCTACAAAAATCCACCTACTACCACCTACTAATCCAGATTTGAAATAGGACTGCACAACAGATAGTAGTACACAGTAAAAGATTAAGGACTAACACAAAGGAGACTAACTATAACCACTCTTTTTCCAATCAGGGAGAATCATGGGAAAAGAAGTGGAATTTTCTGTCATGGCACATTATCAAGAGTGTATAAAAGCGGTCTGAGTGGGTGGGGATTGATAAGAACTATGTGGAAACAACTGCACGAGACTAGCTCAGACAGAGGTTTCTGTGTCGTGGGTCAAACTAAAACATATCCCTGACTCAGCTGCGTCCGGATATCCACAGTTCTGTTCAGTGGGTACTATTTAGGGGTCATGCCTTTTTTAGAGCTGTCCAAATGTCAAGCAGGTGAAAATGTAGTGCACTCAAAATTTCCCACTAGGCACCTCGAAAAATAGTGTCGATGGAGCCCCTTGATCCGTTTCTACCATTTTAGAAACAGGTTTATCAAAATACATTTCAAAAGTAAGAGTAAGAGTTAGGGTTTGGGTTAAGGTTAAGGTTAAGATAGGGTTATGATTAGGGTTAAAGTTATGGTTAAGGTTATGTTTGGGATTAGGAAGAGATCATTTTGTTATGGTTTGAGCTTTTGTAAAGGTTGCTTATTTGCAGGTTTTCTAACGTATGCTGAGAAATAACAATGGCACCTTACTCCAATTTTCCTTGAACGCCAGTCAATATGGACCACAATGCACGGCGAGAGTCAGAAAAACAAGAGCGCACAGTGACAGATCTTTAACTGGACACAGCACTATTGAATGAAAGCAGATTTTAACGCACTGTTGATCCCTGAAAAAAAGTGTTAGCTTGCCAACGTTTGCCACATCTCATATTGAGCTGTTATAAAGATCAACATCACAGGCGAAAAGTTGAATAATCCAGTCCGTTAACGTGAGATCCATGTTAAATAAAACTTGCATGTGTGTGTGTTGGGTGTGGTTGATATTTATTATAGAAACACATTTTGATTGGAGTTTAGCAGACCTTTTTTCTCCAGGACGCCAGAGGCACTTGATCCACAGCGAGGAGAAAGTGGTGAGCTGAATGTCCAAATCGCTCTGTGAATGAGGCACTATAGAGGCTAATAAATAGTGCAGGGCTGCAGTCAGCGAGAGATTACCAACTAATCAATTTAATCTGACAATTGTATGTCTCACTTTATTACACCAGATAAATATATGTCTCTGCTTTTCAAAACATTAGTCAGACAGCAAAGTGCATAATCCTATAGATGCACTGATTTGATAGGCTTACCAGTGTGAAGTGTTGGGGCTTTGGAACTAAGCCTGTGATCAGTGTAATGATCTCCAAAGCACCTTCAGGACCCTGCAGCGAAGCTCAATAATCTGGTCAACACCTGGATCCAAAGGTCGACCTTTGGTTTTTGTTCTTAGCTCTTACAGTTTGAACAGGAAAAACAGGGTCACCTTTCACATCTTCAGATTGTGTCAAAAACAGACAAGTTGCAAGACATTCATTCAAAGCCACCATTGCATTTCTGATCCCTGTACTGTTTTCACAATAAAATGACATTTGGACCATCTCTCAGGGAAATCCAGGTGTGTTCTGCATTGTTCTTAACATGGAGCATTGATGGGGCCAGTGTCTTGGTGGTTATTGTTTTGCTTTCCTATCATTTTGTCTTAATAATAATCTTTTAAGACTACTGCGGTACCAACCAGACTTTTTCTTAATTTATTCCTTTTTATCCATCGTCTGATAAAAGGGAACTATCAAGCGGCTGGACATGTTAAATATAAAAGAAAGCAGTAACCCTCTTATTTCCAGTCATATCAATCATTCTGGGATGAATCAGCATCAGTTTGCTCTTCAAACTCTTTTGTGTGGATTCTGCCTGGACTTCTTACATTATTACAGCTTTGAAAGAGGAATTGTCAAAACCCAACAAATGTCCAAGTGTCAATCAGACCATCCCTCAGACACCAGCTTTACTCTAATTTGATATTCCTCTGTGCAGAGCTTGTTCCCACTTATAATTAGAGTAAATCAGACATCAGGCCAAAATGACAGAGTTTCAGCTTCACAAAAGGTCCAGACAATAGTTTGTACTCCAAACGGTTATCAGCTTCAGTTAGAATTGGGGCTCATTTTAGTCCTGCATTTTGGGAAAAACAGGTCCTCATCGGAAATAGAAATATACAGCACAACATTTTTACAAAAGAATTCACTGTTATGTAGAGATGAGTCATACCAGTGATTTTTGATATGATAACTTTATTACTTATGCCAGACAACAGTTTTGTATTAAAATGCATTGAAACTCCTCCACTAAAAATAATTTTACCTTGACTATCATTATTTTCTCACCACCTCAGCTTGAAAAAATATAAATTAAATATATTTGCAGAAAACCTAAAACATAAACAATGAAAAAAAAAAAAATCTAAATCTACCAGGTAAGACAATAAAGCATCAAACTCAAAAACGCCTACTAGCAGCTAACACAAGTATTGTCTTTGATTAATCAGAAGATTGTAAAACAAATGGATGAATGGGAGACGGAACTTCAAACTCACATTTTGATATGCAATCTTTCTTTGATGACCTCGACTAATGAGTGGAATAATCTGACGAAGCGATGGAGTTATGCAACTTGTCCCACATCTATAAACGAGCATGATCAGAACACACAAATGCATGAACTTGTATGTAAAATGCATGGCTCTTTCATATAGACCTCTTTGAACTGAGGCTTTGATCGATAACGCACAGGACAGAGTAAAGAAAACATGACATAGGTCAATACATCCAAGAAGAACTAACTTAAATGATTCTTTATGTTGATTTACTTGTATGAAATGTGATTATATAAAACACTGGCTCTGTAATAAATTGAGTTTATGATGGCTTTAGTGTGTTGTCAATTAGAACATAACACTCTGAAATATAATTGGCTCAGGATGACATGTTTTTGATGACATATTTTCTGGATATTGTGAGATGAGAGACACAAACTCCAGGCACAAAGTGTGATTACAGCATTTATTTTTACCAGACTTTGGCTCCATCCAGTTCAATGTGAAGTAAGAGTGGAAATACTTCAGGTCAATGGCCCATCATGACACCAAACTGAAAACAAAGACAGGGAAAATTAGTTGTGTCTGTAGAACTCCCCTGGCTCCCACTGAACGATGGCTGTGATACTTTTGTCCCGACAGCTTTACTCTCTTCAAACTGCCCTGACACAGGATCTGACCAGACCAGTCCTCCTCTGTCTGGCTCCCAACCCTTTGACTGAAATGTACAATTCGACATCCTTTGTGTTTGACATTTGAAATTATTACTTTTCACATCTTTCACACTCACTTTTTCTTTGTTATTTTTACCACTGCCTTCAAAACAAGCTCCATCTATGGGATAAATATTCAACAGTACGTACAAATAACCAGCAGCTGGAGTCAAAGTGTATCTTACTTTCACTTTTTTCTTAACTTTAAAACCTTATAAAAGTTTTACATATTTCACTAATTTCTTCACTGCTGCTCAAACTGATAGAGTGAGCAGATAGATATTTAGCATCAGCGGGTGTCACCAAACTGTGCAAGTCTGGGTTTGACTCCTGCTTTTCATGGTTTGATTTTTGACTGGCTTTCCACTTTCGTCACAGCAATGCACTGCAACGACCACATTCCTATGAATCCAAGGATCGCTGGTTCAAGGCCACATTCTGGCACTCGCAATATATGTTTTTCCAACTTTTCTTTTTCTTTTTTATAACCACATTTTATAATTTATAATAATTCCAGGCTTTAGGAGTACTTTTCTTATCTTCAGGTACATTTTACTTGACTCAGCAAACATCCAGATTGTTGTGTAAACTAGCCTGATTTGTGCAGTTTGGGGTTTGTACCAATTAAAATAGACTCACTGTCATCCACAAATGAGACAGCGCCTTCCGCATCTCCACTCCACATTCCCCCCATGTGCTTGTGTGTTGCATAATCCTTCACAGAATAGACGCAGCCCACAGAAGTCATTATTACACCAAGGTGGTTGTCATCTTGGCTCTGATCCTGATCCTAAGCTGAAAATAACCCGCTTTGTTACGCTGCTGTACCCGCCCAGTTGCAGAGCAGGGCCATGTGTTAAAACAATAATTTACCACTTCAGAATCTGCTATGACATTGTGCTCATCCTGTTTGAATCCTGTGAATCTGTCTTGCCCCATGACAGCTATTCTTCTTGATGTCTAGAGATACACGAGTGAATGATTAACAGATTGGGAACCAAATTTCATTCTTTCAGCCCATGGGCAGCTGGAATCAATGCACAACGAGGTCGGCAAAGCACAGTATATGGAATTTGATGGGACTTTTTCTTTGTTCGTCGCGGTCTCTATGATCGCCCAAAGACCTCCACGGTGCGCTGTGTGGCTGCACATTGACTCTGAGGCAAAAGAACATGGCAAAGGAGTCCATGGGGAGGTTTCTGTGGCAGATACAGGAGTCTGAGTATAAAATGAGGATGCTGTGTGAAAGCTAAGGTGCGGAGGTGAATCCACCCAAGCAGAGCCGTCCTGTTAGTCTGATATCCTGCTCACTGACACCTCTTCCCTCTGGGTACAGTCACATGCAGGGGACATGTCCGAGCCACTCTTATCACGGCGCTCTCTCTCTTTCTCTCTCTCTCACACACACACACACACACACACACACACACACACACACACACACACACACACACACACACACACACACGCACACACACACACACACGCACACACACACACACACACATGCACAGTATCCTAGCTGTAGGAAACTGTGCATTGTGGTGGTGTGCCATGACAAAGCCGGCCGAATTTATCTGAGGTGTGCAGTCGCAAAGTAGCTTTTTTTGTACTTTTAGAGTTGTCTTGCCACACAACCAAAGGTGATTTTATGCCTTTTACTCAACACTTCAACACTTTATGAGCAACAAAGGAAAAAAGGGAAAGTATCTATGAAACACATATTTTTAAAAGCGTCTTTCCTTTACTGCTGATGCAATGGTTTAAATTGTTGATCGTCTCAGGTCGCGTACAGTGGCTTTAGAATAAGTAACTGTGATCCTTTCACTGAGAACATGACTGATCTAGCTTGACACCTTTTAACTATGTAATTTACACTTTCTTCATGTGGCATAACAAGCTGTGGACGGCATGTAAATGCCTGTTTCTTGGCTCTGTAGTGTATAAAAGGTGCGCTTCACCTTTCTCTGCTCATTTCGCCTCCTTGGTGTCCAACTCCAGGTCAAGTGTGCACGTGTCATGGCAACACAGGTAAGCGCTAGCTCCAGTAATTCATTCAAAATTCTTAATATAGAATCTTGCTGCTAGGCCTGCAGCTCTGGCAGGCTTCCTGATATGCCGAATATTTTCCTCCTCAGTGCCTTCGACGTTTGCCTTAAGGTAAGGTCTGTCGCTGATCAGCTGTTTAGTTGAACTGGTTAGTGTAACATATACGTACTTTATTCTCTGATACAGAGTGTTGCCCTCGGTGTCTGTTGCACCAGTGAAATGAGGGAAGGTGGTTCTCCTTGTGATCAGCAGGTACATTTGAGAGTTAGCACTGTTTTATGTTGCAAATGTTTCTCTAAAATTAGATTTATGCTAGACCTAGATGTTTTAGCTGCTGTTGAGGAAATGCCAGCTTCTCCCCTGCCTTTCTGTGGACAACTACCACAGGTTCCTCCTTGTGTCATGACAAAGTTTGAATGCACTGGATTTTTAACAACAAACTGCTACTTATACTACTAAATTATAAATGATTGATTGAATTATGATAACAAATGATTTGCTAAATTATTTGGTATAACATTATATGAACATGAAACCTGCCTGCCATTTGATAATCATGAAGTAACCTTTGCACCTTGTGGAACTATACTGTGCTCTCTATTTAATAGCGTTGTTGCAACAGATCATCCAATGTGTAATTTAACCCCTGCCATGCCACATTCAACATACTCCATTCACACCAGTCATTTGGAAAGTCAAACATTATTAATAGTTGTAATATGTAATGTAATGGGTAATACTTTTGCTAAAAGGTAAAAAAAAAAAAAAAAACAACACTCGGTAAGGCTTTAATCTTTGTTATCTTGGTGTCATTGCTTACCCTGTGCTGATACATCAAGGGTCCTTACCATGAGCAGCCATCTGTAGGCAAGGCTGTCATCATGGTCCAGGTGATGTATAGACTGACGTAAGGGGCGGGTGAGATTCAGCTCTGCAGTTTTGAACTTGAAGTCAATGGACCCTTAGATTAATTTTGCACTTAAAATAAAAAAACTAAAAAAACAAAACAAATGTACAATAGAGATTGTGTCATGAATTTTACTTGAATGCCAGAAGAAGCATAATATGTCTTATCTAATGTTGAATAATACATTTACATAACGTCAATGTGTTACATAAAACCTGTGAAAACCGACAAACAAGTAAATGAGTATGAGCAGAACACTAGGGGGTCCAGCACAGGCCTTGTGGTACACGTCAATTTGCACTACTGATTTCACAGAATTACTCATGCAAGAATAAATAAATAACAACACGATAAAACATTTAAAAGGGCAACATATTCAAATAGCGTGTATCTCAGAAAAATGTAGCTACTTATATCCACGACATTTTCATTTGAGGTGTTGAAATGGTCGTAGCTTATTGTTCCCTGCACAAGAATAAAGTGTGAACAGAGATAACGACTGTGATGCATAGACCCACCATAACTCCCACACGCTGCACCACCACATAATTAGAAGAGTCCCTATCTTCAGTGGACCAGGCACTGTTCATGGTTCATTTAAACGGAGATATTTCTGTCCCACACATCATGCGGAAAGCCCTACAGTTACAGGGAGCAGGGGGCCTTCACATGTGTCCAGGCATCATGCTCAAATACATATGACACCACAGTACACCACATACTGCTCATACTCGGACTTCTGGGGGGGTCTGTTACACATGTAAGGTGGTGTTTCGATAGAAGTTGTGTATTGTGTTAATAAAATTTAAAAAATGCTAAAAAACAAATTGTTTTTTTGGATAGATTTGAATTGTTTTGAGCTCTTTTTGGATTCCTTGTGCAGTCAAATATTGCATTACTCAGAGGATCGCTGTAAATAAAATACATTCTATCATGTTGTAATCAGTGTAGACTTTATATATATATATATAAAGTATTAGTTTAAGGAAAAAGGCCTTTTCAACAAGAACTCATTGGTGAAAGCTCTTCCCCAACACTTTTTTTCTTCTGCTTTGACCCAGAGAAATTTTTCAATGAAAATCGTTTTACGGTTTCATTTTATAGAGTAAACAAAGCATATACACTTAGAGTTTATGTTACTAGCAACACAACGTTTGTTATGTTATGTCTTGTACAGAATGCACACAGGGCTGTGTTGTCCATGTTTGACCTTAGAAAAGGTCACCGTTTTACTGGTGAGTGACAGATGAAGAAAAGGAGGAAGTGTGGACTCAATGGGTGATTTGTGCTGTTAATCTCTGACTTTTTATGACAAGGAAGATTCTTTTCAAACAAAAGGTTAAGATTACTTGACCACAAAGGCCACCGTTTGTATATTTATTTATTTTTAAAAATATGCTGCTTGTTTGAACTGCCAGTCCTTATGCTGTATGTTATCGTAAAAGTGTTTGTTATTGTGCACTCAAACACAAATGCAAATGTTTTTCGGGCAATGGTTAATGTAACTCATTAGATTAAGTAATACATAATTTACCCCAGTAGTTGACAAAGCAGGTTTTGGCTGTGACACCAACTTATTTTTCGACAGCAAATCACTTGGAGGTTGAAAGACTAAGCTAAGACAGACCAGCAAATGGTGAGAAATGAAGCTGGAGATGCCCAATTTTCATGCATTTAGGTTTTAGTGACAACATCAACATTTGATATGAATAGGTTGGAAATGTAGTGAGGTGTTGATTGAGATATTAAAGGAGCACCGCATTAGGATTCCTGGTGATAGATACTTGCATGACTTCATGGAAATAGAAAGTTAAAACCAAACTATTCTAACAATCTCCAAACTATCCCCATAGTTTTCTGCCATTCTGTGGACTGTTCCAGGCAAAGGAAGAACCCCAAGGAAGAATCTAATTAAAAAGTGTGATGATTGTCAATTGTTTATGTTTTTCTTGAGAAAGTTTTTTTTTCTTCTTTTTAATAATGTAATACCTTGCAATTTTATGTGCTGTGTTGATTGTATTGGCCGCTGCTCTGAACTGGGTCTGTCTTGCAAAAGAAATTCTGAATCTCCAGGTTAAATGAAGGTAAAATAAATTAAAAACATCTCACTGAGAAAAGCAGCTGGCAGACTCTCTGATAACCCCACAAAAGTTATAAGTCAGATCTGTAGAGAGACAAGGCTCCTCAAATTGCAAAAAAGAACCTGTAATGAAGTAAATGCCTGGTTATTACCGTTACAAAATTTAAAACATGCAGGAAACACAAACACTTTTGACTTGATTTGAACTTAATAACCTGCATTTTTCCCTCTCTAAATGCAACAGTCTAATTAATTAAAATCTGTTTTAGCACTTGACACAGCACCTCTGTGTAGATGAGAAGACAAAAACAGCAGTTTTCATAATTTGTTAAAGTGAAAAGTTTCATAAAAACAATACAATAACTGTATAATTAGATCAAAACTTATGCTCCTGTATTAATCCTCATACACCTTCATGGCGGGCAGATGGGGGGCGTCTTGGGACAGACAGAAGTCCCGCCTCCTGTCCCCTCTACTGCAGCGCTCACATGGACAGGTGGCTGTGTGAGGAGGTCACGCTGCACTGAGCCATTCATCACAAATGATAATGAACATGAGAGAGAAGAGCAGAACATGTGTGCGCTACTTTCACTGTGTAGTACCTAATGAGGTCTTACAGGGTCAAACTTGGCAAACATGTTTCCACAAACAGAAATACAAAACATTATATGTTTCTGAATGATGGTCTCTAAACCATGCAAACACGCCATACCTAAAAATTGCTAGCCAAATAGAGAGATGCTTGGTCTTTTTTGTTCAAAACAAACATGCTGCTGCTTACAAAGAAAAAAGAAAAATAACACAGAGAACTGAGAAACATACAGTAAAAGTAGGGTTTGCTCAAACTATAGATGACCAATCTCACTAATCACTGAAATAAAGAAATCTGATATCTGAATCCCCGTGATGTGGAGGAGACAGTCTATAAACCACATGTACGTACAAAAATATTATGTACCCAACTTTCCACGTTAAGTTTGTGATCTGTAAAAAAAGCAACTTGACGTGAAAATGAGCAGCCCAAAATGCTGAACTTTGAGGGTTGGGGCTTTCAGAAAGAAGGGGATGTGCTTAGTGACCATGTTTGAGGATGCATGTCCGATCATATGCTTTTAGTAAGAATTCCACATAAATGAGACCTCAGGGGTCTCATTTATAAAACATGACTTTCCACATTAAGTTTGTGATCTATAAAAAGATAACTTTACATAGAAATTAGTGGTCCAGTCCAAAAATTCAGATTCTGCTTGTGCATCTCGTGCATTAGACCTTTCAGAGTCAAGGTAGATCTGTGGACGTTTGTGTTTTGTCCGAATATGTAAGAATTCAAAGTTTTATAAATGAGACCAGACTGAGAGACCTTCTACTTATAAATGCATGAAGCTACGTCACAAAAATAAATGTAAGTTTTCAATCATGGGGTTTGGTCATAATGTTCCGGAGAATTGCAAAGGAAAAAAGAGGACTATAAAGACCAAAACAAAAACATTTCAGAGACTAGAATAAATAGCATTCTACTCCTATTCTAAATGTAAAAAAAAAAAGTGACACACCCGAGCATCTGCATCTATCCATCCTTGTCCCTTTTTGGCTCACGTGCGTACAGCCCACCCATCTGCTCCTCTCGCCTGCAGCAGTGATAGCACCCGTGGCTGGATGTAGCTCAGGTGAGGGGGGGAACATTTTCACTGGACAATTGATTCCTCTCGCTTCCTTGCTCAAAATCCATCACCTTCTGCTGCTCACGACAACCCCCCCAACTCTAAAATTTATTCAGTAGCTGAGGAGTGATATGTTTAATAAGAGTCCACATTGCATATGCAGTATATAAACACGTAGGATAGGAGGTTGGTTATTACTTTTTAATTAGCTAGCTACACCTATCTCAACTCATTGCATATGAAATCCAATGTTCCACTTAGCACCAATTTTCCCAAGGTGCTGTGTTTAAATTGATGACGGATAAGAAGTGCGTATGGGTTGCGGTAAAAGCCTGTATATTCACGTGTATGCTCTTTCATTTACATTCAAGTCATGAACAACCAGCAACCCCTCTTTCATAGTCAATTATTATCCCAGCGAATAGATTCATGGGGTTTTGGTGGGGAATGTAAAGGATATTTTTGTTCAAGGACAAGTCCCGGAGTGTAAATGACACAGGGCCGCTCCCATCTATCTGCATTGATTTGTCAACAGCAACATGAAGATTCCAAATACAATGATTCCATACGATATAATCCCACTTGAATGTACTGAGACCCCAGGGCTGTTGCTGCATTTGTGTTCTAACAGATTTACACCCCCGACTGTTAAGGTGGCAGTTGGCGTTCCAATATACCCTACCGTGAAATTGTCTAAACATACGCCATTCACGGGGAGTAAACAAGATGTCACTTTGCGAAAGAGACGTCAAAGCAAAAAAGGGCAGCGTGGAGAAGTGTATGATAAGCTATAATAAGTGTAATAATATGCTGTTGTAAATATTGTCAGAGCATTGCATCAATATAACCGCAATGTGTGTCCCGAGGCTTTTTAGGAGCACATTTGTATGTCTATAGAGCACTCAGGCTTTTTGATTGCAACAGAACACCCACAATCTGAGAGCCTTTTAGGAAAGGACTTTATTATGCAATACTGTGTAAAAAAAAAAAAAAAAAGCCGAGATGTAAAACAGGTGTCAAATAAGAGTGCTTTAATAAAGAAAACAAATGAAGAAAACATAATAAAAGTGTTTTTGAGGTACAAGGACTCACAAAGTCACTCACAAAGGCCATTTTTTAAATAAATATGGATTATTCATTGTCATTGTGATACAATATTATTTCTATTTTATTTATTTAACCCTGAACCAGTGGATCCATTGTTCAGCTGCTGTTGCAAGACAAGACCAATGCAAGATGCAAGACAACTCTGATGCAGCTCTGTATTTCATTGCAGTTCAAATGCATTATTGCACATATAACCCTTGGAGCCCTTGTGCAGGAGGATGGCCTTGTGCCCTGACAGATCTGATTTAATCCCTGTCATTAACCCTTTGTCTCTGCGGGCTTCTTATAGGCCAATGTTTTCTCTCACTGCAGAGAATCTCATTTAATCCGAATGTCCCTTTCGATGTTGTTTTTTTGCTTTGTTTTTTCTCCAATGCAATTTAAGTGAGGAAAAAAAGGCAGATTAGACCACCTCAGAAGTTTTACCAACACATAAAATTAGCCCACAAGTTAATAATTGGTCAACACTGACCTACAACAAAATAGGTTACCATTTGTGTTCATGACAGTTTGCCGCCCCTCCGCTACAACATTGTTCCATTACTATATTTTTAGTGGGGAATATAGATCATTTAACTTTCCTAACAGATTAGAAACAAAGCAACAAAAGAAATGTTTCTTTAGATTAGCTCAAGGTAAATAAGAAACAAATTACTTAAATTATATGATTAAAGAAAACAGCAAAGTGATTAGCACCATGGAGAGCGACTCCAAGGATGCATTCACACTTGTCTTAGTTTAGTCCTTGTTTGAGCCAAGTTTAGTCTTGATGTAAACTTGGTTTGGTCCAATGGCTTGGCTCCAATTTTGATATGGTATGTGTGAACGTTATCTCTTGTTATTGTAGCCCTATAATTACTTCAACTACCTTTTTTTTATTATTTTAATCATAAGTAGGTTTCCATTTCTCTTCTTCTCACATGTGTGCTTTAAAAGGTTGTTGATTCTGAAGGAGATGAGTAAACAGCAGAGCAAGGGCAGGAACTCAGTAATGTGTTTGTAAAGGTGGCCTATCCATCACAACGTTCCCCAAGATTCACATGTGTTCCTAATCTAATTTATGCAAGTGCTCTCTGACGTGGAACTACTCCGTTATATCAATCATTGCATCTTGTCTTGTCTGTAAAAGTTTTGTCAAAATTGAATGGCTCAGTAATTTAATTTATGTGGAACAGGAAAGGTTAGGACCCAGGTTAAAATAGAGACTTCTCTGTTTACCTGTGCATACGACAGGACTTGCTACCCCTTCAAGTTTACATTTCTTTTGTAAATATTGATTATTTTAGTGCTAAATCTACTTCTTTAAGGAAAAATATCATGCATTTTTTGTATTGTTTTAAGTTTTTAAATATGCCCTTAAGTACTTTTAATTTGCCATCTCATGTTTTGAAACAAACAAAAAAGGTTTATTATTAAAAATAATGTTTCCCTCAGGAGTCTGCAAAAGACACTCACTTAGTGCATCCAGCCAAGCAAATGTGCTGAAGGCAATTATTAAGATAGCAGCAGTTATTGTGTTTAGATGGATGAAATGCTCAGAACGAGTCTTGCGATGATTTAAGGACTTAAAACAACATAAGATTCTGAAATAAGGGATGTAGATGATCCGAAAATACATCCGAAAATCCAGGAAATTCAGCAGGAAGTGTGTTTGATCCTCAGAGGGGGGATGATTTTCTGATGGACATGCCTCAGAACAGCGTGAATGCAACTGAATGCTACTTCAGGTGTGTTTTTGATGACAGCACATTGTTAGCATGTTAACATGGTTAAAAGCTCAAAAAAGTCACTGTAGCAGAATATGTGTCCTTTAAAGAGTATCCCATTGTCCAATTATTTTACACTTACCCTGAGAAAAACTGGTAGTGTATGATCAGTTTGTCAAAAAGATATAATATGAACCTTTATTTACTTGGTCCTATACACAAAAAAGATGATTTTGTACCTGGTCTCAATGCGGGTCTTCACAAGGGAATCAAATCTGTATGGTATCTTGGTTGATGAAAGTGCGGTTGTGATTATTTTAGGTTTCTAAGACTTCATAAACTGAGGCATTCAGGTGGGGGGCTGTTTGCCTGGAATTCCTGATTTAAAAAAAAAGAAATTACAAAGCTTTATGGGATTTTGATGCTGATAACTCAGATAGAGTCAAACACCTGTGTGGGAAATAGCTGTGGGACCTTAAACGATAAAGTCCTGGAATGAACTGTGTAACTGACCTTTTAAAGCCCTGGCATTAAAGTCCATTTGAGACAAACAACTCCTAAGAAGAGGCTCAAGATGTTTCCAGCACTCACAGAAATGTGTCATAAATGTCAGTCTGCTGCCTGCAGGATTTTCAACAAAGGATCTGTTACTGTTACATGTGCTGTGCTCAAAAATGCACAATAATGTCTCAGATTTCTGATGAGGCGTCCTCCTGTCATCAGTGTTTACAAACTGTCATCAGCATCATCCCAGTTCTCCACTCCTTTGAAAGACATACCTTTGGATTATTTGGACACTTCCCTAGCTCAAACGATGTGATTTGGCATATTGAATGGAAATGGACTCTTAACACTCAGACTCTGTACTGTTCTTCTCTTTATTGTGCTGATGTTCAAAACTGCATTAGGTGTGGGACATGTACTATTGATGGTGTTGTTTTGGCCAATTGAGAGGTCAATTTATAATAGTTTGGTCCAGTTTTGAGGCCAGTTTAGTCCTTGAAAAGCCCTGGTCTAGTCTATTATAGTTTAATTCTGGGTTTAATCCCAGTTTATTCCCAATTTTGATGTGGCGTATGCACACATGAATTAACCTTTATGTTTCAGTCCAGATTAGGACAATTTTGATTTACATTTAGCCCTGGTCTGCTTCAGTCCTGGTTTGTATCAGTTTCATTTCGGTTGGACTTGAATCCTGTTTGAAGCTCATTTTAGTTCACTAATGATGCGTTCTTTCATCATTTTAGTACTCAGTCTAAACAGTCTTACTGGGTTACAGACCTCTTCCCCAAGCTGTCCTTCACAATATAAGGATTCACTCTGACCCATGTGAGCTGTTTGTCCTGGCATCTCAAAGGTCAATCATAACATCTACATTCATCACAGACATGGTTCAGTCTGTCAGTGGTGTATTTCATTTGTCAGTATTACTCACAAACATTAACCATTATAAAGGAAGCCGGGTCTTGACCCCAATTCAATTTCTAATGGCACTTTGAGCAGTAGGTTAATGGGGTTATGATTTATTATTAGTGCACAATTTCTCTGTAAGGCAGGATGGAAGATGAGGATGCGCAACTGTGAAGGATAGGTTCATAAGAGACCAAACACCTTTCTCTGAATGCAATGTGGGTTCCATACACAATGGAGGAATTCAACGTAGAATAGAGCGTCATTATCATCACCACCTACAAATACTGTACAATACAATGTGGAAGTAAATGCATAAATACTTTGCATTGTGTGCTCAGAGGTCGTATGTGAGAGACAGGATTTACTCAATGGAAATCTGAACAGAGAAGCAAGCACAGAAGGAGACAAGGAGGACAAAGAGCAAAGATGAAAACATAACCCTAACCCTTTTGGTTTTCACTTCCCCCCTGTCCACGCCCATGGCCCTATAGGACCTGCATCCGGAGAACTGAGATGTTGTGAGGATGAAGATGCACATTATGTCAGACTCAATGATTGTAGTGTCTTTATTGACACGTTTTTTAGATGTTTGAAAGGTCAGCTATGTAACTTTCTGCCTAGGGTCCACCTCCCGCTGGTCTCTATTGAGATTTTATTGCTTTACCCGGAATGTTCCACTGTACTGACTTAAACTTATGTATTGGGCATTTATTTCACCAAGAGAAATTAAAAAAATACCTTGAAAAACATTATTTCAATGATCGGTGTCACCTCTCCACAGCTCTGACTTGTAACTTGACCTAGTTTAATGCTTGAGTTTAATGCCATACTGTGGAATATTTCATGCAACCCAATGACAATTCCATGGAAACAAGCAGGTGGGGAGCCCTTGAACTGATTTTTTTTTATTATGCACTAAATGAATAAGAATCTCTGCTGTCTGCCCTGACACTTACTGAGTATGTCCTGCCAGTAGATGATGCCTAGCGTTATACACAATAGTTACATTATCACTTTAAGAGACAGTCCGGCTAGCAGCAGCAGCTATCGTTTTTAGACAGCAGAAATGCTCAGAAAGAGTCTGGTGATGATTTAAGGACTTAAAACAGTGTACGATTCTAAAAAATCTGAAAAAAATGTCACACATCGAGGGAGTTCACCAGGAAGTGTTTTTGACGGTTGGAGAGGATTTTCAAATTAACTTTCCTTAAAATTGTGTGAACACATCAAGCTTTCAGGGGGCCCCTAGCAAAATTTGATTTTGGTTTAACTATTGCCACGCATCTGTAATCACATCCACTCGCTGTGTTTATATTAGCACATCGAATTGAACTACTAAAAGATCAAATGTAGGAGCAAGAACACCATGTTGGCAAAAGAATGTGGGAGTCTTTAGCCAAATTGTTAAAAAATGCAACACTTTTTTCTATTTTCAGATACATTTTAATATCATCAATTTGGCTAAAGTACAAAGCAATATTTTTCATTATTTGTGGTACAATTTAAGCCTTTGGGGCCCCAAGCAGTAGCTTGGTCTGCTTTAGCTGAATGCAGCTAAATGCAACTCCAGGTATGTTTTTGATGACGGAACAATTTTAGGACATGGTTAAAAGCTCAAAAGAGTCACTGTAGCAGAATATGTGTCCTTTGAATATGTGTCCTTTGAATATTCCCCAATGAATTCATACCTCAAAAAATAATGTGTGCTTAGCCTGCATGCTACAATGCAGCCATTGTCAAATGCAACCAGCGGTTGCAGGAGGTGTGTTGTGCCTGGCAGAGGTGGTATATGGCTGCTTCTTTACACCATAGGATTTGTGGCTTACATGTTCACAGAGGGACCAGTGACCTTGGAGGCATCTATGCATACCAATGGAGGATGAGCTTGTGGTCTGATCAATGCATTTAGAATAATACACCACCATACATTATACACATCACATGCCAAGCCCTATTTGGCAGGTAACCAAATAGGAATATTTATCAGGACCATTTCGCCACATGATAACGTGTTGTAGCTTGTTTAGGTGCAAATTTGCCACTAATACACAATTTTATGTCATGCTTGTATTTTGAACAATTTGCACGTGCCTGGAGGGTCATGTGCTGAAATCCATCACGTTGTGCATGCACTGGTGAAAAATACATGCTGGTAATTTGGCACAAAAATACAATAGCAATACATTACACAGATGTATGAGAGAAAGAACATTTGTTGATGGTGAGATTGATGCGAGATTGGATTCATATTTGATTGACAGGGGCAGGTGTTGCTTTCATCCATGACAGTGATGAGCATCATTGGTTTTTCATGTTTTACATTTAGATGTGTAGGATCTTATAGGATGTGTTTCCATTAAGGCCACTTCACACCACGAGACATAGGTGGCTTTCAGAACTGGGAATTGCACTGTTCGCCAAGGCAAGATGATGGAGAGCAAAATAATCCTTCTGAAAATGTACTTTTTAATTCAGAATTGATTTGGTTTAAATAGTTTTAGTATTGCTGAAAAAATGTTTAACCAGTGTCTTTAAATCACATAAGAGAGACAATGTCACTCTGATTATATAAAAATCAATAACAGTACAAACATAAATAAAGCACAGTTTGTTTTATATTATACAGGATGTCCTCATGTGCTTGTGACTGACAATATGTATAAAATGGTTGCCCCAGAGGCTGCCACATCTTTTTCCATATTTTGATTTTTGTACAAACAATTCCTTCCAGATGCCCTCCTTGTGTCCTTTTGTGACAGCTTAAATATTACTCACAAACTCATAACAATGTCTGAACCATGCCAATATCTAGTCTGCCACAAAACTTTTCCTGACCCATATTTGACCTTTAGTCATTGACAGCACTCTTTTTTTACTGTTTTTCATCACTTTCTGGAGGTCTATGATGTTCCTCCGCATCCTTAGTTTACAATTTTGACCTTGCAGCTGGAAGGCTTTTACTCTCAGTCGTAACGCTCAGTTCTCTCATTCATCACCAACAACAGTCACCTCGAAAACTTTGAAAATGAAATATAAAACTGCGTCTGTATGTCCAGACTATACCTTATGTGATTTAAAAAAAATACATAACCAATTACACAGTATACTTTACTTCCGTCATATGGTTAAAACGTCTTATTCTGGGTCTTTTTCCCACAGATTTTAACAGAAAAAATTGTCTTGGTACCGTATTAGTATTGTCCCTGCCTTGCCTGGACAATCAAAGACGATCAACGAGAGTGGAATAGTCATTGATAAAATCTACACAGGTCTAGTTTCTATCGAACAAGTTGTTTTGTGCGCGGGTCGAGCTTAGAGCTTAACGCTTCCATACAACACTACATTAAGATCAAACACACCCTGACCCCTGAAGCTGGTTAGTTTATTCCACTTTACATTTGTTGTTTGACGTGTTTGCTGTTGTGGCCTGGAGCAGGGCTATGACAGATTTCAGACTTTACAGAAAAGAAAAAAAAAGTACCACAAGCAACAAATTAGTATTAGTTAGTAAAAAACACAAGCTGGTTGAATGGTAACTTTTGCAAAGGACTCCAGAGTAGAATAAATGAATGTCAAGGCCTATGTCAGTGTCACTAATTACTACACTCCTCCTTGGAGCATGAGGACCTATTGGAGCTGCAGCGTAACCCCAATTCATTCAAATTTAATCTTCAAATTCATTCATGCTCCCAGTCACTGCCTGTAACCTTGGGACTAGCTTCACGCTCTTAATTAAAATCTTTCACAAACCACTCAGGAAATCTACTTATTTGTTGTAAGACCACCTCTACAGCTCATACATGTATATTTTATTTCATTTTATTCACCAGTGGGTTATAGCGCCTGTGATGCCAGTAGGGCTTAAGTAAATGTCACTGCAGTTAAGCCCGTAATTCCTCTAATGATCAGGCGCCTATGGAAAGTGAGGTTGTGGACTCGGTTAGACACGTCTCAGAGGTCCGTGCGCGGATGAACCTGTAGCTATTGCCTCACGTGGAGAGAAGTTCAATAAAATGTCAATACAGTTAGCTTCTATGAGCCTTTTAATCCATCCATCTAATCACCGAGCAAACGTTTACCATGGCTGTGCTACGGGCCCTATCGACTGCTTTCATCGCCACCATCGACTTTACGCCTTCTTCCGTATGAAAAGAGATCATATTTCACCAGTGTTGGAGTCTCTTCACTGGCTTCCTGTTGAGTTTAGAATCAAATTTAAAATCCTCCTCCTGACTTATAAAGCTTTAAACAATATGGCCCCATCCTACCTCAAAGATGCAATAGTAGCGTACCATCCAAACAGAGCTCTTCGTTCTCAAAATGCTGGACTATTGTTAGTCCCCAGAGTCTCTAAAAGCACAGTAGGAGGTCGAGCATTTAGCTACCAAGCTCCTATGTTATGGAACCAGCTCCCTGTTCATGTAAAAGAGGCCGACACAGTCTCTACATTTAAGACCAGGCTCAAAACGTTCCTCTTTGAAATAGCTTATGGTCAGGCCAGTTAGGAACAGAAATAAAAACCTACAGTTTTAGCTACGCTGCCCTTGGAGCAATTCTGCTGGGGGAAGTATGGCAGCTTGAACACTATCCTCTGGTTCTTCCTACTTTACCTATCAACAATATTTAATATTACTTCAACTGCAGTCTGTTCATTGCTGTTCACATGTTTCTCTTTCTCTCCACTTCCCCCGGGGAGTGGAGACTGTTTCAGACACTGCGGCGGCTGCTCCAGTGACGACCCCCCCACCCCCATCTGTCTCGAGGATCGATCTCTACACTGGACGATCTATGCGCCACCCGCCTGGAGGAACTCCCTCAACCCTGGATTAGCCATTCCTCGTCTGCCTGGACGAACTCCTTCTACTTTAGATGAACTGTTCCTCATCTCCTGCTGGAGGATCTCTCTACACTGGGTGGACTGCTCCTCGTCCTCCTGGAGGAACTCTTTAAAGCCACCTCCCTCTTGAGTGGTTCTGGCTCCACAGTCCAAGTGGATGCGTCAGTCCTAGTTCAGCTGCAGCCTGTCCGTCCGTGGGAGTAGGATCTCTCCTTCACTGTGGTTCTCCCCGAGGTTTCTACTTTTTCCCATGGGGTTTTTGTAGTTTTTCCTCGCCGCGAAGGAGGGTCAAAGGACAGGGGCATTCTGGGACAGTTATCTGAACTGCTTTTACCTGTGGCCCATCGAGGCAACTGTTGTTGTGATTTTGGGCATTATAAAAATAAATTGATTTGATTTGATTCCGTCGAGTGGTCAATGTGCTCGGTCACGGCCACTCCATGTCCTCTCGTCGGCACTGTTTTAACGCGGGGCATAGGCGACCGTGGTAAAAGGAGGACTCCCAGAGGACACCAAAACATTAAGCTGGCGATGGCGATTATAATTGTGTTTGACAAGGACGATGATAATGAAATTGTCTGTCACTGTCACTTTGGAGGATCAATGACTGACTTTCCTGAAGGCCAGATTATATTACCAAAAACGTTAATACAAATAATAACATGTCTACATTCATATTCACCGAGGGCGCCGTGTCGATTTATTAGTGAAAGCTGTCTGCAGCAACAGGAGGTCAGTTCAGCCGCGAGTCTGTATGCAAATGACACTGCATGGTATGAAATAGATTAGTGCGTTTTGGGGGAAAATCACATGGACTGGAAGTAACTATTAACATCACAGCAAAAGCAAATCAATTGAATTTTCTCAGCATAAAACAAGAGTATACTAATCAGTGAAAGTAATGAAGTACAAAGTAAAAGAAGTAAACTCAATTTTTAGGTATCTGTACTTAACTTTTTGCATACCTTGTACATTTACATCTGAGAGCTGGCATCTGTTTTAGAATAAATGAAAGAGAGTTGAAAGAAGAGGCATGAGGCTGGAGTTCTAACACAGGAGAAGACATTGTGATTGTTTCCCGGTCTGATGCAGTCTGGCTTTGTTTCCGAGTGTTGTAGCTCTGATGACGTAGGTCGGGATAATGAGAGCAGAGCTGGCAATTCTGACTGGCACGCAGGAGAAATGCTATTTCTATACAACAGTATCTGCACTATCTACTCCATTACATGTTTTAACTGGATAGAAAAGTAGAAAGTACTTTTCCAAATGGTTTGAGGAGTTATTTTTAGCAGGTTCATGGTGACATCTTGCATAAAAGTTAAGAGTTCAAGTGCAGGCTTTGAATAGACAAAAATGTACACATACAGTTCCCTCAAGAAATTGATTTGACTTGCTATGGTTGACCAAAATTGGACATAATTCTTTAATCAAAATCACTACATTTAAACTTTGAACAGTTCCCAATACTTTTTACTCTTAATATATACATTTTAAAAACAAGTACTTCAAAACTTTTACTTAAAAGGACACATATTCTGCTACAGACCTTTTTGAGCTTTTAACCATGTTCTAACAATGTTCTGTCATCAAAAACATACCTGGTTGCATTCAGCTTCAGGCCATTTTGAGGAAAGTTGGTTTGAAAACCCTCTCCGACCGTCAAAAGCGCTTCCTGCTGAACTCCCTCGATCACTGACGTCTTTTCAGATTTTCTACCGTCTAAGCATGATAGCAGCTTCCAGTGTTGGGTAAGTTACTTTGAAAAAGTAATTAGCTACAGATTAGTTACATTACTGTTAGGAGGTAACGACAGGCGGACCCAATGAAGCAGACCAGAGATATGGATCAATACAGAATTATTTATTGAGAGTTGGCTGAGGGGGAGTAGGCTGGACCAGGAAGCACGGGTGAGGACCGGGACGGCAGGCGGGAGCAGGCTGGACCGAGGAGCACAGGTGAGTACCAGGACAGCAGGCAGGAGCAGGAAGGACCGAGGAGCACAGGTGAGAACCAGGATAGCAGGCAGGAGCAGGCTGGAGGGAAAAAAGTCCTTGGTAAGCAAAAATCCACAAGAGACAACTAACGAGAGATACAAAAAAGCCAAGGAGTTCACCACGGAAGTAGACTGAACGATCTGGCAGGGTGTGGATGAATGAGCCAAGCTTTTGTACTGCAGAGGGTGTATGCTTGATTGCAGATGGGTTCCAGGTGTGCCAATCAGTCATGCCCAGGAAGCTCCAAACAAGGACACCACAGGAGGGGAGGAGGAAACACACACACACAGGAGGGAGGAGGCACTAAGCTCATGACAATTACTTAGTTACTGCCTCAAGAAAGTAACTAACTTACATTACTTTGGGATTACTTTATGTGTAATATAGTATACATTAATAAAAATATGTGGTTTTACATTTAATAAATGATAATTAAACAGAGGAAAACATCAAATAAGTTGTTGAAATTGTCTCAAAAGATGTAAAATAAGTCATGCCGATGGGTTTTTCACTTTGAGAACCCTAAATATGCTCCTGTTTCAGAAGAATGTTGCATTCTCTTTCTAAACAATGTTGTTGATGTTGAATGCAACTGACTGAGTATTTTGTCAATAACTGTAATTTAATTATGTAAGTATTTTCAAACTAATGTGTCACACTATTAAAGTATTAAAGTTGTAATTTAATTACAATAACTAAGTAAAAGTAACTTAATTACGCCCAACACTGCTGCCAACCTGATTGTAACATCTCTTAAAGCGATAAAATAACTAAATTGTGCACAGCGCTAGGCACCATCTACTGGCTGCATACACTCAAGTATCAGGGCAGAGAAACTTGTTCATTTAGTGCATAATAGATATATTTTTTGTTTGTTTTAAAATATGGGATGGTATTTAAGGTACGCAAGAGCATGTTTAAAGGCTAATAACAGGATGAAACATGCATATAATTTTTTCTTCTTTAAGTTGATTTGTATGCTCTACTTTCATTTTACTTTACTTTTTTTTTTTAACGTTCCTGTATCTGTACTTTTACTTAAGCAGCAATATATAGCACTTCTTCCACCACTGTTCTAATTACAAATGGCCAAAAATATTGCCATGTCAAGTTATTCAGTTTAATGATCACCTGAGCTACACACAAAGCTGCAATCAAGCACAATTAATAGACAAAAAACAATGTATGTTTTCTGGTGTCCACTTTCTGTAAAAGAAATGATAAGAAACTATACGATATTCCTTAACCAACTGCTCTGCTTCCAAATATGCACAATAATCCTCTTGCTGGTATTTCTAATCGGGCCCGAGATGTCAAGTGTCCCTAAGTCCACTGCTCCTGACAGGCGCAGTGACATTAATGAGGATGGTTCAAATGCAGAGGACAAATAACCTAAAGTTTTAAGAGGTAAATGCAATATAGTGTACAGTCCAAACTTTCCTCTGAAAAATTGGCTGCGTTATCAGAAAATGTAATCGAGAACAACTTGCTTTACTGAGGTTCATATTTTTTCAGTCTTTGTTGGTGGAAAGCATTGGATAAAGTACGTGTAACTCCTGTGATTCTGCAGTTATTTGGGGAAGTTGTGCGTTTAGGCTTGGATTAGTGTACATCTCTTCAAAGCTCTTCAGCGCTCTGTTGCTTCAGGCCATTGTCTTCCACACCTCCCTCTGTCAGATGAACTGTGAGGGGTCCTCTTTGGTCCGCTCGGCTCCTCGCTGTGCCAAGTCAAACCTCCAGCTTCTAACTGAACTTCTCTCACTAATTATCTGCAAAAACCAATCGGAGTAACCTTGAGTCTATACTAGCGTGGATTAGAAAGCAATGCAAGCAAGTGTTCAAATGACTGAACAGAACTTCAGAATTAATTCATGATAAAATACATCTTTAATAACTTTCGAGGGTAACTTTATTAAGGGTCTACCATCTACTTAAAAGTTATAAATATATTCTTCCTTAATTGATTGATGGCTATTGGTTGTAATTCATAAGCATTTACTCCGGAACTACAAACATTTCATTAATATAATTTTTTTGTAAGGCTGTGACTATGACCTTGGGCCCAGCAGTACATATGGTAAAACCAATAACATTTTAATGAATACCATCAATATTACACATTAATCTAAACTGGAAGGAAACATGGTTGGTCATACAGGTTGTAATTCTATCATTTTACAACGTGACATAAACCACAGGGCGGGTCGTAAAAATCACCCACAGGCCCTTTAATGGAACCCGTTTCTTTTACCGATTACAATGATTTGAAAAGTACTCACTGTTATTCAGCTCAATTTCACATTCAAAGGTTTATTGAAACTGAAGACGCAGCACCATTTGCCCATAGGTGGCGTTCATGTGACATCACAACACAGAGCTGTAGGACTTTGCTGTGTAATTATCATAGATTTGTTGATCTTGTTTATGGTTAAAATCTCTGTGCCCAGCCACATAAAACAAACCCTGACATGAAGTCTTCCACGTCTCTGTTAGCACAAATAAATAAAGGGAAATCCTTTTGTTATCCTTTTTTAAATAGACAATAGTTTCAGAAAGTGGTGCCATTATTAAACCCCAAAGACGCGATTGTGACCAAAGACAAACCCAGGGTCAATCAATAACCAGCCTTGAATGAAGCAGTCGGAGTATTTAGTGCACTAAGGACAAACGCTACATAGTAAAGGCCATTCAAACAACGAAGCCTGGCCTCCCATGAATAGCAGAGGATATGTGCTTATAATAATCAACAAATCATCTTTCCATCAGCTATGTCTTGTGTTGCCATATATTTTGTTTGTAAAGCTCTATCGATGTGCACATAGTCCCTATAAGTACAATCTGACCTGAACAAGGTGACGTGAACAGGAGTGACAATGGCAGATGTGTGCATGTGGTGGTCCTGCAGAGAGCCTTACCTCTGGTCACTTTTCGACCTCCTGGGCTGTTCTGAGGTTTTTGTTCATTAGAGAAGAAGATGGATAAACCCTTCACCCTGAGTGACCTGCTCCTCTCCTGCTGGTCTCTTCAGAGGGCCACCACAGACAAATAGAAACCCGATTTCCTGTCTGAGATTCTTCTGTGACCCTCAAATACAGCAAAACATGTGAAAGCTTTACGCCAAGGTTTATGCCAAGGTTATGTATTTCCAAAGAATTGTTTTGCTGGTTGATCATGGCTTGCCAACATTAATCAACAAGCAGCGTAGGGAAAGTCAGAAAAAGTGATAACTGAACAAAAAAAAACAAACACCCAAATAAACAAATCATTAATTGTTTTATGTTGAGGCGGAAACACACACACTTTTACATACATTTTGTGAGCACTGTCATCAATATTGCAAGCCTTGGTTGAGGTCAGCGCACACCGTTTCCAGTCAATCCTGCTGAATAGGGTAATTTTTAAGTATATATCTTTTTAAAGTCCCCTTGGACTTGGCGGGAAAAGAGAGAGACAAACTCATGGTGCAGAACAACAATGTGCAATGCATAAACCACTGCACCCCCGGTGCACATGTATGCTGTGTCCAGCTATGTCCTTTTTTCTGACCGCAAGCAAGCTCTGACAAAACTACTATATGCATTTGAACATATTTCAAACACTTGTTTTACCAAGTTAGCATCAAAGCAGTGCAGAGTCATATTTTCTGAAAGGCTTAGAAGCTTTGACAGAACCCAACCACACATACTTCTTTTATAATGCTGCATTAAACTATGAGGCTACACATTTACACAGCCTTGAAAGTTTCGAAGAAGTACATCACTCAAGAGAAGTATGAATGAATATTTTTCCAATAACAACACTGCAGAGTTCACCTCTGTGGGCCAATCATCAGTCATGAGGGCACAGAGGGAATTTTGGCATTCGGAACCCCAGGCGAAGGAGGAGACTTTAATTGCAAAGTCAAAGTGGGCAGATGTGCAAGCTCATTTTAAAAAGCAGAATATAAGGTTGAATATTGTGGAAATAACCCAGACACACACCGACTATACACACCATCATTTTAATGAGGTTAAAGCCATCTGTTATGGTAAAAAAATAAGAACAATGTTTAACATTGCAATAAAATCATTGGCATTAAATTCACGTATTTTCTGTGAATTTTGCAGTAAGAAATGTGTCTTAAAGTCTTCAGAGGTAATAAAAGAAAAAGATTGCAGAATTGGTAGCAGTAATAGTTTTTAATCATTCCTGTACTATAGTGGTGCAGTGAGAGCATCAAGACATTTTGATAGCATTGTATTGAGTTTAGACTATTTTTTCCCGGACGCTCTCTAACAAAGCTGCTAAATGTTTCAATAAAATTTAAATATTTAACCTCTTAAAACTTTAAAATGAGTCTCAAAATGTGAGATTATTATAAATTATATCTTGAGAAACTGCGCAGGAAAATCTTTACACTTCAAATGCACCTCATATACATTTGTTCAAATAATGTCAGGGGGTGCTGTAAACCACAGTGTCTGGTTAACTGATTATAATTGGGAGCTGTGAATAATGCATCACTATCTTGAATCTGGCAGGGGATGGGGTTATTAATATTTCATGGTCAGAATTCCCCCCCTACTGGCTGTAAACACTTATTACATATCTCATGCAGAACCCATTTAATTTTATAGAATTACGTGGACTAATTTACTATATTATAATATTTATTCTGCACTCCAGAATATATATTGGCTGGGACTAATCATCAGTAATTTGTAAGTAAGCAGGAAAAAGCATAAAGATTAATGACTTTTAAGTATAAACGTTAAAACCCTTCAAAAACACAACTGCAATACTACACTCAATATTACAATATTCAAACGTACATCTTGGGTATGTATGATGCCATCCTGTTGTGAGAATGGAGTGTACATGATTTGGCAACTTGTGTTTTTTGTGGATTTCTTTTATTCCTCTCGCCTATTAAAACCACCCATTTTTCATACATTCTATGGCATTGAAATACATTTATTTGGCCACAAACTAGTTCGAAATAATTAGCACTCGGGATTCTTCATTGGTTTACCTCAAACAAACCCATCACAAAATATTTTTCAGTTTGACGTCACTTTCCACAAGTGCATTTACGGAAACTTTTCAGTATTTATAATAACAAACTACAGATAAAAATGCTTTCAATATCAAATGTATTTATTTAGAACTCTGTAATATATCCATAAATATTTCTCACATATATAAAAGGCCTTTATCCCACATAGACCCACATTCAACATAAATATGTGATAAATAAAACAACATTCACCAACGGTCTCCAGTTACCCACACATTCTTCAGTATCTAAATTCATTAAACTCTGTGGAATATAGTGCAATCTTTTTTTCAACAGAGCTCAACCGGAAAGCTACATTTCATATTTCTGAAGTGTCAATTAAAGTTGTCAAAATCAAATTAGCTGACATTGTAACTTAAATTGGCTTGTGAAAAGAAAACAAACAAAAGAAAAACAGCCACCAAAAAGTGCAGAAGATAACTTAAGTACAAGAAATGTTAAATGAAAAGGTGCTCTAGCATTGCTTTACAAACTGTCCCTATAAACGTCTCAAAATGTTCCCTTAAGATTGGGGACAGTGTCAGCAGCAACACTTCAAAAATCAGTAGCATAACATTTTAATTTTCACATTGTTATCCAGAATAATTCTTCATCTCAATATCATTAAAAAAAAAAAGATTACTTTTATATAAAATTAACCTTGTAGTGAAAACTTCAGCTGCGGCAAACTTTTATTACCAAGTAGCCAAAATGAGCTGGATTTACATTGTCCCTTTATGGTTCTCGTGTGCAGTACTGTGTTACAGTAGTTCGGCCTCGTCCTCGTCGTCTTCAGATCCAGAGGGACCCTGGCGCACCTCTTCATACCACTTGTTGGTCAAAGTTTTCATCTGAATTCGGCCGTGTAAGAGGTCCTGTTCAACATCAGAAGAACATCAGCTTTGTCTAGGGTACACAGGTTAAACATTGAGGAACAGATACAATTACTCCACACAGCTCCACACAGCTGCACCCCCCCCAAACATTTCACACCGAGTACCACGTCTTAATGTATTTGGCCTTCCAAGTATCACCAGGATTAGACAAAGACTTATTTGGCCTAAGTCTGTTCTAAAAGTGGCCTCAATCTTGACTAAATCTTGACAATACATACATCATCAACATAACAACACTATGATGTAGAGCTGGGCAATTAAACGTATATACTGTATAATCATCATTTAAATTACTACTCTATTCAAGTACTAAAATGTTGTCATCGGAAATACAATCAATTGCCCTCTGTTTAGAGTCCCTTTTCTATAACTATACTTTGGTCAACACTCTATGGAATCATTTTAACAATATATAAGTCATTGTTGGAAATTGTGATGATAATTTTTGCCATAATCCAACAGCCCTACTATGATGCCTGGTGCACTTTTTTGATGGGGAGTTATTTTTTTGTCTGTAATATTCCATAGAATGGCATATAAGTTTCTTTTTCAAACTTTCATGTCAAACAGTCACCACAAGGCAAACTTACAGTCAGATCTGTGGAGGAGTCAGCATGCTCAAATTAAGAATGCATGTTTTTCAAGATGTATCGATTTTTTTTTTTTTTAAGAAATTAAAACACATATCATTGAATGCACAAAAGATAACTTTGATGCTATACTGTGGAACATGGAGGCAAGCAGCTGATCAGCAAAGTTACATAGAGCTCCCTTAAGTAGAACTGCAAAAGTAGACCCACCAGAACACCACCAACTTTGTTGAACAGATTCAGAACACAAAGTGAGGATTTGGGTGAGTGGAGATGACACATTACAACATTCTGGAGGGATAACCTTGTATTAAATGAATAGGAATACCTTGCTGGCGGAGCTCAGTTTTATGACATTTTAAACAAGTGTATTAAATGTTTATATATATCCTGGCAAGACACTAAATTATTTATTCAGCTCCCTGTCACACCACCTCTGAGGCCACAGATCCCTTTCAAAGCAACTTGAAACCCTGATGATGTAATGGAGTGTAATTTTTTATCTTTATGAAACACCAATGCATTTCTACATCAAATTTGTGGTTTTTAATTACTTTGTTCCTGTAACTAAGACATAGAGAAATTATAGCTTTCCATTTATGTACACTATTAGATTTATTTGAATTGATTGTGTCGTACCTCTTGAGTAAGCCTGCGGGTGAAGAAAGGGTTAAGATACTTTGCATCGAGCCACATAAAGCCCTTCAGATCCTGTCTTTGGTAGATGTGGGCTTCATACTCCTCCTCCGTCAGTTCTGACAGGTGTTCTGACTCTATTGTGTTTCCCTGGACACATGGAAAAAGACAGAATAAAATGAGTGAAGTACAAAGAGCAAAAAGAGACAAGCTCGGACTAAAAGCTCGGGTCACAGCAGCGGTCTGCAGGAGATGATGGAGGATATCGCATTAGGAATACGGGAGGAGAAATGACATCAAAAAGGGGCAGGAGGAACGGGCAGACATTATAGTTCCTGCCATCTGAGGGTCTTAAACTAGCTTTGGAAAACATCAAACATGACTATGGCCCGTACACAACTGCAGGCTTCAGATGACCTCAGCAAGTTCTTCTGGAATGTCTTCCCTGTTTGGTAACAGAAATAAGTTTAATTAATGCGATGGACGGAAAAGGTACAGTGATTGCACTTAATCATAAGGGAATTAACAAACTACAACACTATGGCAAGTTTTGCAACGCACCATTGCCTCAGAGTGGGGTTTGGGCTGCTGTCCTATAGATGGCAGCATAAAGCTTTTGTGTCCAAAGATGTTCACATGTCAGAGGTTTGTGTACAGCGGTGGTTCTCAAACTTTTTCAGTCGCGACCCTCAAAATAACAATACGCAAAGTGATAAATTAGTCTTTTATCTAATGTTTGATTTTATTTTGAGAATATAGACCTAGAAAAATGACTTTAATAGGTCAACAAATAGGAATCTACATTTACCACTGCATTTGAAGGGTGTCAAGCCTTGTTTAACACTATTGTATACATTTTCCCCATCATCTGGGGACCCCCAGAAATAATTTCGCAACCCCCATTGGGGTCCCGACCCCTAGTTTGAGAACCACTGGTGTACAGCAGTTATGGGCAAAAATGTCACAAACAAGTTTTTCTAGAGGAAATGGACATTTTGAAGAAAAAAAATGTTGCATTTCCTAACCTCAAAGATATATGTAAATTTAATCAATTTATGATTTATTAAAATAAAAGTCACAATGGTGAAGTCAATGAAAGATTAGTTTAGTTGTTTAAAATGCCCGTGAATGTAAGATTTTCACTAAATTTTACCCAGATAAATCCTGTTGGAGAATATTTATAGACAAAAGCGTGTTACATCAAAAACACAAAATTTACAAATTTCCTGTGTTATTTTTTGTGATTCCTGCTCTGTCTAAGTAATAACTCTTCTCTAAGCACACGGCATTGGAGTGTGTATAGACCAGTTAATGATTATTCAACTATATAATTAGTAGACAAATATTTCTATAATCGGTTAGTTGCAATTAATGGATTTACTTGTTGCAGCCTATAAAAGAGCTTAATACTCTATATCAGTGATTCCCAAAGTGGGGTCCAGGGGAGTCTTATTATTTTTAATTGTACATTTAAAAATAATTTTTGAATTCTTTTCTTTTTTGAACATAGGGAAAATTATTGTTGGGGGGCCCCGAGATATTGTCGGTTTGATAAGGGGGCCGCGACGCTACAGAGTTTGGAAATGGATGCTCTATATCGAAGCAAAGTACCAAATCTTAAATCTAAAAATATGAATGACCTGAATAATTTGCAGGTCAAAGGACTGAAGTTTGTGCAATCGAATATCACAGTTAATTACCATTTTCTGTGTCTTGCTGAGATTGACATCTTTCTTGCTCTTGCGTCGTGATTGGCTCTCCTCAATGTCCATGATGCGGATGAGAGGCATTGTCCCGCCCCCCATGAGGAGGATGGTAAAAAGCACAATGACGATGGTCGTGGTGCCAATGAGCTGACGCTTCTCGATGGGCTCTAAGCCAAGATGGAGACTCAAAGCATATGGAATTGCACCTCTCAAACCTACAATGAAACAAATTACATGAATAAGAAAAAGTAAGCCAGGCATTAAATATTATACCACTATATTTCACAATTTCAATGTGGATCTGTACTGACCACTAAACCACATAATAAACATCATCTTAGGAGTGATCTTGTGGTCTCTGAAGAAGTTGAGCAAGAATGAAAGTGGGAAGATGTTGATAGCACGACCAAGCAGGACCAACACCTAAACAGAACCAAAAATATAATTATATAAAATCTATTTCTTTATAATATATTATATACATATTTCAAATTCTTACTATGCACCAGATGACAAAAGATATCTCAAATTTATGTGGGAAGCTGAATATGGAGAGACCGAGGAACGCAAACACACATGTTTCTGGAAGGAGGAGAAAATACATCAGCTCTAGCACAGTTTGACTTGTACTGCAGTGACTAGAGCTTAAAGCAGTGACTGACCACACATGAAGGCCACAGTGCGCAGAGTCTGCTGCATCAGGATCTGGGTGACTGGAGACAGGTTGTGATGAGTGTAGTGAGACATCGCGATACCAGCAAACAAGATGGACATAATTCCTGCCGTGGAAAAGATCATGGGGTAATATGAGACTGAGATTCATGGGAACATATGGCATACATTTAGCTGAAAGTGTGCACCAACCAGAGAGCTGGATACCCTCCGCAAGTCCATATGGAAGATAAGCAAAGATTAGCATCATGCCAAACTCTAAAGACGGGGTCTTCCTCAGGTCAAAATGCTTCAAGAACTGTCCAATGAGTTAAGTTCATAAAGCCCATTTACAACACGTTAAGTGAATATATTCTGCTTTACTGTGGCCTTTCTTGGTTTCTAAACATACCTGTGGTTTCAGGACCTTAAATAATGCCAATATGTTCAATGGCATTTGCATTAGACCACCCTCGGCTAGTAGCAACATAACCAGCATGCAAGTAGTAGTGATAGGCTAAATGAGCCGAGGTGTTGACACATGTACTGACCTCAGAAAGTAACCCCTGTGTCGAGCTGTGTCAGTGTGTGGGTCAAACACATATGCACTGTGCTATAACAATGTTATAACATAGTTAAAATTTCAAAAAAGCTGCTTAATATGTCCCTTTTAAACTAAATAGTGCAACTATGAACTAACAATATTACAATTGGCAATGAGGCAAATGTTTGGTTATTTGAGGATACAACAGCTGAGATCAGTCCCGTGAGAGTTCCCAGGGCAGCAGAACCGAAAAACATTTGGAGGAAGTAGCCCAGTGCTTGTATAAAAATCTCCCAGCCGGTGACTGTCGAGTTGTCCGACTGTGAAAAGAATCCTTCGGCAGTGCTGAAAGACACAGGAAGAAATAACATGGAAGAATAAATTATTAAATTAGTATAGTACCAATACCTGCCTCCAGAGGGCAGTAACATTCCATTCCAACAAAAACAATATAGATCCATATATTTATTGAAGTGAACCCAACAGCTAAAGTGAACCCATCAGCTAAAGGTAAAATGCACAGGTAAAGGTCAAGGGATTATATAAATAATTCATCGTTATTAAGGCTTTTTCAAATGTCTCTAAGCCCATCTCGAATCATTTTGTATGACTTAAATTGTGTTCATATGCAAAAAAAGAAAGGCACCTCAGCATGATTTAAGCGCACAAAATGTTCAGGCAAAACCAATATCTGCTACCATTTCAATTTGTTACCTGCAATTGAAGACATGAAAATAACAAGTTACTTGAACAATTTTGTAATAAACTATCCCTACATTGGATAATGTCAGGACAAAGCACTGGACTTTGGGGGACCAAGCATTCGCTGCAGCTGCCCTCACTCTCTGGGACTTACTCCCATAACTAACCAAGAACTAGGACTCATTACAGAACATCAACACTCGGTTGTTTTAGCTCGCATTTTCTTGATTTTTACAGTTTTGTTGTCCTTTTACCTTGTTTCTGTATTGTAAAGCGCCTGAGAGTCCAAAAAAGGTTTGATTTATTTTTATCATTATTATTATTAAAGTGACTTTTCTTATGAAGAATTGGCTTGTTAGATCCTAACGACTGCAAACCTTTAAACTGACTAATAAGGGTGGATAGATACTCTGTTATCAGTAACTGAAATTGTATTTAAATTTGGGCAGAGCTCTTTCTAAGAACTTTGTTTACATGCCCCAACGTTCTACAAACAAGTAAACCGCCAAGTCAGTCGAGCCGGTACGACCCATCTTTTATTCATACCATCATTTACTGAAGGTGCACAACAGACACTTGACTCCTGAGATCAACATTTAGCTGCTCGTAAGTAAGCAAGATAAGGCCACACTGTAGTCGTAAACAGACATGATACCAACTTCCTCACGCACAACAGTTTCTCTGTCAAACTTGCTTGTCAAGTCTCATAAGTGTGGCTCAAGTTGAGCCTGCCTATTTCTTGTGACCACAGGAAAACAATTAATGACTTTCTGCAGGGGAGATTTACTCCACAGCCAAAGAGTGCTAAATGGAACTGAAGATGGTAACATTCAGAGAGACACAAAACCGTGCCATACAAGAAATAAGGGATTTAAAACGATGAGCTTTAAAACCTTGTCCAAAGGACTACCTTTCAAACCTTTTACTATGATGGATCACTCCTGGACAAATGAGGGATTGCACCGACTCAATTTACAATTGCATTACACCAAAGGTGTCCATAATTATGTTTTATATAGTCAAATTAGAATCATATATATTAAATATCATGCAACAGCAGGACTCCTTGAGTCCACTGCATGGGTTGAATCATAGGTGGAATTGTAACGAGTGGCTCTTACTTGGTCAGTACAATAGAGACGGCATCATTGAGAATGCTCTCTCCAAACACCAGCATGTTGAGCACCGGGTCCACGTTGAGGGCATTGAAGATGGCGATGGTGGCTACAGGATCCACAGCTGATATCAAGGAACCAAAGGCAAAGCTACAGCCAGAAAGAGACAAAAACAACTAGTTTTAAATAAATATTATTTTTGTGTAAATATAAATCAATTGATCAAAAGAACAAGGAGTCATAGATAATAACTACTCTTAGTAGTGAAGTATTAGTGAAGTATTTATTTTTTTAAAGTTTTTCACAATGTGACATCAGATGAGCTCTCAAGTGCATTTAGAATCTCTGTGATCTGACCATGTATCGGACCCAAACTATACTTAAGAATCACAGGCTCACAACTATTATATAGAAAAGTACAAGTAAACTACATATATTTGAATGGAAAAAAGCAGAATGAACTTGTTATTCATTCCCACATATTCAGCAGTGCTTTCTCCTTTCTGCTGTGGTCTTTTATAAATCAGTATCAGATTTTGGTCGACAAACAGAAAAGAAAAAATACAAGTTAAACACAAACAGGAATCCACATATTCTAGAAGACCATTCATACCATAACAGTAATTTATTTAACAATAGAAAGGCACCTATATTAAACCTGGTAGGAGAGCAAGTGGACTTTGTCCACAAAAACTACTGGGATTACTGTTGATAAAAAGAAGCAAGGAGAATTTACCTGTCTGTCATGGTCATTTTGTAAATGACATCGGCCTAGGAGAAGGAAAAATGAATATCAAATCTAAGTAGGGACATTACATTTACACTTTTACAGGACACTAATTCTAGTGACTTTGTAAAATACATTGAAGGAGAGTGTTCATTGATGTAACACAGTTTGCTGATAGACCAAGTGCTCTCACCTGTCCCAGGAAATATATGCCTCCTCCAACTATAAATGCAGAAATGGCAGTACCGATCACAGCAAAGAGAGTAATGGAGCCAATGTTCTGGAAGAAATTACCCTGACGAGAAAACATACAATTTATAACAAAATAAACAATACACAACCAGGAGTTAATGCTCATACTTTGTCCTAAAACTTTGGATTTGGGAGATTATACAGTGCTGTTATCATTTGTAGTTTTTTCCCCATTCTAATGTATGCTTGTTAATGTCCATTTGTACCTTATGCAAGGAGTAACCCGATTCAAAAATGATCGGTGGAAGCAGCAAAAGGAAGAACATGTTTGGCCGAAACATTTCCTCTTCCTGCCAAAAAGAGAAACACAAAGGATCAAAATGATATTTAGAAACTGTTTATTACTGAATCACGCAGGTAGAAGAGCTACTTACACCAAAGCTACAATTCAACATGCAGCATAAAGCAATGCATGTGTCTATTATGTAATCATCATCTATGTGATGAAGGAGTGGTGATCATCTGATACAAAAACCTCAGTCATAGTAAGAGGACCATAGTCGCAGAAGGAAGTGGAGCGTGTGCTATGACTAACAAACTTGTCAAAATGCATTTCCATTAGATGTCGGGGTGACACACTCTACAGAAGGGAATCCCTGCCAGCCAATGCATAGATGCTTCAGCTTATATCTCCTGACAGCACCACACACACACACACAAAGACAGACACACACTGCACTGCAGAGGAACAAAAAGACCATAAATGTCATGTTAATTCCAGTCTCACACACAAACTAGAAGTATCCCAGTGACCTTAGCGCGCTTTATGATTTCAGGCATATAATGAAATCATTGTTGCTTGTCGGCTAAACGGGCCGCCCTCCCAGATCAGGCGTAGCAATCATGTGCCAATGTGTCGGAGCATGATGCACCATGTGGTCCGAGCGCAAGCCCCTCTCTGTGTGTCTCTGTGTGTGTCTGTGTGTGTTTGTGTGCCGTCACTCTACAAGATGGCACCACAAAGAAGCTAGATAAATGATCATTTTTATGTCTCCTTCAATGGAAGGTTTATTTTTGGACATTCAAATAAAAAAAAAGTTATCTTATATATTTAGTGCTGTCATTTAAAGCAGCATTCCTCTTTCCTTTTGGCTTTTGTTTTAATGATGCATACAATGATGCATATCACCGGGCTGAAATGATGGCAACTCTAAATATTGAAAACTGATGCGAGTTAAGTTTACCAAGCTTAAACCATGTGCAGATATTATTGTAGTGCTACATATTTTGTCCCCAACACCCTTCTCACTCAATTAAATGTAGGTCAAAGCGTAGGATGTTAAAATAAGAAGCTGGCATTTCCCTGGCACTGGCAGCTCTTACCCTTCAGGAGGAGAAAGGTCATAAATAAATATTAATATGTGTGAGAGAGCGAGAGAGAAGGAGGCAGCAGGCCATGCATGCACAACAATCTGACATGTACAGCTGTACTCCGGCTCAGGAATGCACGTTTAACAGCCGTGTACAGGAATGACGGCTGCAGTCCTACCAAGCAAAGACTTCTGCTAATCTTTCATTTTATGTGTTCTTTTAAAAAATATTTTTAAGTTGCCTATGTCTGATTGAATGCCCTACCAAACAAGCATTTTTATCACAAGTCTGAACCAATACTGTGAGAATTAACTAATTCTATACAGACTGTGTAGAGGTGGGCGATCGTAACAAAATTTAATACATATTTTTTGCATCATCTCAATAACAATATTTAGACAACCAAAATGCATAAATATCCCATTGTTTGGGAGATTACACTAGTTGATTTAGTCTATTTTTGACATTTTGATTTAATAATGCCACTGTCTTTGTTATAAAAACTTTTTTGTATATGGTTTAGAGTCGATTCAGTACAGATAACAATTACGATTGTCAAAATATGACGCATAGTTGATTCATTGTAGCAGCCCTGTTATAAGGAAATATTGCAAAATATAGAGAGTAAAGCATTTAAAATGTACTCTAGAGCAGTGGTTCTCAACTTTTTTCAGTCGCAACCCCCAAAATAACAGTTGGCATTCACACCACAAAACAAAAAACTAGGCGAACCAAAGTGATAAAGTAGCCTTATGTCTAATGTTTAATTTTGTTTTGAGAAGATATACCTAGAAAAATTACTTTGGTGGGCCAACAATAGGAATCTACATTACATACTACATTACTACATACATACCCCAGCATTTGAAAGGTGTCAAGTCTTGTTTAAGACTATTGTATACATTTGCAATTTTTCCCACCATCATCTGGGGACCCCCAGAAATCATTTTGCGACACCCAAGTTGAGAACCACTCAAGCGATTGAGTTTTCAGAGTCAGCGATTTCATTCACCACATGGAAAAACTAAAGCACAATTAAAAGCGTCCCTCATCTCCCTGCCTGCGAGGTGGGATTTATCAAAAACTAGTCTCACAGGAGAACGATGAGTGTAAAACTAAAAAAAAAAAACATGAAGTTCTTGGAGAACACAGTAAAATTGTTATAAATGTCTGCTGGAGTTTTTAATGAGTTCCATTTTCACACAATAGGCATCACTAGGATAAAACAGGGAAGGCAAAGAAAGCTAAAAAGCAGTAGAGCTCTTGTATGATTATAATAGGGGAGGTCAGAGCCACTGTGATGCTGACAGAAGGATGCTTCCTGTGGGGTTTCAACTCGCCTGGTGGTTTCCAGGTCGGTGCTAAGGGCTTATTAGATTTGCCAATTGGGACACAATGCAAGCTGGTTGTGCATGCTGCACAAAACGGCTTGTTCACCAAAACTCACCGATTTAACTACAACCTTAAAATACATCCTTCAACTAAGATAACTATTCACAATCCCTCCTCCATGACCAAACCAGATTAAAAAAACAAACAAACAAACAGATATATATATATATATATATATATATATACACACACATACATATACATGCATACGTGTGTATATATGTGCATGTATATATATTTATATACATGTATAAATATATACACACATATATACATATACACACACACACACACATATATATATATATATATATATATATATATTTTTTTTTTTTTTTTAAACGATCTGCTGACTCTACCTGACAAATCTGCACTGAAAAGTTTGGCTGAGACATAAAGGCGACTGAGAAGTACTGTGTTTCTGCAGCTTGAGTTTGAATTTCCTTTGGGATCAATTAAGTAATTAAGTTAGCAGGTAGGTAAGTATGTACGTACCTATGTATCTATCTATTGAAAAGCTATCTGATAAGTACAAAACTAACCATTGTAACTGAGTAACTTGTACACTGCTGTGCTCACAAAGGGAGGACTGCCGAGTCTGGAGGAGAATGCTGCCTTTATGGACAGGTGAGCATGTGATGGCAGCTCAGATATTCAAAGGACAGGGCCATAGAGGTAAAAGGGGGCTCCGGGGGCTCTGATTACTGGGTCCAGTGATTCAGCAGCGCACACATGAGGCCCATGGCTGAAAAAAAACAATAAGTTCCAGTGTGCAAGAAACATTGACACAACCTGTCCTGCTTTTCCGCCCACCCCCTTCCGCTCTTGTTCTTCCCCTCTCTCACTGGCAGAGAACAAGGAATGTTAATTAAAAGGTTGTGGGAATAAGCACAAAGGATGGCTACATGGAATACAGTGGAAAAATGTAACGGTCTCTTATGTGAGCTGGATGGGCCAATGTAAAAAAAAAAAAGAAAAAAAAAAAAGAAAAGTTAGTCAGCATCCCGTAAGGCAATGCTGCGTAGGTGGGGATTCAGAAGAAAATTGCGAATGGTTTCAATTAGATCTTGCACCAAGCAAGGAGCAATTGAAAGTTCCTTTCATATTCCTTCAGGGAGAAGTTATGGATAAGTTAAGTTATGGATTTATGTTTTTTTTTAATCACACTGTCAGACCAAATATTTTATGTCATATCTGCAGATAAGCATACTAAAAACTTGGACAATGTAAACAAAACCTGAATAAAATGAAGTAAACCTCTCACAGAACAGCCATTTAGTCCTTGAAATTGCTTTGCAATTGTATAAAATCTATGGCAAATTTAACACTGTGACGTCTCAAAACAATGGGAGGACAAAACAAGTGCTCTTAAAAATGTAATAGAAAAAACATCAAAACTATTATAGAGTAAATATGCTTTGATTTACAAACCATTCTTACCCATAATCCAAAGTTTGTTCAGGATTGGGTAGGCAAAAAATTGTTTTTGATTAAAGCCGTGAAACAATCATTAGAAAATCCATAACACGAGGATAATATAGGCAAAGTGACACATTGCGTACCTTCCAGTTGGCCAGCTCCTGGAATTCAATGATCTTGATGAACCCTCCCATTAGAATTCCTAGAGAGAACAAAGAGACACTGTTGAGAGGAAAACCACCACAACTGTTTAAACTTTTATTACATCATTAAAATTTCAGACTCTGTGAATGTTAAAATGTTGCATATCTAAAGCATGGCCACTATCTTCGTTGTAAAGATAACGGTAGCTTGGTATACAATTCAATATAAAGTGTTTATTGTGTAGTTTTGTCTTTGATAGTGTCTGCATTTGGCTCTGAACTCTCATGTTACACACTCACTAGATAAAGACGAATTAAAAAGCTGTGGAAAAGGCTAGAAAAAACATGAGTAAAGGCCATAAAAATAGATGACACGCTTTAAGTTTAAGCACGAAAAGAAGTGTGTCGAAAGCAAATGTCATGGCAGAAGGAAAGGGATAGTGCAAAGGAAAAGACACAAAGAAAGAGGAAACCAAGAGGCAGGAAAAGCAGAACTTCCTGGTTTGTGGGACTTATCTCTGTGGAGCAGAGGACACTGGAGTTAAACTCAGGGCATGCATAAGGTGGGCATGTGTCAAAAATCTATGTATTGTGTAGTACTGATTAATCACACTTTGAAACGGTGATTAATCACGATTAATCACATCACGCGCTTTTTCAAGCATTAATTTTAACATGTCTATTTTGAAGTATTTTTGCACATTTTCTTCTGTAAATTAAATACTTTGACTATTTAACAAATCTAAATACACTATTTAAAAGCCCAACTAATGAAGTTGAGACTTTGCCATGTCATGTTGAATCTGTGGCACATATTTAAGGTCAATCCAGGCTACATGACCAAACACAGGTTTAATGGAATAAGGGCCCTTCATACACTCATAGAACTATAGTAACACATAGGTAACTGACATTCACGGAGACAGATGGAGCTGGTGGTGTTGATCTGGCGTCAACAAGTGTTGTGTAATAGTTTGATGACATGTTTGGTCCAGTTAACTTGTTTTAGCGCTCACATGCAAGTTTTGTTTTCGTCACTGAGCAAATGTGGTTCGACACGTGATCTCCGCAGAGTAAAGCTGAACTGCTCTCCGCTGCTCTGCGTTCGTAAACATCAGCCGTTGAGTGATCTCCGCTTGTCTATGGGAGGACTGATGCATTGTATGTGTAAAATGAACCTCATGACAACAGCTGCTCCTGTTCTTTCATCAAGTAAAGCCTTCTGTGTGATCTAAAATAGCGTGATTCCTCAAATACAACTGTGTGATAATCCGCGTCAATTTGAAATGAAAGCGTAAATTTTCTATGATTAATCGCATTAATTAACGTGTTGCCTTTGACAGCCTTAATATCGTGATACTTAGCGGTTCAGCTTTTTTGATACTGTATTTATGTATCACCATGTAAGGGTGAGCGATATTAACGAGCAATTTTGTTTAAGAGTTTAGGAGTCGTCTATTGTCAGAAGATATTTTGTCAATCCAACAGAAATGTGTTCAAACAGGTTTTTAAATGTATTATCTGACGTTTAATTATCAGACAATTTTGAAATGTCTGTAAAATGTATCCCAAAAGTGCAGCAATATCACCTTTGAACATTTACAATTTACTACTTTCTTTCATCTTTATTTTAATCAGCTGTTTTGAAGCACTGTAGCAAACTATAAAACCAGATGTTGGTGTGTTTTGCATGTATTGTATGAGTGCGTCGGGTGACAGGCATCAGTGGGTCAAAGAGGCGAGGGAGAGATGCACACACAGTTCACAAAGTGATTATAGATTAACCCTCGTGCTCAAAGAGAAATATACGTTTTCATACCAGGAAAAAATTGCATAAATAGTATGTTAGGTGATGTTTTGGACCACCCATGAAAGTTTCATTGTGATGAAATAAAAAAATCTAGATGGGGTCAAATGGACCCGAAGATAGCGGGAGGGTTAAAAATAAACATACAAATTTAAAACATCATTAATATAATTGAATGGCATCTTTATATGTAGTCGAGCTAATTTGGGGCATTTTTAAAATTACGTATACAACATATATCGTGTTTTTTTTTTTCTGTCCAGCTCTTATAGTTTAAAATGGTGACCAAACATACTTGATTCCGTTTTGTCAAATGTGGGAGTCGTTGGCACATAACCTCTTTTATCATTGACCATGATATAACAAAGAAACACTGTTGTAAAATGTTTGTTCCAAATAATGCTTTATAGGTGAATATCACTTGCATGTAATAAATTATCGTATGTATCGACATCTTGTGCATTGTATTGAATTGTGAGAGACTGTATGATTGTCAGCACTACCAAGAAAGGGAAAACAAATAGAATGTTTATGCTGTGTCCTGTATTAAATGCAGGACTGTGAAAAGGTTTAAACAAAACGTTAAAACAAGTAAATGGAAAAGGGAAATTTCATTCTACAAGGGTGCCTCTTGATGGTAAATTTGGCAAGATTTGCCTCTTAAAGATGAGGGTGTTTGACTGGGTAGCAGATTAAGAAGACTGCACAAGACATCCAGTCAAAATGGTAACGTCAAAACTAATTTATGAAGAACAAAGGAAATTAGTGTTATAACTCACCTAATGAAACCACAGCAACACTTTCAGGAAGAAAATGCAACTTGAACTTAATAAGAAGATGCACCAATATGATGCAGATACCTATGGTGAAGGGGGATAAAGATATTTTAGATTAGTTTAACTTTTTTTTAAATTATACATTTTAGAAATGATACATGCCCTAAATAATAAAATAAACAGAAAGCCAAAATTCAAAAAGAATTACACTAAATTAAGAGTAGACAAAATGCACAACTAACATGAATGCATTTCCTCATATGACTTAGTGGATTTGTACCATTATGCATAATTTATGTCCTGTGCAAAGCTTTTGCGGTTAAAACATGTGATTGCTAAGAACAAAAAAAAGCATAATGGGCACTTTAAGTGTGTTGAGGAGGTTCTTTGTGGTGTTTCACAAAATAACCACATCCTTTATCTCCATTTACGTCCACAAAAACAATCTCCGATCTGATTTAACAGAACTTAAGCAGCTTTACATTTCCGACCATTTGCCTTTTATCTGTCATTTAAAAGGCAAGATAATTACTAAATTGACATACAGTTCAATAGACGATTAACGGGAAATATACTTGGGACTCCATATTTACCTGTGAAATATGTACCTTTTCTATGCACTAGTGAGGATTATTTTGACACTATGCACTAGTGAGGATTATTTTGACACTACAATAAGATTTGAGCTGTAGAGGATATTGCTCATTTTAAAATAGTAACTTATTGTTTATCGCAATATTTAAATTAAAAATATCTTGCACTTCTAAATCTGTTTGAGACAGGCCTACCCTCTACTTATCACCCATCATCCCGTATGATGATTATACAAACCAATAACAAGGAGACTGAAGAATATAGTCAGTCCATTGGATTGCTCTTCTTCCTGGGCCTTGACACCAGTCTGTACCGGAAGAATTGGCTTGGCAGTTGGGGGTGACATGGTTGTTGGTTTATTTGCTGTTGTTGGAGAATGAAGGGTATCATTGTTGTAGAGATCTGTGTCATTAGACTTGCTGCTGAAAGACAGGAGCAATTAATTGAAAGCCAAAAACACACCATCTTATAGTCATGGCTATAAACTTAAAATATTAAGTACATGAACACAACAGATACGTGCGTATTTTAACACTGCATAATACTTAAACACAACTGCAAAACTACCAAGACATTAGACTATTCCTACATTGACTGTAAACAAATACAAGTCAAGGGAAGAAGTCAGATGAGGTTAGGATTCATGGAAAGTGGATATAGAAATAACCACTCAAACCTGGCCGGCTGCCCGTCCTTTGGTTGCTTCTTTTCAACTTTTCCATCGTTTCCTTCATTATCTATTGATGAAGGCTGTTTTACAACTGTAGCAGGTTTATAGTCATCAGCCCCTCCATCTTCAGCTCTCCTCTGCAGCTGTTGAGCTAGCGTTAGCCTACACGAGTTTACCACCAGCAGCAGCGCTACAGATGACAACAAAACTACGCAACGGAAGCCCAACATTGTGATACAACTATTTGTTGATACGTTCTTCTAAATAAATTGGCATTTAACAACAAAATACGCTGCATCTTCCATGTCGACAGCTCCGTGTATCTACCGCTCCTCCACTTCCGGGTGACGTACGCGCTTGTTGAAAAATGTAGTCCGGTTGTGTAATGAAAACCACGTGTAATGAAAGAAATCGTTACAGGTGTACATTTTATGTTTTAAGCTAACGAAGGAAATGTATACGTCAAAACCATATAGAAACACATTTAGTTACACATAATCGATTAATGCTATGACTTTTTGTCCATTGAGTGTCAACTGATACTACATTTACCATGAACCATTGCAGCGAAGAGTTGCATTCGAGTTTGTGTAGTTTTGTTCAAGACAGAAAAAGACGCGCTGTACTAGTTTTGTACAACGTTCACTGAAGCAGAAGTCGTTTTATAAGCGAAATGAATGTGATACATCAGTCAAACGTTTTAAATTGGTTAAACTGTCCAGTTACTCTGTTGCTTTATTCTTATATATGAGTGTATTTTTCTTTAATGACCATGTCTGCCATACTAATTTACCGTGGTATGATGTATAGTCACAAATAAATGCAATGAATAATTAAAAAAAAAAAAATTTACTCGGGGGGAACAAAAAACAAAAAAAGAGGTCTTGTGCCCGCCTCAAATCTGAGTGAAGCCACAAAAAGACCTAGCGTTACAGAAAACAAAAGTTCGTCTTTATTATTTGGGACACGTAACTTATCTTCTTAATTAAACGATGTATTCACATATCAGTGGTTAACGGTCATTAGAGAGCCAGATGCCATAGCAACATCGCGATAGAGAAATGGAAGTACATGCTAATAATTGCTAAGTGTATTTTCACCACACGTCCAAACTTATTGTTTATGCCCGTTTGTTGGGTATGATATTTTAATCAATAGATTCATGGGTATGGCACCGTGGGGCATATTTGTGAGTGCCACGGTCGGGCGGTTAACGCCCACTCGTAGGAATTGCTCATTTTGCAAAGGGGAAGCTCCATTCAAACGGCTGATAGGCGGGTAGGCGACGAAACACAGGAGCGGCAGTTCACCATCAGCAGCAATACACCGTGCGAGCCCAAGGATGGTGTCTTTGGAATAGTCTGTCATTTCTGCCTTTTCAAATTGAGACAATTTACTTTCAGATCAAAGCCATCGCTCCAGAAATGGGTTCTCAGTGTTAATTTGGAGGTCTTCTCCCGTGTTGTTCGACCTGCCGCGGAAATAGACTGACTTCCTTTACCAGTCGCTGCTGCTGCTGCTGCTGCTGTGTGTCTCACCGCTGCCGCAGATCTATCACTGTACTCGGCTCATTTCACCCAGTCTCTCCGCGGCGGCGAGGGGCACCACTGGCTCTGGACATCAGGACACATCGAAACCACTCTCCCGTCCTTGTAGATACCCGTGTGCGTGTGTGCCCGTGCTGCCTGTATGATGCCGACACATATGCGGTTTCGGAGAAGGTCATTCCTGGGGCTTTTATTCCTTTTCTCGCTGTCCACCTCCGCATTGTATTTCATCTACTCAGCACCTGGAATCGGTGAGTAAACGCGAACATAATTGTGCTAATGATGATGTCGGATTGACCATAACAGACTGAACTGAGACGTGCTGATCGTTTCCATACGCTGTTAGGTCATCTTTGACAGCTCGCTTCCCCATTGAAGGAAAAGACAAGGAAAGGGATGCGCTTGTCATCAACCTGGCTGAATCTGTTTTAATAGGCTACAGTAGAAGCTCAAACTCAATCCCATAATAACATGTAGCGCTACATGACTTGCAAAGAAGTGGTAGTGTTACTGCTACCTATGAGAATCATGCTGTAATTAAGAAGGCCTAGAAGCTATGATGGCACGTCTGGACTGGACATAGCTTATCCACCAAGCTATCATGGTCAAATGTGTATTATTAAAAGTTCAACTATTTGTGGCTATATTTCAATACAACTCTATCATGACTGGATAACAGGCTAATAATATGGGTTTGTGTCCACTGAATAGCATGCTGAAACTCATAAAAATGGTAGCTGGCATGTCATGTTAGCTGAGCTGTCCTGTATATTTCTAGTAATGATTACAGCAAATCTGCCTGATCACCCTTTTCCATACTCTCTTCCCTGTGAGTCATTCTATGTCCCTGCTGAGAAGCCTCCTTCAGTTCACAGTCCTCCCCCTATAGGTTTGCATATATATACTATACTTTGCATTAGAGCTGGGTGATATGACAAAAAATGATTATCATGATTTCCTTGGGGCCAGATCATGATTTCGATTTTATCACGAGTTATGTTAACTTTGTTTTTTTCTATTGCTTAATAGAGCTGCACAATTTAGGAAAAATATCTGAATTGTGATTTTGTGTGATTAAGGTTAGATTTGCGATTTAGGTTTGTCACGTTCTGTTGTGTTTGTCATATTTAAATGAGTCTTTGTCGTTTTGGTTGCTTTTGATCAAATTTTTATCGCTTTTGGTCGCACTTTTTTTTGCTTTTTGTGTCAATTTTGTTGAATTGTGCAGCCCTTGTCAATAAGAGGTAAATAAAGTCATTTTCTCAGAGACTACAGAGGCTAAACAATAGGAGAAAGTGTCTAACAGACAGCTGCATTAAAGACAGAAAAACAATGAATCACGATACGTCAATTTCACAAAAATAGCAGATTGTTACAGGGACGGGCTCACAATTCGATTTTTATCACCATATCGCCCAGCCCTACTTTGCATGTACTTTATCTTTATGATAGGCAGGAAAGTGATGTACAAAGTTGGATGTCAATGGGTGTTGCATACCTGACCGTCCTTGAATCCAAATAGCAGCTTTTGATAAATGTGAAAGCTGACACAAATCCCATATAATGTACATATTGACATCATTCTTAATCAAATGTATAAAATGGAAATCCAGAGCACTTTTGTTTGTGTTGCGGATAGTAATTTAATTATAACTGCAGCCAGGATCATGTCATGCCTTATGTTTTTGCTTTATCAATTAGGCTGAATGTTTACGATGGAGAATCAGTTATCGCTTTGTCAAACATACACGTTTTTATACCTTCGTAGATACAACGTACAACTAATCACAAGGTTTCGGGAAAGCGTTTTGCACATTTTCCACTATTTCTGTATGCAGGAAATCATGGTCCACCCAGTAGGGGATTTTCCAAGACAGCCAGCCAAATACTAGCTGTTTGCGGTCCACTTGTCTGCAGTGGTGATTTTTGTTTTATCTACCAATTTGTGTCATGTGGAAAAAAAAAAGGGAGTGTTTGATTGAAACGGTGTGCAAAGTGGAAACCTGGACCTCTTATGTTTTAGAATAGCCATCGACCCATTCGCACTTTTTACCTGCTGTTGACAATGTAGTCAATAACAGGATCGATTCTCGTACGTTCTACACCTCACTGACAGGAATAGCTCAGCATGTACTTCCCAATAACATCCCAGTGATTCTTTGAAAGGTAAAGCAAATGAGGAGATATATTGTGTGGGAAAGTGATTTTTCTGTTCCTTTACTTACATGGTCTTAGAGCTGACCATAAGAACTGTATGTCTCCAGTGTCTTGTACTGGCTTTTAGCACCGGCCGGTTGAGCTAGTCCGAGAACTAAACAAGAACCACTCTCTTCATTATTGATGTTAACAACCAGAAAAGACCGTTTCAGCCACTGTTACTAAAAGCTGCAGTTAAGTTTTTTTTTTTTTTTTTTTACACTTGAAGAAGCAAATGGAGAGATGAAGCAAAGACTTAATGGCGATGATATTAAAGCTCCCGTTATGGCGACCATTTGACACAGGAAACCAACATGTTTTCGAAAAACACTGAAGCATATAAGCATCCAGTCATTCATTTTTTGAGGATACACACATTAACTTGTGTGCTGTTTCTTAATTTGTGGAACTTAGGCTGCCTCTGGTGGTATGTGGGGTCTTCTGCAATTTCAGTATTTGTTTAATTTAGACACATATATTTACTCCTTTAGGTTAATCATTATTTAGAACTACTTTATCACTGATTTAGCCTCATTCAGCTCTGGTTCAGTGAAATTTAAAGTTGATATAAATTATAAAATGTTTAGATCTGGTGGTACTTTGAAAGACAGATAGCCATAATTTCGGGTTGTACTTGTGAAAAGTTTGAAAACCGCTGGTGTAATTCTTGCCTCTTAAACTTGTCGGAACAGCTGTTATTTTTGTTGGACTGTTTGGCATCTCTCAAAAACTGCACGCTCTTATGCTTGTATGTGACCTTTGAGAGTGCAGTAGGTCAAGGTGACTAGGGAAGTGCACAAGCAAGACAAGAATGCCTGGCATTTATGTTCATTGATATCTTCTGTCATGCAGAACTTGGAAGTGTTTTGTATGAAGTAGCATCTGATTAAGTTTAGTCCTGGTTGATTTTATTGATTAGACCTTAATGAGTCCAATCCTGGTTGAATAGTCTTTGGTTAGTCATCTTATTGGTATATTTTGTTTAGATCTGACCTTATGCACTGATTTTAATTCGCTTAATTAGGAGGTATATGAGGTATAAAACAATCAACAGTACATTACTTTGAATTCTTGTGAGGAGCAGTACGTATGCAATGGTCTTAAGGGTTGCCTTATAGTCTTGAGGATGGGGGATGGATGAATGAGATTAGCTGAGCTGGTTTTCACACTGGGGGAATCCGACCACGGCACCTGAGTGGGGCTTCCTCTCCCTCTGTTACACCCAGGTGGTGGAGCGCGCTATGTCCCACTTTTGCTGTATTATTTCTCGGTGTGTCTCTGATGCTGTGCCCTGAGCAGGATGCTGAGTGATGCGGGCGACAAGAGCCGGGCCACAGCTGGGCCTGATCTGAGCAGTTTATTTAATTAAAACATGAGAGAATCCCACTGGAATGAACAGAAGGGAGGACATACACACTATTTATAGGTTTAACATGCGCACACACAAACCTCCAGGTCCAGAGAGACAAGGAGGAGAGGAAGTCAGGTACTAGTCTTCTGGGACATGATTGCTCCTTTTTGACAATGAGCTCAGTAGCTTTGAAGTAGCATGTCAAGCAATGTATTTTGGCTAATCACTTTCAAAATGTTAAAATGATTCAAAAAGTAGATACTGTTTTTGTTTTTGTGTCAAACCATGCATCGTCAACTCAAATTGACACTTGCGATAGGTACAAGTCTGAAAGAGTGGCAGTCTCAACCTCAGTCTAACACCAACCTTTCAAAATGAGCAAAGCAGACCAAACATTTCCGGAAAAAGAAAAAAGTCTTTTCTACTATTTAGATTTAGAACCATCAATCTTACAATGAAATAATTAACTAAATGGAAATATCTAAAATAAACATGGTACATTTGTGTGTAAATTGACTGCTCAAACTGTCAATTTACAAAGCCTGTGTTGGCAGACACTTCCATCACGTCACAGTCACATTCGCCTTTCCCTCATCGCATTTGAATTCTAATTTGGGTAAAAAACATATGCCTAGAGTGTATGGTAAAAACTTGCACAAGAGTGTTTCAGATATAAAGCTCTCACTGACATGCTGCTATTATTTGATATATCAATAAACCCATTTTGTGCTACATCTGAAATATAAAATCTAGCAACTCCAAGCTTGGGTTCACCTTATAGGACATCAGCTAATCTGCTTCTTACATCCTCCCTAGCACAACACAAAAAAGTTTAAGCCCCCTGCTGTTGCATAGAAGTTGTTTTATGGGTTTAGTCACAAGCTACATTGAAGCCCACCCACTCACTGTAAATGTGCAAATGCCTGACGATGTTTACCAAGTATGTATGCAGTGCTGCTTTTGTTTGGGTTGTCCCGCTCCACTGTCCCCATCCTCCACCTGGCTAATTGATCCATCCATTTTAAACCAGTCAGCTTCCTTTGGGCTAATTTCCAATGTCCTACAGGGATGGTCAGCATGAGTGAAATATTAACTTGGTGCCAGCCTGCCATAGATGGACTCCTTTGTGACTAAACAAGCAGGTTATAAATTATGCAGCCACTCACTGTGTTGCTGCTGTGAAGTGCTATTTAATCTTTAGGGCTACATAATATGCTAAAAACAAACAAGCATGTATACAGCGTTGAATAGTGGGGATGATATGGCAAAAAAAAAAAAAAAAAAAACTTTTTTTCTTATATTGATCGATCACAATTTTAGATTCCATTTTATTTTGTCTGTTTAATGACAAATGAAAACTTTTAATTATTGCTATTTCACACAAAAAAAAGTCTGAATTCTGCTCCAAACCACATTACTGGCAAAGGATTGACTGGATCTGTTGATAAAGTTTAAAACTGATCATTGACAACTGGACAAAACCCAATCTCAATTAAAATTTGATTTATTGGCCAGCTCTAAAAAGCGTCCTTATTCTTATCTGGTTATGATACATTCATAGCCACATTTGAGTAGAATTATACACTAAAAATATTGAATTTCTTGTAATTTATTGATATACTCTGACAGTATTTGATTTGTATTAAAGTAAATTTAGTGTCTCTATAGTATCACCACCACAGCTCTTGTTAAGGTCTCCCATTTGACATTTCCACTGCAGTTGCCATGGTTCCCTGAGGACGTGTTCCCATCCAGAACATGTCTCTTTTATTGTCAACGCAACCACCAAAACATGCCATCCTCGTTCTCCTAAGAAACCTCTATTATTGTGAATTGGGACAGGGCCACTGGTGTGTCAGACATCTGCTACTTGTCTGTTACACTGAACAACAAAGTAGTGTTTGTGTTGAATCCGTCTACACTAATTAAACCGCGTCTTTTGTATGGCTAAATTAAGTTGAAATACAAAAGTAGATTAATAACGACTACAGAAGTCAAATTGATGTCATTTGGGACTGTTGAAGTGTTTGATTATTTTGGATACACTTTTCGACCAACTTGACTTATGTCACAGACAGTACTCCACTTGTCCCTGATTTTAAACAAACATAAAGTCAAGTGTGTTCGGCTTGTGTAAGTCTGTTGGCTGGCTAGCTGGGGGTAGAGTTTGTTACATTGTAAATGCATGTGCACAGTCCAAGGCCATGTGACCCTAAATACTCTATTAACAATGGAATTCGGTTAAACATCAATAGACTGGCAGTTCATTGCACCTTGTGAGTCATTTAGAGGCAGCGCAGCAATCCTCTTACAGTCTTTCATTGAGCGTGTGATACCCAACCCTTCTGTCTCATGCTCTTATACAGACAAGCTAAGTTATGTCCAGAACATGCTAAAAGTACACTAACTTCAGCCTGAAAGTGGGTTACATAATAGTTTCAGTGTGCCGCACAAACTACCACTGACCTGTGCTTTTGTTTCATATTTAACCTTTCAATTTGGAGGGAAAAACAAAACATAAAGTCCAGCTCAAGTTAGATTTATCCTCTGGTTAGTCCTATTCAACACAATTATATTTAAAATTTAGCAAAAATATTACCTAGTTTTCCCTTTTATTGTGAAGTTTATCATTTTACTTACTTGTTGGACATAGCAACCATGACCAATTCACTCTAATTCACACATTAGTTTTGATCTGACTTATACAAATATATAACAACAACGTTAGTTTGTTCAATGAATGTTTAAACTGTGCATTTTGGGTGGAATTTTGTGTATTGATGACATGATAGATTGAGGTATTATCAGAACATCCTGCTTCCTGTAATTTAGAAAGAGTTTTTTTTTTTTCTCAATCTAATATCACAATGCTACTTGACTGATGTAAAACTATGATAAATAGTAACCGCAGGTACTATCACACCAAACAAAACCAATAGTTAGAAAAGCATCCAAAACCATCATACGCACGCAAGTTTAGAAATGAATGCTATTTCCAAAGTCGCATTGTTTTGCTATGAAATTGTGTGAATCTTCTTCCTTAGTCATGTAGGCCTGTCAGCTGACATTTTATTCACTTTTAAATGCACCTTATCACTATTTAACAAAATATGAGCCCAATTTCTTGCTCCAAAGTCTGAAAATATTCTCTTAACAACATGCTTTTACTGACAGAGGAGTGGCTGTAGCCTGTAGACCTTGTGATTAACAACCCTTCTCCATTTGAATTGACTGGTCCTCGATTTGACTGAAATTCAATTCACTGCTGTACACACCATACCATAATATTACCACAGTATTCCCATAAACCTTTTGTTATGTCTTTGATACTCCCTGAAGTATGTTTACATTCAGACAAATGCTTAAGTCATTTTTGCTAGGTAACGAATAACAATACATTTAGTGTTTGTAAGACTCTATAATAAAAGTTAACACTAAAGCATATTTGTCTTTTAGCGTCCACACTACAGTTGTAAGCCTTCCATCTTTCAGTATCTGTGGGGATTTCTGCCTTTGTTGACATGAAACACTTAAATGCCAGTTTTACTACGTCACATTTTGTTCGGATGGAGTTGACTCTTTCTTATGCTATTGAAACAGTTGTATTTGCTCAGCCTAAGTCATTCAAAAGTCTGATAACGTGCTCTGGCATTGAAAATTTTACCCACTTCATGGTGTACAAACAGGACTCATTGTGCACGGTGATAAGAATGTTTCCGAGCACGAGTGTGTTGTGTGAATGGACTGCAGTTTTAAGTTCAGCCCCCCTTTTATCCTCTGGAGCTCACATGACTCTTGTGGGGGAAAGATATGTCCTGGCTGTCTAATGGCATCTTGTGTGTTCTTGTGATTAGCTCCAGATGCATATAACTCAACCTTCTATAGGAAACTGACCCGGACATGACGTTCAATGTCTCAGCGCCCGTTGTGGGTGGATTGGCTTATTTCCTTGCTCCATTGTCTTACAAAAGATTTAAGAAGTAAAGTTGTCTGCGTGTTCTGAAAATGGCCGCTTTACTCCATTTATCAGATCTGAATCAAGCTCTATACATTGCACATAGTCGCATTTGATCAGATTTTTAATGTCATGTATTCGCTTGCTTTGAATAAAATGACTCTGATGTCACTTGATTCAACCTTTCAAAAGTATTCCCTCAAATGCAGACAGAAATAGGTAAGATTTATTGTTTTATTTCATTTTCCTACTCTGCGGGTCTGAAATTGTGTTATGTTGCTGGATATCGAGTTGTAGGCTTTAAGATGCTGGTAAATTCAGATGTTGTGCGAGTAAGTTTAACAGACTTTTAACGACCGTACACCTTATTCCAGAAGTTGTCGTGGGCGCTGCCATGAATTGTGTCCCTCTTTCCACTTTTATTAGTTTACAAAGGGCAGCAGATCTCGACAAAAAATAAGTTGTACAGTTTTCAAACCGGCCAGAGAAATGGTGCAGTGTTGACTCAGTGATCGACATGAACATTGAACATTTTACATAAATCAGTCTACTTTATATCATACTTTAGTGGTGGAACTATTCCCTCTTCCTCCGCTTAAGTAAACAGAATTCCTGCTCAAACAGAACAACCAAAACGACAGAAATGCAAACCTGGTTGTAGCAAAAAGAGGCAAAAGTGGGCGGGTGTATCTTCTTGACTAAGCCATGCCTGTAAGATGACCAGCACCTCTTCTTGCTCCGGGACAGATGGCAGAGCAGCAGAGGTGCGAAGGGGAGGAAGTGCAGAGGGCTCCTGTCACAGACACAATGGTTGTCTTGTGTTTGGGTCACTAATTATTTATGTAACCTAATCATCTTGAGGAGAATCCTGTCTCTGCTGTCCTGGTCCTGGTCGTCTTTGTTGTTGATAGTGTTACCACGGTTACCTGAGTCATGTGTCTGACAGTGGTCATAAGATAAGACTCTGAGGTGGACTACAGAAACGCAGCGTGACGACAGGTGCACTTTCCGATAGCAGGTGACGTAACACACTATGCACCAGGTATTATGTTTCCTCGCGATTGTGAAAACACACTGGCTAGACGCTGAACAATACGCCTCACTGCTGAAATCTTTTGTCAAGGAATTAACTTGTAATTTGTAAAACAAATTTGGTAATCGATTCATTGTTATCCGGACTTAACACAGACTTTAAAACATGCTGTCTAATGAGAGAAGAGGTTTGATGAATGAACTGAGAAAGAAAAAAAAAATCTTCAGTTTCACAGTTCGGCCCTCAAAACTTTGTCTGAATCTCAAGAACATGTCAGTGCACAGTGACTTTGTGAGATTGACTTCTAAAATATTGCTGCCTCTGCTGTACTGCTTTGGCCATAAAATCCCCATAAAACCTACACAAAAGGTTGTCATTAGAAACCAAGTTGCCATAGTTTCCAGTCGACGAACAGTGCTTGCCCTCAGGTGTCCACATAAACGGCTTTGGTCGACCATGGCAGCAAATATAAACAATCAAACCACAACCAAAGAGACTTGTTAGAAGTGGCTAATAAATCCTCAGTGAGTTGAAGTTGATTGGCAAAGCAAGTATGTTTCCTACACAGACACTAGATGTGTGAAATGGAAATGGAAAAGAACATATAGCTTACTGGATTGCTGTAGCTGTTTTAATTCTGGTTATTTTGATCGATAGCCATGCTAAGCTATTTACCATGTTTTGGTTGAGGCTCTTTCACGCCTCTAACATTCTAGTTGCAGAAACAGCTCAGACGTGGAAGCAGTTTGTAAGTGTGGTAGTAATCATTAAGGCTTCACAATATATAGCATGGCATACACTACACAATAATCGATATAGCAACAAATGAATATATTGCAAAAACACCAAGTCCTCCATCTGACAGAAATGCACTGTTTTTAAAATGAAAAACGTTCAAAAAGGCTCTTTTTGGCTCTGTTTAGTTTCTATTTTTTTGACTAATAAACAGTCCCTATGAAAAGTTTAAGAGTTGAATACATTTCTTCAATAAGCAACAAGAAATGGGAGTGAGACAACAACAAAAACTTTGAGTAAACGTTTTATTGAAAACAACAGTTAGCCTATTTCAGCTTGTTTCGACATTTGCCATGTATTCCACTGTCTTAAACTTTTGATCGGAACTGTATTAAGGCATTAAACTATATTTGTTTTAATATAACTGAAATTATTGCATCAAAAAGTATATTCCAATACGCAGTTCTACCACTATTGCGATAATTAACAGTTAATATTGCAACCCTAGTGGTAATAGTTCTGTATTTGTGGAGACGTAGTGATTTTCAACACTTCAATTTGAGCAATATTTTTGAGGGCTGTACTAACAGTTGTGAAGTAGTTGCAGTAGTAACAGTAGAAGCAATGAGTAACGGCAATTGTAGCATTCATTGTAGTCATATCATGTCAGATTTAGTTTGTCTTTTACATTGGGTATTTGTTATTCGGTGGATGTCAAATTTCTATTGGCACTGGCAGTAGTAACATAGCCGACTATTTCTCCAGTCAAGTCACCTCCAGCTGTGCACTTCTTAAACCGAGCGGGACCTCATAAACAGTAGGTTCATATGTTCTTAGAAACTGTGTACCTGCCCAATGTGCAACAGTGGAGCGCACCACAGTAACACAAGAATGTTTTGGATGATTGCCAAATATGAAAACATAGGCGGAAACAGGCTAGCCAGGCAGAAGAGGGGCAGACCGCACTGGTTACTCCGGATTACTGCTGATTTTTATCATCCAAACTGCTCCACTGACAATGTGCTTTTTGATAATAACTTAAGTTAACACCAGACAGAGATGAAGGAGGATTAGACAGGGCTGGGCACTGATCTAAGAAGAAGGATCTTTATTACCCAATGACTTATGGTGTAATGCATTAGACTCAACAATATATAATCTTTTAAAATCCTTTTAAACGTTTACAGATAATTCAGTTTTTATTCAAATGTGCGTAAATTCTGACCATATAAAAGAGCCATACATCTACGAATTTAGTACCAGACTACCAGAAGTACTCGCTTAGTAGTAGGTATTGAGGTATTGCTTATATTGTCATAATTCAACTGAATATTTTCAAAAAACAACTTTTAAAATTAACTGTAATGAATCTTACAAACCAGAACAATTATTGATAAATTAGAACACTTGGTTGGTAAAATATTTCTGCCCCAGGCCATGATCAGCAAAAGATTTATCACTGTCAGCAAAAAAGAAGGCACTGGTCACAGTTCAGTGGGCTGTAACGTGAATCCTTCTCTTACAACCCATACCGATCATGCCCTCTTTCATTTTACATTGCATTGCTTTGGAAATAGAAATTCAATTAGCTAAACCACCATTGAGAAATAGATTGAACCTTCCTCGTTGCAGTATTTGTTCCATTTGGGTTACATTTTGTTACCCACTACTCCTCTGTTACTTGATTGAATTTGAGCTCAGGCTTAGATTAATCATAGTGTTCAATCACAGTGGTTCTTCTAGTTAAGGCAAGATAAAAGCTGATTTAAAAGCCTTTGCCCCTGAGATATGGCTGTGCTCTTCCAGCACGCTGCACTCACCTAAACAATTTACAGAGAGCAATAGACAGGATACTAATCTAAGAATGGCTGTGAATAGGCCCCACTGACTTGTAGGAGCCCGTTAAAACCTGTTTGTTCACTAATTACAAATGATTACTGTGAGAAAATACGTCAAGCTTTATGAAATCAAACTGTCTGAATGATGATGCAAAGTTAATGTGTGGGCTATATATATGTAAGCGCTATAATCAATTGCACAATACATTTAATTTACAATGATTATGTTTTAGTTTTTTGGAATATCTTGTGATCTGATTCTGACCTTCATTAACCAAATAATCTTGACATCCAACTGAAGATAAATTATGGTTATATATGGATAGGTTTCCTTGTGGGTTTCCTTTGGGTGCTCCATTTCCCCCACCAACTTAAACATGTAGGGTAGTCCTGACCAAACCTTGTTCAAGATACAGAAAGTACAGCATAAAACATTCATTAAAAATAAACAATAAAAGACACCTTGTTTCATTTGCACAGGACTGTAACTTACTGTCTTTTGGACCTCATTTCTGGTCTGTTTTCCATTTAAAACAACACGCATTGTGATATTACTGTAGCATTTATGTAATTTTCTGTAGTGCATCTGGTTGTTTCTGTGCCATCAAGTCTCAGGGGAACCAAAGCCACACAGGGACGGCAGAGCAGATGGACCGACAGACGAGTACAAGATAGAAAATCAACTGCCACTGGACTCGTGCTGTCCCTGCTGGTGCATAATATGGCATTTAGCTTTAGCTCCAAAAATACTTTGTTTGTTTTATGTTGTGTCCATTTAGGATTGATAGCACTGAGGTTTTTTTTTTCCAGTATTTTGTTAGTATTAGTGGTAAATAGTGCTTTTTAATGTTATGTTGGGCTGGGCGACAAAATGGATCAGTCATAAGTTTAATTTGTTTTTATCTTATTGAAAACAAATAAAAAATGTTATTCAAAATTACCTGCATACTTGACCTGCATGAATCTATGGAGGTAGACAGTTAAAACCAAATTTAGTTTGGTTTAGTTAAAACCTCATGGAGACAGATCTCTTTGTGTGCCAGTTTTCTGCGTAATCTTTCATGCAAAGTCAGAACATCTCCATTATATGACAGGCAAATGGCAGTAACAAACCAGTTCTGTGGAGAGACAAACCACCTCACATCACGCAAGTGATGTGAGGCTGTTTTTCAATATTTTTATTGCAGTAAATACACCTGTAATGCCAATTTTTTGGCTAAAATCTAAAGCAGTGGAGCTTTAATTGTCTGAACATAAACAAGACAAACTTATAACTTCTTAAAGGACACATTCTATTTTGAACTTTTAAACATGTTCTAACAATATTCTGTCATCAAAACATGCCTGAAGTTGCATTCAGCTGCATTCATGCTGTTTTGAGGAATGTTCTTTTGAAAATCCTGAGCGTCAAACACTTCCTGCTAGAATCCTTGATCTGGGACATATTTTCAGATCATTTACGTCACTTATCTGAGAATCTTCTGCTGTTTTTAGTTTTTAAATCATCGCCACATTCGTTCTGAGCAATTCCTCTGTGTCACACATTGATCACAGCTAAATTGTGTAAGCGCTTGCCATCTACTGCTGAGAAAAAATGATTTCATAATAAACCTTTTTTGTTTGTTTGTTTCTAAACATGAGATGGCAAATTAAAGGTACTCTAGAACATGATTAAAGGCGTATTTTTCTTTTTAAAATTCTGGCGGGCCCTGAAATCCAGGGGTTATCCACACAACTGACTCGGGATCCCCAAAGCGAAATGACAGTAGCAATAATTTTAAGTGTCAAAGCATGTTAAATCAGGTTTATTATTGGTTATTTGAATAGTTTATTGTCTTTTTAGACCCTATTTCACAATGTCACATAAATTAAAATGAGATCTTGAAATCATCTCGCGACCCCCAGCTCACCCCTCGCGACCTCCTGAGGGGTTCCGACCCTCACTTTTGGAACCACTGCTCTAATAATCCATTTTTGGGAAGAATCAATTTGCACAGCTCTACTGTTACAAAATGTTGTAGTAGTTGTAGTATAGACATAATAAATACAATAATTCTTCAGCTTCGTTCATCTGACCATGTTCCTGGCTCAAGATATGGAAAGGGCCTCTGAATGGATGTAAAGGTCATATTTCCTGATGGAATCATACACCTTAATCTTAAGTCATAACACATAATCTTATCTGTAAAATAAATCTCCCATTACGCTTTGTTTTCCAGAGTTACTAGTTCTATAGAGTGGCTTTGACTGCATGTTATCAGCTCCACTCCCAGCCCACTATCTGCAGCGCTCTCAGTATCAATGGGAAAAGTTCATCATCGCTTACAGTGATAAATGATCCGCTTGTTTTTTAGCTACGATAGCACTATGCACTCACGGCCCGGAGGTTAATCAATTGATTAGTGGCATTGATTAACAGGGGCCTTTTAAAACAGTGTTAAAAGCCGAAATGTTCATATTAAATGACACAGAATAAATATCGTGCTTCCAGTTTTTGATTGCAAGTATAATAAAAAGTGCTGGTAAAGATTATTTATGATTTATCCAGAGCATTTGTAGTCATGTGTATTCTTCTATTCTTTAAACTTTACACAATGGAAAATATACTTCACACTCTTGTTGACACCTTTTAAATGCTGTTAGTATGTCAGACCATCTTATTTTAAGGTGTTAAAAGATGACAAGCCACAATGCAAACTTCCTGATTGCAAAAGGGACCTACTATAGAGAAGAAAAGTATAACATGATTCTCATTACGCTATATCATATTTTCGCATATTACCCAACCCTACATTTTGGAAAGTTTCAGCTAATTTCTATGTTAGCCCAGTTAGCCAGCCCTCCAGTTACCACACAAACAAAAACAGAACATTATAACTGGTTTAAGTAATTGGATTTCTCAAGGTCACCTCTGGCAAAATACTAAACAATATGTGGACACACTGTAATTTCCCTGCTGTCCTGTCCAAGAGAACGTTTTCAAAGTTCAGTACTACTACAATTGGCGTGCTTTTAGAGTAGAAAGAGGAGAATTTTTGGATGTAAAGTGACAGTGAATTAATGACTGTGAGCTGAGGTTGGCCAGTGAAAGTAAGAGCTGCCGTGGTGAGGATGTTCTGTGGAGGAAGTGGGCCCAACGCCAGGCCTACGATAAGTGCTGACGTCACCATTTGATGAGGTAAACCAAGAGTCCTGTTAGAGCCTTTTATGTTCATTGTCTGTCCTTCTGCCTTTGGGCTATTATGGGTTTGCTGGCCAACTAAGGCGATTAATCACATTTTAATTGTACATATTATCACTCCAAATAAAAAAAAAAGAATAATGCTAAAAATACTACTACTACGAATAATATGGGCGCTCATCATGCAGCGAAAATCCTGGAGCGAAGCCATTTGTCTAATTGGCAGTGTGCTTTTTAAAACATGAGTAAAACATGAGTCACAAAACAATAGTAATACATAACTTTCTCTGCATGAGATCCCAATTATTAAAAATTATCAAGATTTTTATGATTTATTTTCCTTGCATTGAATGACTACGGTTTTCAATGTGAGTTTATTATTTGTTATTAAATACAAATGATTCATGGACATTGGCTATATGGACTTCTAGCCAGTGCCATTTAACATAAAAATCAGATTTATTCCTCTAAAATCGTAGGATGTGTAGTGTGTAGAGACATCTGGGTGTGGTGTAAAAGAATATGCAGTGCAGCTGTGGGTTTGGAGGAAGCCGCATGATCCACTTATGACCAGCAGTCATGTGATCAGACAGTATATTACCGGAGTTAGACCTCTATATGCGTGCTACTTCAGGTTAACACGCATAGCCTACATATTTTTATTTGCCTGGGTAATCTTGTCATCTTTGTTGTGCCCCATAGCTGTGTTTAGCCATGTCAACACAAATCTATCAACCCAATTCTGTGTAGATTCAGGTTAACCACATCACACATTGGACAGAAGGAGATTTTCTGCTTCTGCTTAATGTTGTGATTTCATTGCACCAGTTGTGTATTGTATGCCCTTGTACATAAGTGTGGACAGTCCCTCTAGGTGTGTGCCGAGTGGCCACTTGGGACGGGGCAGCAGTACAGTGCTGCTTTCATAACCTTAAGCTATGACAACAGGCCTGAAAAGAGAAGCAGGGAAAAACAGACATGACAAATAATGACAACGATGGGAGAGAATGACTGGACTCAATCAAAGCAGGAAATGCTATCTTGTGATTTAGAGGATTTGTGTCATGAAGCGGTCAAAGGTGAAACAAGCTGACAAGCTGAAACTTTTGAAGTTTGAAGCTGAAACGCTGAAATTTTAAAGTGCAAGGCTGGTTTGAAGGCACTAACTCCACTCACATGAACAAATTGCCAACTTCTGTGGGTAGACTTTTGCTTGGTCTTTGTTTTCAAACATTTTATCACATCTGGGCAACGTCATTTAGCAAAACGTTTATTGTCCTAATCTCAATCAAACTCCCCGCTCAGCAGTTCCGAACAATGACTAACCTGGTGACAACAAGGGAAAAAGGCTTGGCATCGAATTCTATTCTCACATGACACAAAGATTACACTAGCTACGGTAATAAACAAAAAGTGATTGAACTATGCCATTAACAAAAAGCTTATGCTTGTGTTCCTTTATCTAGAACTATTTGACTTGAATGCACAATCAAACTTAAAATGTGTCAACCATTCTGTAGGTGTTGGGAAGGCGACAAAACAAAACCAACTTTAGACAGGAAATGCATCACAAAACCATTTTTTCCTCTCGCAAGGTAGATGTGGCTGTCTTGTGGCTAGCGTCCAAAGTTCACTTTCATTTACCATGACTTTTCAGCATCTAGTTCATGGATACAAACCCTCAAAATGTAAAAATATACATGTTTGGCCCTGTTTTTAGTTCTAATGCTTTGAAGCCCCCTCATGAATACCAATCATAGCCCTTGCCTTGTCCTACATCATTCGTTTTTAAAATCATCATAAAAGAGGGATTTATTGGCATTACTGACCGCATGTTTTAGTATTGACTGACCAGATGCTGCGTGTGTGTGCTTATATTGATCTCCCTCGCCTCAGGGTCTCCTCGGCATCACTTACCCAGGGTCACGAGAGGTAGAAGCCCTGTTCTGTACTGACGAAGTCCAATAATGATCACGAAACGGCATGCATATTTCACATGCTTCCCTGCAAAAAAAGAAAAAAAAATCCAATTGAAAATCTTTACTCCACACGTTTGCTTTGTCAATACTGTGGAATTAGGGTCATTGTAGTCGCTAATTGTGAGAGATTTAGCGCTAATGCTTTGAGTAATCAGCTGTTTACTTTCCAGTAAGGGATTCAAATAGGCTGCGTATAATGCAAGGCTAATTCAGAGTTGTTATTTCCTTGATAGGGAAGTCAATTTATCTTAAAAGCTGGCATACTTACTGTACATTCATTTGTATGCTTGCCCTATTTCCTAGCCTGTAATTGTATGCACGTGCAGCTACGAGTGTCACCGATATGCTTTGGCGCTAAAAATGTGCCTTTGCCAGAGTGACAGCTTTAATGCCTGAGAGCTATGTGGGTCTGTGTGGTCCCGTGCACATGCGTCTGAGCGTGCACGAGCTACTGTAGAAGGCGTTTGTGGAGAGGTATAGTGGAGGGGGGAAAGTGCTGGTATAGTGCTTATCAGAGAGCCAGCAGAAAAGCAGCGATCGCCTCCCACTGCTGAGCTATCAATGTGAAGTTAATTGCATTTCCTTTTTGAGGCCTATACACCACTGCAGCAGCTGCGGTCAGGGGTACCTTTGGCGCGTCCCTCAAACTGTTTCTGTGGTGTTTATGCTCGGTACAAGGGCAAAGCATCTGCGTGTGTGAGAGAACTGAAAGTAAATCCAGATTAGCAATGTCGCGATATACAAGTTTATGTTATATGTTATGTTTTTGGGAGAAACATCACGATGTTTTGATTATTCCTGATTGTAGGTCAACAATTCATGGGGAAATACTTCATTTGCTTTCATTCACAAGTTTAATGGATTAACATTCCTCACTAGTTTTGTGAAATTAAACTTTCTGAGTGAAAAAGTAATGATATGCCACATAAAAACTGCTTAAAAAGTACTTTACATGGTGAGTATAATTGAACTTAAATTACTCACTGTCGCCTGCAATTATTTTTCAGGTCTTCCTATTATATTATTTAAACAAAGAGCAAGAATCACATGTTTAAATGTGTAAATGTTTTATTCATTTAATAATTGTGTGCTACAAAGTTTACCACTTTGGCCTACATCACCCTTGAAAACGAGGTTTTGATCTCAAGGGGGTTTTACCTGGGGTAAGATAAGTTGTGAAACGCTTGAATGGCGTTTCTGATAATGTTTAAAGCTAATAGATTTTTGCATCTACTGCAGCTTAGTATCGTAAAGGGAATGATTTGATATTACACTATTCTCTTTTATTATGATTAAGGGTGAGCAATATGTAGCAAAGCAAGTGAAAGCTCTACCTGAAAATGCAGAAGTATTGTCTTTGAATAGTCATTTTACCTTTTAACATCAGTAATTATTATTTATGTTGCACTTTTGCTTGACACTACTTGCACACATTGTACTTATTCAATTGCATGGTTTGCATTTTTGAGGAATGAAACACTTATTTTGAGTTTGAATTCTGCAGACCTTGTCACTCTGGGCCCTATACATTCCTACAATCCCATATGTGTGAATAAGTGAAAATAAACTATGTCCAAACCTCTCAGTATTTATATGTCTGGTTGACGGAGCCATACAGGCTTTGTTATGAGCTGTTCTGCCTTTGCTACACTACCTACAGTGTAGATCTGTGTCTGTGTGTCAGCCTGCAATCCATCATGCGCTTTATTTACTTAGCCCCAAACGGACTTGACACAAAATGATACAAACCACATTACCTTGACAGCGACACAATGAGATGAAGAGGAGAGATAGGAGGAGAATAGATAAACTGTAAGAGGCAGAAGATATGTCGAGGGAGTGAGAGAGGGAGAGGGAGGGGACAGAGGAGGTGGGCTGGACTTGACATGAGCACAGCTTGTCCAATTGAGGAGGACAAGGTCATTCAAGGTCCGAGGGGGAGGGGGGCGGGGAGTAGTAATGTATTAGCTCTCAGTAAAGATGTTAGTGCATATGTATTCAGAGATGGCTGTCATTATGGTAATGGGTTTGCGGTGGGTTTCTTGGTTGCACTACTGTGGATAAATGTGTTGTGGCTGTCAGTTTAGAGTTTTTGCAGTTATGTGATGAGAGATGGAGACTGCCCATGAAAAGCCTTCTGTTACTCCGACATTATTTTCTTTAGAGTGGACTATGCAGAAAAAAAAAAAACTTACTGAATATTTAATATTGATAAGTTAATTGATAAGTTCATTTCTGAATAATTTACTACAATGTAATTACTTTTGCCAAACATTACTGCTAAAGCTAATCCAACGCAGTCTGGTTATGAGGCAAATATGCTGGATCATGGTTATCTGAGTTAAAGTCTAGTTTGTACTGGATGCTTGTAGTTTGTAGTTTTGTTTTTTTCCTTGTCTTTTTTCAAGAAATATATAGGATGTTTGTCCCAGAATCCGTCCTCCAAATGCCACTTTGTAACACTTCTCCGACGTTGGCGCCTAGTAAAGCCAAGTGTCCTGGCAGCAAAATGAAAACCAAAGCTTATACATATCGAGAGAAGCCAGATGTGGGTTTATCTCTCAAAAATTTAAAAGTTATTTAGACTGATAAATAAATACAGTTTCTTCTGCTGGTCATTTTATCCCCAATAAAAAATAGCAGCATGTATCCAGATTTGAAATGTAATTATTCTGATAATAATGTTAACAGCATCAGAGCCGGTTAAAACTGTGAAATGTTTAGCTACTTGTGGTGACTTTTATATTTTAATTAAACTTATTATGTTGCTTGGATAAAGTTTGGAAAAATTGAAGGTTGCAGTGCACTGTTGATAAATTAGCCAAAGGATTCTGGCAATTGAGAAACACAGTGTCCCATAAGAGGAAGGAGTTGTGTTGAAAATAGGCAGAATTAGAACATCAAGCATATTTATAATAAAAATGGTTGCCATAGAGAGAATTAAAAAAAACAAAAAAAAACTTGCTGCATAATCTTTTTAAATAGGGGTTATAAGTGATGTCTGTCAAACAAGATGGTCATGTTTTAGCATTTTCTAATAGATTGCTTTGATATTTCCTTGATATTGTCTGAATATTGTCATCAGGGTTATATATACAGTCTATATTTTAAATCAATATATAGATATTCCCCAGCCCCAGTGTCACATGCTTTTCTTTTTGGAGGGCTTTTACAGTGGCAAATGGTTATGTACATATGCGCTGCTTTAATAATACATCTCCATATGTCCGGCGGGCGTTCAAACGGGACAGCAGTGTGTTAAATGTGTCGGTGCCTGCAGGACTGGCCTCACCCCCAGCCTCTTAGCATTTTCCCATCATATGTCGACGTCTCTGAGGGCATCAGTGAGCCGTGTGTGTCTGCTCGTGTGGCTCCTGCTCGAGCCTATGATGGTGGACTAAAGCTGCTGTTGAATATATTAGTTGTTGTTCTATTGTTGTTCTTGTGGAGTAAGACAAGTGTCACTGGTGTTATGCAGAGTTCTGTTGGTGACACACAATATCAGGTTTACGTCTAGTCAGTCGCCTTCACTTATACATAGGGATGTCAACATTATTAGGATCATCGGGTTATTCAGGTCACAATATAATTGTAAGAACTAAAAATGATATTTGTGATCATTCTAGAAGCAAAAGTAAGTAATTTTATCTACACTCTAGTTTCATGTAACTTCAAAAAGTTTAATTTCATAAAGCTGGTCACAACTAGAGGAATAATGATTTATTAGACATGTGAAAGAAAGTGAATTACGGATTTCTCTTTTGTCTTATGGCAATTGTGAATAAAAGCCAATTACCTATGTAACTCTAATTCTGTGAATATGCACATAGCCCTCTACCAGCCAGCAGCGAAGCCCGTAGAGGACGGCGCAAATACAGCATAGAAATGTAAAATGGTAATGTTTCCTCTTGTGCTAACACTGTTAATATGCCTGTTTTAGTCCTGCTGTTGGCACAACCAGGAAGACTGTTTACTTCTAGAAACACTTGTGCCCACATTTAGACTTATTCTTGATTTGATTTTAAATAATCTTGCTTAGTTCTTTTTAATGCTTTTTTTGTTTTACTTTGACAATACCACTTTGAAAGAAGTTATTTTCTGAGGTGATACCTGGAGAACCACTGCTAGGCTTATTTCTTTTAATATCCTGTGCAGTCCTGCTCCAAGCGTCAGTATGTAATACTTGAGATAAAATGAGAACATTGATTTCAGTTAGCACATAGCCTGTAGGAGTTGTCCTGCAAGCGAGGCACTTTGCGCTAAAACAAGACAAATGTGATGGAAAATGTGATGCTGTTGCTAATGGCTAAATGCATTCAGTGGATCTCTGGCTCAGCTATGTTTGTACGGCATATAAATCCATAAACACAGGCGTAATTTGCTGATAATGATGCTGAAATTTTAATGTACTCAAGAACTAAAGATGGATTCATCAGACTGTTGACATTAAGATTTGCTGTGGTAATTGTCGCTCCTCAGCAAACTCTGATTTACAGTGGTTGTATCCGGATGCTCTCCCAGACATTAGACTGACCGTGACTTTTATGTTTTACCTGAATAACTTTGGTTGCAGTGTTTTAAGCTCTACTTTGTGCATTGAAACTGCTCAAAGCTTGGCTCCTCATTGTTTAATCTTTACATAACTTTATATTTATAATGGGTCTAATCAGAGATGCTGTTTTAAGTCATGCAGAACCATGCAAGCTATATCTGCTACAAAGATGAAGTCAAATGAGAACTCGATCCGCTGTTTCTGCCAATAGTAGCACAGTCACACAGCCCCACGTGAACCGGTCTGTCTCGGATTACTTTTACTCTGAAATGGAACTTCTTTTTCTGTCGTAGTGGCGTAGCTTTCCCATGCACACAGACACGTGGGGAGAAAGACTTCAGGTGTCTGGAGTATCAAGATGACTCACGGTTGGACCACATCCCTCCTCTTTGTTCCAATACTCTGAACGCCGACTGTTGTGGTTGAATGTGGGTCATGCACTTCTTAGGAAGCAACCAAAGACACACATGCAAAGAAAAGCTGTCAAAGGGTAATGCAAATGGAAATGAGCAAAAAAGTGTGCCAAAGTGGAACTGACATATGAGTGGACGCCTATATATGACATTGACATTTGACACTGGACTGACCCCCACGGACAGTTAAATGTGCACAATGTCACTCTGCTGGTGGGGTGCATAAAATGCCATGAAGTTAATGCATGTTGTTTTTTTTTTTATTTGAAAGGAAACAGGAAATCAATTTAACATACTGATTTGTTGTTTGTCCAGTTGGTCGAACCTATTCCTGCTATTGTAGGTCTTATGCGGAGTACGCCCTGTACAAGTTAGACATTTTGCTGACTGGTTTGGAGAATGATAAACAACTTTCACCTCCCACAATTATTCAGTAGGATAATTCTAAAAATTGAACAGAAAAACATCCCCTCCTGCAGACTTCCTCCTTCCTGTCATTGCAGTTTAACATTCCTGTTGTGAGGCTGGTGTCTTTTCCTGGTGTGTGTGGAAGGGAAGCCCTCATTAAATACCAGGGCAGATCTGGTGGACAGGCTTTAACCACCGTGAGCACTCGACCGCTTATCTCGCCCCACCATATGGATTATTCATTTTCTATAAAGACTAAGAATTAGGACAGAGAAAATGGCACTTTATTCGGATGGGGTTGTTTTTGTAGAAATAATTGTTTACATTTATGCATAGCTGTAAGCTGTCATACAGGTACAGAACACTTGTTTTTGTTGTGCTCAAGTGTATTAAGATTAGGACCAGTGTTGGTTGTTGTTGCACCAGCCAATCAGGTTAGGTTTTCCACCATTTGTTTGTGGAGTGTATTCCTTAGTATGGAATCGAGTTTGAAAGTTTTTTTTTTAACATAAATATTACGGTTCACATTGGACAAAATTGTGACAGTTGTGATCTAGTAATGTTATAGTTCAATTCTAAGATCTTTTAAAAAAGCATAATATTTTTCCCTTTGATCTTTAAACTTCTCTATGATCCATGTTATGTCTCTTCTGCTCTCTCTAAACCCTGCCCCTGTTGTCTTTTATGTCCACAGTAAATGAATATGTGTTCATGGTCCAAGCCAGAGGGATCCAAATCAGGGAGAACATGAAGAACATCGGAGCTCAGGTCCTGGAGCAGGTGGTGAGGGGCACCTACAGCAACGGCACGGGTAAAATCTACTGCCATCCACTTTCACACATTATATTAGAACTCCAGTGCATCTAATCCATTCCAATTGGCTGCATATTTCAGACTACTCGTATGACTTTAACATGAGTGACAGTGATGCCCCGCCCACCACATACCTTCCAGAGGGCTTCACTTACGGTCCGTCACAGCTCTGCCCCGAGAGGCTGCCCTCTATGAGTAAGTACAGCTCTACAGTTTGGTTTAGCTTGTAATGTTGCACCTGTGGCTAATGTTGTAAAATCTTCTAAGCATTTCAAACCACCTAACAAGATTGCTTTAAGTGATTTATTATAGAATTTAAATGGTTGAGATGCATTATTACACTCCCAGTGCATGCAAAATGTGGTTATTGTAATGGATTGGCTATTAAAGTGCCAGGGCAATCGTTTTGGCTCGCTTTTTCTATATGCACATTTCCAGATTCTAATTTCCACATTTGTTTTTTCTCTCACAGTGGGTAGGCTCGATGTTAACATGAGCGAGGTGTCTTTGGAGGATGTGGAGAGGTCGCTGCTGGAGGTGCAGCCTGGAATAACTATGGGAGGGTACTGGAAGCCCCAAGACTGTTTACCTCGATGGAAAGTAAGAGTCATGAATACACTGTATAGATACTCATAACAAACACAATGCAGGGAATTTAAAAATGGTGCGTTTAGCAAATTTTATAAACCTATATAGAGATGGCAGATATATTGATAAAAATATTGTAAATGTCGCTTTGGAAATATGCAAAATGAATCAATTAAATCATCTGTAGGTTCACTGTAAAAAAAAAAAAAAAAAACCTTCAGAAAGAGACAAACATCTAATGTAATCTCCCAGCATAAAGTGATATTTCTGTCCTTGTGGCTAGTTTTACTTGAACCTCAACCTAGATATTTACAGGCACATTTCATCACATTTACAAATGGATTTAGTCTGAATATCATCATCAAAATAATGGTAAAAACAATATTGAGATTCGGTTTTGTCAAAATCATCGACCCTTAAATCTATTACAGAGAGGCAATTCACAAGCATCCATTTGTTCAGCAGTTTTTATGTCCAAAAGACTGTCATGCCAAATATTTTACAAGGCGAAAAAAATTATTTGGATTCTGTTGATTTAACATTCCATCAGAGTTCAGTATAAATGTAGTGAATCAAGAGTTTGGATCATTACACTTCAATACTACAAAATAATGAAATATCTAGATTTGGGCACTTGAACATGAAGTCCATGTTTTACGTCTTCACATTAAATTGTTTAAAGAAAGTTTTTCTTTCTCCAAAATTCAACTCAAAGGTGCAAACAAAATTTTTCTATAAAGATTTGAATAAAGTTGTGTTTCATTTCTTTATATTTTTAACAAAAACACTAAAATGTAACTTTTGTTAAAAATGTAATTCTGTTAGAGACAGTCTTTACCAAAACTACATCTTTATTTCTACTAGAAAAAAAATATTAAAGAAGTTTAATGTTGTAACACAAATTGTGTCCGGCAGTGTGACATGAAAAATCATACATTTAAAAAGGCGGTTACACAAAAAACCAGACAGCTCGTCTGCCATTTATGCACCAGGACAAGCTCTGGGCTTCACGTCTTTGGTTGCAAGTCAAAATAAATACTTGTGTGACAGATTTATTACCTGAGAAAAATACATTTCTAATTGTTAAAGAAACATCCTTTAAAATGGAAGAGTTACATAATTATTGAACTAACACTATGGACATTTTTGCTAATTTCTGATATTTTTTATTGAGGCACATGTGCTGCCATGTGAGATGTCACTCTGTTAAAATCATTTTATAATTTAGGAATTACACACAAAATCAGGTTATGCTCGTTAAAAGCCTTCCATAAGTTTGTTGTAGAACTGAATTCTTTTTTGTATTTTTCTGCAAAGGCGTGTCACACCGCAGGGCAGAAAGAAGGCGTTACACCCCCAAACGTCAACTACCCATTTATAACTATTCAAGAAGAAAAATCTTATATCCAGCACTTGGTCTGCAAATGTCAGGATTGTTCAAACTTGCTTCTGAGCATGTTGTAATGTATTCTATGCTCCAGTTTTATCAGGAATGCATACCATCTGTCAGCGTGTCTATATACACACTGCCCTAGAGCAGCATTATTACATTTCTTCTTCAGCCAAATGTTCCTTAGCTTTTCCGCTGTGTAACCTTCTTTTCATAATTGATTTACTCCTATATCCCTGCTGTTCTTACTATACTGCTACTATAAAGATAGAAGAAAGAAGATCAAATGTCATGTCATGAATTGTGTTTTTTCTGTGTTTTTAAGGTGGCAATTCTAGTTCCGTTTAGAAATCGTCATGAACACTTGCCCATCCTCCTGAGTCATCTGGTGCCCGTGTTGCAAAAACAAAGACTCCAATTTGCCTTTTATGTAATTGAGCAGGTACATACTACACAAACAAATGATGATAAAAATGTATCACAGTAAATGATAACATATATCATCATATTACAATTATCTGAAAAGAATATCAAATGAATACATAATATAAAAAAAGAATAATTAATAATAATAATAATAATTTATACATACAGTGTACCTTCAATTCCAATACATTTTTTTCTCAAGGGTGGGACAGAGCCATTCAACAGAGCAATGTTGTTTAACGTTGGCTATAAGGAGGCTATGAAGGATTTCGACTGGGACTGTTTGATCTTTCATGACGTAGACCACCTCATGGAGAACGATAGAAACTATTATGGCTGCACAGACATGCCCCGCCACTTCGCAGTACAATTGGACAAGTACTCCTACATGTAAGTTCTTCCCTCCAGCCTGCACTGAGGTTTATAAAGATCTGTTTCCTTAATTTGTAATGTTTAACGTTATTGTCCCCTCAAGGCTTCCCTATAATGAATTCTTCGGTGGTGTCAGTGGCCTCACGGTGAAGCAGTTCAAAAAGATTAATGGATTTCCTAACGCGTTCTGGGGCTGGGGAGGAGAGGACGACGACCTCTGGAACAGGTGAGGAAGCGCTGGCATAAAGAGTCATTGACCCACACGAACCATGTGTATTGGTGTCACTGACTTTAGTGAGCTCTGCGCATCCAGCTATTGACTCCAAATACAACAACAGAAAATATCTGCCTTTCCAGGGACAAAAACATCACCCTGAAATTGGTTGTTTACTTATTCAGCAGATGTGTTTAACTCTTGCTATGGTAGGCTTTATTGACAGGACAGTACAGTCTGAAATGGGGGGAAGTGAAGAGACATTTGACAACATTGGAAACCTGACCCATAGGACACCTTGTTTCTTCCTAGTTATTTGGTTTAGTTCTGAGCTATTCCTTAGTCTATTCATGCATGATAAAGATTTTTATAAAAGCCCCTTTTTTCATAATTGTTGTCTAAGTATGAAGTGAACCTTGGACCACTTGTTTGCCTGGCCTTTAGTGCCATTAGGGAGAACCAGCATACAGCCAACGGAGCCTGCACCACAGTTTGTGAACCACTGGGTTTGGCCGATTAGCAAATAATGCTCTTTTCTTCTCTGTTTGTATTTGGCACAATGCAGTGTGGTCCAGCTACACCGGTCAAAGCTGTGGTTTATTAAGCTTTGTTTATATTTTACTTGAACGATTATCTTCTTACCAATGTATTTCTGTTTGCTCTACAGATTATATCATTGGGGGGAAATGTAAATTTTACAGCATGCTTATTTTTGAGATAATTGTGTTTACTTGGAACGTTTTGCCATTCAAAGCCTACTGTGTGTTGTATGGATTGACAAGGAGTTACTTTGTTTGTACAGGGTGCATTACGCCAATTACACAGTGAGCCGCCCACAAGGAGACCAAGGCCGCTACAAGTCTATCCCACACCACCATCGCGGGGAGGTCCAGTTCTTGGGGAGGTGGGTCTAAAACTTAAGCCTGGTCTATGGTGAAAAGTGGCACTTGATAATCACACTGGGGACTTAGGCTCATGTGATGTAAGCCAGTCACATGAAAGGCCCAGAGCAGTGACTTTCTGAGTTTTGAAGCTTTTAAAGAGGTTGCATGTGATGTGCCTCAGGGCTAGATTCCAATCATGCTTTTGCACTTTTACTCAGTTTGGTAATTCCATAAAATGAGCACATGTAAAAAGAAAAAAAAAAAAAGAAAAAAGTATTTAAACTAGTATAACTTTGAAAAGTAAATATTGTAATTTTTTATTGTTAATTTGAACTTTGGAGTCACACAGAGTAGTAATTTAGTAGTTATTGGTAAATTGTACACTGCATATGGCCTACAATAATATGTATTTTTATCTTTTTATTTATGCAAAGAAAGCTCAAGTAGCAGACTTTTTATGAGCGTCCTGTTCAACTTCAGACACAACTCAAGCAAGTTTAACTTTATTGTTCACTACAGTTAAAATGTGTCTTTGGTTCATCAGTATCACACCACAAACAAACAAACTAATAGAAGAGGATTAAGACATCAAAAACAGGTACAAATGTGACTATAAATGTCGATTACCATATTGTTAAATTGTGTGCCCTGGTTTTACATGTCTATAAAAGGTATTAGATTTATGAGAAGCAAATAATCACAGACGGTTTTTCCTGTTCCAGTTCCATTGTGGTCAGGTTTTAGACGTAAAAAGTCAAGAAAGTCCAACAAACATGTGAGATAATCAAACAGTCTATCTACACAGAAACAATTGATACAATGTTACTCTATTCTATTCTATAATACTATATGATATTCAAACTATTTTCCACGATATCACATATATTAATTTATAAAAATACATATCCCCTTCTGACAGATAGTGATGGCCAACCTACTTTTTCTTAAAGAGTGCTCTCACCTATTTGTATTCAAGAGGTGTCTCAATATAAGAATATAATAACAAAGAAAAATATGTTTCAAGTATTATTTCACATAAAAAGACACTATATGATCACTGTAAACTGTAGTCTACATGTCAAATCACACCCATAGAAATAAATATTAGTTTATGAACAATGTGGCACCACAAAACCAGTCTTTCCAGTTACAGGGTGTTTATTAATTCCCAACTGTCACTGACTTCACCCTCACAACATTCACAGATTTGTACCCAGTTGTACCAGCCAACCACTTTTCCATCACACCTAAAAATATTGAAAGGATTATTTTGATTTTTAAATGCAAGAAGAAGTGGCACACTCCTTCAAATGCTGTACTTCTTTGATTATCTATTGCCATTTGTATTTTTTGTTTATGTGTTCCTTTTTTACAGGTATAGTCTTTTGCGTCATTCAAAGGAGCGACAGAAAGTGGATGGCCTCAACAACCTGAACTACTCCCCCCTAGTGTTCAGGAGGCCTCTCTACACCAACATCACAGTCAGCCTGAGCAGGAAACTTGCTCCGGTCGCTGACTACTGACCTACACACTCAGCTGGACTGCAAAAAACAAAACCCTCACTGGGAAGTCCCCTGGGACAGCAGCCATATTGTCACCATAGTCGCAGCACTGTTAAGAAAATTTCTGTTGATTTTGTTATTGTTTTTTTGTAAATCATTCAAAACCATGGATCAATGTTGCGCTACTCTGTGCCATTATCCATCACTCCACTCATTCGGGCTTATTGTAGTCTTCACATGCCTTTTCAGACCATTTTGGCCTTCAGCATCAATTTCCCACAATCCTCAGCTCTGGCTTTGCTCAAATAAAATAGACCCTCGTTCATACATGCACACATTTGGGGCTGATGTTGTCCTGGGGATTTGCTCTGCTCTTGCACTTCTGATTTTCACAAATGCAGTAAAAATATTTGCATGCACACGTACAATACGCGGCAGTGGGACGAAGCGTGGACTCCTGCAGCTGGCTCTGCAGATAGTATGCCAAATATGAGACAAGAAACAGAGTGACTGTTTTATTGAAATAGTTAATATATTCATTGCTCCGTTAATTACTGTGATGTTTTTGTGTTTGCATTGGAGAATCGGATGTTCTGGCTTGTGTACATGACTGCATCAAGGTTAGCAATAATAATAATAAGCTGTATAATATACCAGACAGCTCAGAACTTGGCGTCGACTTCCTCACAGTATCCAGATGCAATAGCCGGGTGCTAGCTTAGCCACTGGACTTCAAAAGGTGCGACTGTGTATGCAAACATTTCCACTGAACACACCTTTGCCTAAACAAACATAACCATCCCCTTACAACCCTGTGTGCATGTGTGTTTGGAGAGGAAAGGGGGAGCTATGCAAATGGCCTGTCTGTGCACGAGCGGCACTGACGATAGCTCTGGGCTGGTTTGTGTGCTTAGTGTGTAAAAACGGACTGGAGAGAGGAAGAGAGAGATGGCTATTTTAAGTTCCATAATGTTTACTCACTTTCACTTTTAGGAGGCTCTGGAGACTATTACTTGATCGCTGTCATTGTCACTGGTGTTTACCAAAGCTGTTAGGTGTTTTTCCATTAGTTTGTGTTGGTAAAATGCTCGGTTGGGCCGTGCTTCACTGCAGCTAAAAAAAAAAAAAATTCCCCGGAAACACTATACGTCTTTTAATTTGAATACAGTGGAAAGTGGAATTATTTCGGTGGTATTTCAACAGGTCAGTTCACGCTCAACACAGGAATCATTATCTGATCTAATTAGCAGATAAGGTAATTGTAGATTCCATTTGGGGGGGCACAGAGCATATCATCTGCCTCCTAGTGTAATGTGATTTGCATTTTGATTTGGCGTAGGTTTGAGAGTAGATGCTTCCAGCCTTGGCCATAATTACAATGAGTAATGTTCCAAGTTTAGTGACTGCATATGAACTGTAACTATAGAAATAATTCCACTTGGACGAACAATTGTTGATGTCTGTCAAGAAGATCATATGTTAATGCTTTTATTGACATCGGGTGATCAACCACTCATTTGCCTGTTAGCTTGGTAGCTCGAAGCCTAATGTCAGACTGGAGTTTGGACTAACAGGAGTCCACAGTGTCCCTTTTTTGTTTTGTGTGTTTAACAGTGTTGATTTTCAGTCATTTTACCACTATTTTAAAACTTAGTTCATTTTGTGATCACCAACCCTTTATCATCATAATTGGTGTGTCTTTAGTCATGCAGCTATACTTCACACAAATCGCCTTGTATGCATTTATAAGATGTGTCTTGTGGGGGAAATATGTGGCTAATTGTTTATGTTACCACAATGAAATGACAAGAGGCTGGACCTCGTTTTTATTTATTTGATCTTTTAAGAATTATTTTGTGTAATTGTTGAGTTCTATTTTCTTGCGGTTGATGTGATAATGAAGTAAAAGGCTCACATGACAGACTGTGTTAGATGCACTGAAACCTGTAGTTCCTAATATGTATTTATGTGGGGTTTTGAGGCTAACAGGAAGTGGTCCATCTTTTCTACATTGTGCAATGAAAAACTAAAAATATATATACTGTAAAATCATGGCAGCTGTGGTTGTTTTCATGTATAAAATGTACTGAAGAAAAGTATAGGTGAGTTGGATTCCTAGAATTAAAATGTTTTGCTGTAAAATATGAGCAACCACAGCTGTATGGATTTTACCAAAATATTTCATTTTTTATACATTGTAATGAAATGGACCGGCCTTGTACCCCGACATGTATTATATCTGATAAAGCCATTTTGTGTGACAACCACAGGAAAAGCAAGACGCCTAAATGAGCTAGTGGTCTCTGTCTTTCACTGAACACCGTGTGGACTAATTAATAATCAATGGTGCTGACTTTCCAGAGCTAACCTTTTGCGATGGTTGCTCTGTTCTATACACGCTTCTCTAGATGTCCAACTCAAATTGTTAGTGTCCACCAAGGGCAAGAATATTCACTAAACTGTAGTTAATTTCCCATAGTGTGAAAAGTATGAAAAAGTTCTTTTTGTCATATTTATTGTCTCAATAAAGAAAGCTATTCAAAACAAATACAAAATGATCAATAAAATAAACAAATATGGCTAAATTGTTTACTGACTGAGTATAGTACATTAATACTGGCATAACTCTTTAGTACCTTAAGTTAGAGTAAATCTTGTGCTTATCTATTGTAAAATGAAGCTGTTGCCTTTTCATTATGCAGTGATGCATTTAGCTGCCTATGTATCCTTGATTGCTGGCTTAATGCCGCTTCAAAAGCACATTGTATACCTCGTAGCCGCTCACTAAGAGGTGACTGTGTCAGTCATGGACCCTAGCGACTTACTGTATGTGTTAAGTTTTCTTTTCCTTGTGAGTTTGAGTGATATGGCTTATGTATAGTTTATAACAAATTAAATTTTCTATTATTTTCAACCTGTTCTATATTATCTACATTTTTCTTTGTCATTGCTATAAATTAAAAGCTGAATGGACTTATTGCAGAAGCCAAATGTGAACTAAAAAGACAAAACGTTTTGCTCTTTTTGTTTTGTTTTTTGAACCGGCAGCTCCATCAGCCATTGCCATCTTATCAAAACAATCCACATGATGAAAAAGGGTAACCAAATAGGAGCATGCTTGTTATCTGTCCACAAATTTTAAATAAAGAAATGGATGGTAAACCCTCTAAGAGCATGCCAAAATATGTTGTTTATCTTGTGGTCTCATGGTGGACCCAAACCAGGCTTGCTGCTGCTCATTTGAAAACCGACTTGACCTTTGACCCTTGTTGAGCTTTCCTGTTCAGATCCATTTTGTGCCAGTTTCAATGATGGTATGCTGTTTTACCACACACCTGATGAAACTGGCAGCCTTAAGCTTATTAATTTATTGTAGTGTTTTTTGTTTTTTTACATTTAAGTTTTTTTATTTTTATAAGAGAAAGTTTTAATTGAGAAAAAAAAACTTCATATAAAACTCATTGTAAATATTGTGTGTTTTAGCTAATTATAAGGACTTAAATCACTACAGATGCTAGAGTTAAGAACAAGAATTTGGAGGGGTTGTGGACAAGTGATTGTGGTTTCATTTAAAGTACACATTTTTACTCATTTAGTTTAGCATCATAAATGAGTGTTATCGTGTCCATTTTGTGTAATGTCTTTGCCCATAAACCATTGTAGGATTGTAATGATGCAAAATGGCACCCAAACTACATCCACAACCCACTCCAAAAACACATATTTTGTAGGAAAGCAAACTATAATAAAAAATATGAAAAAATACTGCTAAATTTACAGTTGTACCTGATTGTAAGGAGGGTTAGTTCTCCTTGACCTGAAGCCATTTGAAGCCACTTGTCAAAATTTTATGTCTGCCTTATGTGTATCTGTTTGTGTAATGGCATATTATCTTTTGATTATTGAAATTTGTATGATGGAGATTTTTCTTTTATACCATCATTGTTATTGTCAGAGTACACCGATAATAAAAGACAAACTTGTAAAGATTCACAGTGTGTTCTGGATGCTTTTCTTATTGAAATCAAGTATATTTCTCAGTGATAGAAAGTATATGTCATTTCTTTTCCACAACATTTTAAAATTGGGTTGAAAAGTAGAAGGTACTTTTCATATGGTTTGAAAGAAAGAAAGACTATAGGTGAAGTAAAATCTTAAATATTGTTGCTAGAGAACGCAAGAAGAACCAAAGGATAGTGCTCAAGCTGCCATACTTCCCCCAGCATAGTTCCTCCTAGAGCAGATAGAGTTCCTACTAGTTTAGTTTATTTATTCGAGCTCATACAGGATCAATAATCGGTAATAGACAATTAACAAGTTGTATTGCAATAATGTACAATATTAACAAACAAATCTGTAAAGCATATTTACTTTTTACTTTACAATTTAAATGAGTGCTTAAACAGTAGATTTTTGAGTGCAGCCACGTCACAAACCCACATGGTACACAAATTAAGACTCAAATGTTTTGCAACTTGTGGGAAACTTGCAATTTAAGTAAGTACTTGCTACTATGTCAAGTACAATTAGTTTGCCTACTCCACTTCAGCAACCTACTGTATAGACTCTTTAAAAATTGTAAATAGTAAAGTAAAAACAGTTTAAATCCCTAAATGGACGGAAAAGTTAAGTGGAATATAACGCTATTTCACTGGAGAAACTGCCTCAGAATATCACAAAATAAGAAAAAAGTGGTTTTGTCAAATGAAAACCACTCAGACTCTGGTTTGAACACATTTATAGTTTTATATTGCATTATTTCTTTATTTAATAGGAGACAATGTTGACACTTTTTTGATGAAGACAAATCCGGATTTCCTGGACAGACTGGACTTTGTGATGTTAACCCCACAGTCGTTTTTATTATCCACATATTTATCACACGCTTTAAAAAAGATTATAGTTTTTGTGAAGTACAAATTTGAGGCTAGAAAATTGTATAGACCTATTTATTTCCCATTGAAAATTTAAATTGTTGCACATTTTTAATTATAAAGAATTTGAAATCATGACTATTTACATCTGTTATTGTCTACTTTTACCTTCAGTCACCTTCATTCTGGATTTCTTAAACTTTCAGATGAGCATTTTAATGAAACTATACTTCCATTTCTACATTACTAAGTAGGCTGGTACATTTTAGGCCGTCTACGTTCACTGCTAACACTACTGCAGTTACAAAAGTCTGTTATAAACGTACTTCCTTTGTTGTGGTTACATTCTTCTTCCTGATAAAAGACATTTATTACTTCCATAAAACACAGAGCTCAAATGATGCTGCCAAATGAAAAACATGACACGCTGTGCTATCACCGCGTTGAACTATGAGGTAATGCTTCAACGTGATGGAAGGAAAAAAAAAACATCTGAACGTTTTAGATGTTGACAGAAAGGGTTGGAGGTTAGTCTAAAAATACCCCGGGTTTTATTGTGCAAATGAAACGGCAGTAGCTGGAGCAGAGAAAGTGTGCTGGTAACAGGCAGGGATATAGATAGCACCATGTTCTCTCTTAGTGCACAAACAGAACGCAAAACAGAGGATGATTGTACATGATTTTTGGACGCACTTGGAGTATCCTGTGGTTACGAACTGCATAAAGTAATTGAGGAAAAGGAAAGTGGTGCAGACATTGCAGCCACAAAGGAGATCTTGTCTTGGATGTCCAGTCTGTCCCTTAAATACAAATACTTTAAAACCCGAAGAAATGGCAAAACAAGAAGCTTCGACTGTAGAGGTCACTTGAGATTCATTTAATCTAAACAGCTGCAGCAATGACCTGTAGCGATCAACACATTAAGCGCACATCGTGGCCAGTTAGTGAGTGGCAACTGATTTCATTACCTTCCAGCAAAAACAAATAACGCAGTGAGCGAGGAGGAGGGGGGTTTCTAATGAAGTCTGCAACGTCATTTGAGTTTATTTGTCCTCCCACGTAATCTGCTAAATGCCTCAGTGGGAATTTCCGTGATCCAAATCAAAATTGTGTTTTCGGTAATTCCAGGGAAAACATCACATGCACACAATTCTTCTCCTCAGACATGTGCCTATCTGTTTACTGTCCAAAGCACTGGAGAGGAGCTGATAGTTGTAAATGTGTCATTAGATTCTTGTGAGAGAGTTCAGCAGTGGTGGGCGAAGTATTTTGCTGCTAAAAGTAAAAGCACAGATACAGTCACATTAAAAATAAAATTAAATACACCTTTACATTTTTACTTCTGAGTAAAAGTAATTGTCACAGACTGTTAAAGCGTTCAGTGACCTTGATAAAGAATTGTTCTGATTACTGGTTATCAGAAGCTGTTTTCCTGATCATTTATACAGCCTGTACTTTTGTTTGGTCAAAGCCGTGACTCTTAAAATGTAGGCAAGATGTCCTCCATAAACATGTAAAAACAGGTCAGCAGGTCTAAAACCATAAGAAAAATGACTTAAACTTTTCAGTCCAGTTCAAAAATGTTGTGTGTAGAAAGTACAGATAGCTGCTCTCAAATATAGCGAAGTGAAAGTTAAAAGTATATGTTAATGAATGTACAGTACAGTACTTTCCACCTCTAGAGTTTGGCAGAAGTGTGACTTCTGAGAAATGGAGAGAGGGAGAATTTCCTCTGCAAGATCACTGAAAAATGTGTAAATTAAACAAACGACAAACTCAACCTGTTTTGACGTGACCTTCAGTTATGGAGGAGACATAAAAATACCATTAAAAGATCGTTCCTCTGCGCAACACTTTTATCCAAGCCTCTCTCTCACAGATCACACTTTCTTCTCTTTTTGACTCGACTATCAATAGCAAGTTTCATTTTAGAAGTGTCAAAGCAAGTGTGGTGTATTGTTCTGCAAATAATACAATCTTGTGTTTTAAATGCCCCGTCTGTTGGTGCCTCCTCAGTCCGACAGTGTGACCAATGTGTGAAGGATCCTTGGCAGAGGCTCTTTGGTCTCGTCGCTCACTGACAGACCCACACTGGGGCAGCTTCTTCTGATCTCAGAGCAGCTCTGGCATAGGCACACTGTTGTAGTTATTCACCCACTCTCCACTCTATTACACCATCAGGGTTGTGTAGAGAAAATAGGGGAGAAGAAAAGGGCGATTTGAAATGAGGAATGCAACTTTTGTTTAGAATTTGGAGCTGCTGTGAAGAAACACATTTAAAAGTGTCCGACAAAGCAGTATTAATAGTCGTTTTGCTGAAAGGTACGCTTTGTAACTTGTCTAACGGTGAAAACAGCTGCTTATGTTTTAGATTTGGACTGTAGGCTTTATTTGACGGGAAAATATAGGATATAAATATAGGGCATCCGGTAAATTGTAACCTTCTTCTGTAAAAAAATACCTGTATTGAATTGAATGTTATGAGAGACCGTTTAAAATGCTGTCATCAAAATTCAGGAATGGAGGCGACTGGAGAATAATGAAAAAATTGGAAAATGAAATAGAGTGTAAGTGTGTAACAATCAGCTTTTGTGAAAGGGAAAAAAAACAATACATTTGAATTCCCACAGTAGAAATGTCAGCTAGTTTGCTTTTATAATACAGGGGATGGATAATATACCATTTTGTAGACTCAAAAAAAGTATATTTAAAGTATGTAATATATCTCTGTAAAAAACAAAATATCACTGTTTTGTCTTCATCTAAACTGTCGAGTAGCTGTCATAATCTCCTTGATCTTTGATTTGAGTGATTGACATTTGCCTCCAAAAACATATATTCTGATTTTGTGATAGTCTGAGGTTAACCGCATCATGTTCCACTTCCGATCTGGAGTCTAGAATGCTTTTGCTCACTGTGGAGAAAAGCAATAACAAGCAGGTAGTGGAACCTCAACCAGCAAAGTTAAAAGACAAACCTAACGCATTTCTTCTGGTTTCTTTCCACCTAAACAATGTCCCCTGCACCCACGAGGAGCGGCCTCTTCATATCTCAAGAGCTGCTTTGGTATGCACATTCTGCCCACATTAATTCATCCACACGGAACCTCTCAAGTCTCCAGTCCCCGCTCTCTCTCACTTTGATGTATCTGTCTTTGTCTTTGTATGCTGTTTGTTGTTCCAGTGCACTTTTCCCAACTGAGCTCCATGATCTGCAAATCCACAAGGATCCTTTTGAATGAACGTTACGTAACACTTGCTTTGGTTTTGATCGCCAGTGTTGCTGATGCCTCTGTCTGTAAATGAGCGCACATTAATCATTATTTCATGACATTTCCATCCATAACAAGAACAAGATAGTGAGGTTTTCTGGGAGCACTGAGCGGCACACTAATGACAGCGAAAGATAAAGAAAAGATAATGTAAACAGCACAGGGTCCATCAACTGACTTCAAAAAGCTCCATTTAGATCCAGGCACAAGATAAATATAAACTTATCATCACTGGGCTGATGGATTCCCTACAGACACTTAGACACCCAGCCATAGAGGAAAGACTTTCAGGTCTTTATTTTCACACCACAAAACTGAAAGTATATTCAAATAAGTCTAGCTAGTAGCTCCCACATACACTTTGGCACATTGTTACAGTAATATTCAAACGCACTCCTTTTTAGGCACGTGCACAGATTTAGAACAGCTTTTTTCAGACAGCGAAGTGAAACTAAGGTGGTAAACCCAAGCACAGCCAATCAGCCCAAAGACACAAAGACAGTATTCATCTGAGGGAGCTGGAAGTGCACTGCCAACCTGTGAACTAGTGGATCTGACCAGTTAACCAAGCCTGGACCACTAACCTTCATCACAGAATAAGCACTCTGTAAACTCAGCTACTGCCACCCAATGTGTGTGTGTAATTTTGACTGGATAAATGTAGAGGAACATGGTGGGACCAGGAAAAGTATAAGCCACAAAACCTGTATTTTTATTTATTTATTTATTTTTATTAAAGGGGACATATTACTCAAAATCAACTTTAATGAGCTTTTAATTTTGTTAAAACTGTATTTCTTCATCATTTTTTACTCAAAGTTGGACTTTTAAAAAATTATAATTAAGCCATTTTCGATCAATATTACAGTTTAAAACGAACAAAATGTAAAATCATGATCTACTTATGTTATAGTTCAATACAAAGTACCTGAAAAAAAGCATTAAATGTCTCTCAAAACGAAACACAAAAATTCAAATTCCACCTCTACTTCATTCCCTGAACTTCATGACATAATTATGGTCCATCCACGTGCATAAATAAACATACTGCTAAACAGAAATGTAAAAAGAAGTAATTATCTAAATAGTCATTTTGATGGGCTGTAATTTCTTGTTCTAGTGAATAATAAAGGTCTTGCCAGTATGGGCTAATCATTGTGCAGACACAGTGAAAATAGGTCCATGTTTCCGCCTGTGTCCTTCCTCCAAACACACTTGCTCAGCTCTGAGAGGCAACCAGCCAGAAATGCCCTTTAGCCTGATGCAGTTTTTAGCTTTCCTCTTGGTTCTCTATGATATGTGTGCTGACATCATGCATTCAGGGCTCTACCCTATCAGCTTCAATCAGAGGTCTGGAGAATATAGGACAATAGTGCCTCACGGGATCCTCCGTGGTTCTATACATGTGTAAATCTAACATGCATTCATCACATCGCAGCCTGTTATGTAACTGTTTGTCATGGTCTGTCAGGTGTAAAGAGGAGCTCAGAGTTACATCACGTCAGACAGCTGTGCCCCTTGCACACATGCAAACATATAGCAGTGTTGTCTTTAGGTCCACAATAGGCCGATCCTTTGTGGTATGATGTCTCCCATGGGACGTCCCGGTAGGCACCTGACCGGCCCCAGGGCTTCTCTCCTGTTTGTCTGCTTTCAACAGAGTAAATGGATCCATAGAACATAATATATGACGTCTGGTTTGAAATCATGTGCCATTATTTGGCTGCTTGTCGGTGAAAAACAATGGGCTCAGTTGGCTAAGCTAAGGTTTCTGTTAAAAAAAGCTTTTATTACAACATAAATTTAAAGAAACAACCAACTGAAATGTAAAGTAAAGATTACCTGATTGTTTTCTTGTATAGATTACTTCTGTTTTTATCTAATTTGTTTTGTTTTTATTTTTATTATGCTTCAAAATTAGCATTAACGTTAGCACTGACCCACAAACAGCTCCATTCATCAACACAGAGGTGTCGCTGGGGAAGTATTTATCTCATTTGTGAAGTCTTTAACCTGTTGTCAGTGACATCCACCTGCAGCTCATTGTTCATTGTGTATCTCTTTCTATACTGTATGATGTTTTTATTTTTTATGATCTAATCATGCAATTGCTTGAACAATGCAAGCAAAACACAAAACACAAAAATGGTCAATGAAGCATAAATTAGGGTTTAGTAGCACAGGATGTTTGTGTAGAAAGTTTGTTTTGTGACCTAGTTTCTATTTATTCTGAGTTGCACCACCAAAAACAAACGATTGCGTCTTTGGCCAATCTCAGATATCCCTGAAATCTCACAAAAATCCAACCATTACATGTGTACACATAAATAAAGCCCTGCTGGTTTGAGTTGGGCAGGGTGACGTGTTGTATCAGGTGGTCAGGGTGCCTGGTGTATTTTTCCCTTGGTATTCATGTACTTTCTCACATGTGTGGACCCGGCCTCAGTGCTCCCAGCCATGAGCCTCATGTTGTGACTCCTGTCGGGACAGGCTTCCACTTCACACGACCTTGACACTGTTTTGTTGTGTGTCCCATTATTGTTTGCAGCCCTGTCTTCTCTCCTCTTCGTCGCTTCTCACTCCGATTAGGCCACTGTTGCACTGGCCGGAATCAGAGCTGCACACTCTTAATCCACACCAAACACTTGTCCTCTCACTGACCCCTTTTGGCTGGAGTCGGTATCTTTGGATCCTATCTTGCGCTAAATTATTACTTGCTTAGTATTTATTTGCATATTTACATTCAGGGATCATGTATGAGCAACAGTGGTAGAAGATGTTTTCAAGTTTGTTATTGAAATAAAAGTGCAGTTACAGGAGCAGAGAAGTATTAAAGTACCTGTTGAACAATGTACTGTACTTTAAGATTAAAAAGTATTTCACACAGATTTTGAGAACTGTTAAAATGACAAATGTAGATATCTTGATCTTGAATTGTGCTGATTTTTGGTCAAAGGAAGCATCTAATCATCATCTAATCATTTTTATTAAATATATTTTTGTTAAAACCTGGTCTTTAACTCAAAATTGTTGGACACCAGAGGCATTAAGGTCAATCTCAAACTTGTATGTTGTGGAGTAGAAGTACAGATACCTGCTCTCAGATGTAGTGGAGTAAAAAGGACCAGATTTTCAGATATTTTTGATTAAGTACAGTACTTTTCCTTTAGTACTAAGTTAGTTTCCATCACTACACAGACCTTGGATGGGATACATCTTGCTACTCTTTTCTTCAAACCCAAATTGTATCTTAGTTTGGAGCCTCATTTTGGACAAGACCGAATAGCGATTGATCCATTCTTGTTTTCAAATCGTTACACAGTCACGTTTCTTTCCTTTCCAATCCATCCCAGGTTTGAGACTGTAAACACATTTCAAATTACAACTGAACTCAAAGCCAGGTTGCTCTGTCGGCAGATTTCACCCAATATCAGCACATAGTTTGGACAGCTACATCCCTCCCTGATTAATTTCCTGTCAGTATGTAATGGGATCCAGAGATGTATCATTATTAATATGCCTCGCACCATATGCGCTGTTGACGTAAGCGCTTTTGTCAGGGAGGAGACACTGCTGTTTAACAACCATTTTCTTTTGATTGTGTTGACATAGATGCGGTTGTTATGGATTTTTTTTTTTTTTTTTTTTTGTAGTTCTGGTGGTCTTATGAGAAGGTTCAGGTGAAATATGTTCTCATAATATATCCTGCAGTTAAAGTTAATGGTTTTTAGATCAGATTGGATGCCATTTGTGAAACTACCCTCTATAGTACCACGACTACTCCCGCTTCTTCTGCTAGTATTTTACTTTTAATGAGTACACTCACTCCGGAAACATTACTAAACAAATCATCTGGCATTCATTAACATTTTTGACAAAAACACTGTCGGGAAAACTACTAACTAACTGGATTGTAGCCTTGCTCTTAATGGTAAACAGATACAAGTGCAAAAGACAACATGAACAACTCAGGGTCATGCACAATGTTTTATAATTAGGAATAAATCAACAGTAGAATTGTTATCAGCAAAAGCTTGATTTGTACATGTTTGCCTCGTGTCTGGGGATGCAGATTTTAGAATTTTAAACCTTGTGCATTGTTATACAAATGTGTACACTGAGAGTACAAATTTTCTATTGTTTCATACTTTTTTTTTGTTAAAAGCCAAATAAAGGTTCAGCCTTTTTAATATGTTTCCCTCCTGTTGGAAACTACATGTAACATTTAATTTAACATTACTTTTTTTTTTCTTAATTACCATGTTTTCTGCTATGTTGATGTATATACTGTAACCCCACAAAATTAAACAGAACATTTTTACTTTGAATGACATCTTACATAGACATTGACTAAAACCTTGTAAAAACACCTCTGTGAATTTGAATACTTGACAGAAACACTTTTTTTTATAATGGCTGTAAATGGAGACACAAATTCATGAATGTATACAAAACTTCTCACAAATGGTTAAATCATGACAAAACTCACATGTGTCTAATCAAGTAAAATACACACATCCCTGTGAATTTTCATGGCAATCGAACCACAGCCAAAGTTCTTGCAGTAAATGTATCTTTAGATGCATACATTCCCCAAGGCACAAGGATTAAATATAAAGTCTACACACCCTCCCTTTAAAAGTACTTAAATACACGAGTCAAAAGAAAGTATTTCAGACTGAGGTTGCTACTTGTTTGTGAGTCAAAGCACATGATAAATGAATGAAGCTGAATAAAATGAGCTGCAAAATGAGGTTAGACTCGTTTTACAAACCTGGATCTCTGGATAACATCAGGCTTTATTCTCCTGTTCTTTACACACAACATCAACTACTGCAGGATGGAGCAGTCACAGCATAATGAAAGCCAGAAGCAAGGTATAAAAATAATAACAATAAAAAATTCCCGGCAGTGTGAGAGTATTGAGCGGATGAAAGGTCTGGAGGTCAAAAGTGGGATACAGGGAAAGAAACAGTTGTGAGATGAATAAATATTTTGATATGGGTGGGGCACAGGCTTGTACTGGGCTGAGAATGATGTTTTGGAGGAATAAAAACATCTTTAGAAACAATTCAAATCCATCCGCGCAATCTTTTTTATGCTTGAGGCGCGCACAAATGACAGTAGCAATGGAGGCCTCGCTCGCACGGCCCTAAAGTAAGACATGAAAGTTTTGTTCATTATTGATGTACAGGGAGCTGGGAATTGTTATCTTATAGATTCCTTACATGCTTCGTGTACGTTGGGATTGTTTGTTGTGACACTTCAGCCGGCTCTATCACATAGTACTGAAGATGCCACACATTGTTACGTTGTGGAGGGCCTGGTCAGAGTCACGACGTGACGGTCATATAAGGTTATTCAAAGTACATTATGTGCTAATGTTTTGAAAAGTTTCCTGGTAGTACACTGTATATGAGCTGCTGCAGTGTTTACAAGACACTGAAAAAGTTGATAAAATGTCTGCGAGGCACGCAATGTAACTTTTCTGATGGAGAGTCCGCCACCTTTACTGGAGTTAAAGTTAAAGGAGGCCTGGTGGAAAATTTAAGGCAAAACAATACAATCTCCTTATGGACAAGCAGGCAGCAAACTCACCACCAACTTTAAGAATTAAACAATAAACTTTACACAGTATATAAAACAAACTGGATTTCTTTTCTGAAAAACACCACAACCGTTTGAGATTTTATTCCTTGTCCGTTCCAACACATCCACTGTACGTGTAGTCGCTGGAAGGAATTCTTAAAGCAGAAACACAAGTAAAATTCATACACAATGTCCATATATAGCACCATAGTTGACAGTACAGTATTATTAAAGTGTCCACACAGATCTGGTGTGCTTGTCAGTAGAAACCCGTAGCAGCGTATTAGTCTTTTTGCGAATCATTAATACACATTTCTTTTACATTTGTCACTTAATCATCATAACAAAATGCAGTCACTTCATATAAGTTAAAAAAAATGAAAATGTATGAAAACGTAACATTTCTCCAAGCAGAAAATGCCCCATATAAAAACATTACTATGCACAATATAGGCGTGTCTCAGTGTTCCGGATCTTTTCACTTGACTGATCAAAATTCCCCGCACATCTGGAGGCACTAGAGAACATGGGGGCGGGAAGCTTATCTTTCAATAGTTCAGCTCATTTGCATCTGTGCTGTTTTTGATTTGAAACAAAAAGAGAGGAAGTCACTTTGAGTCTTTTTCTGTAGCAAACGGATGCTACTGGTCACCTTTTTAGCCTGTCGCGGCTTCCTTAGCGATACACTCTTTGACCTCGTCTTTCAGTTCAGCCAGTTGTTCTGAATGCACCGTGAGAGTACCATTCACTTTGGCAAGATATGAATCCGAATGTCGCTCCAGTTCTTCCCGGATCTGCTCCAAGTGTTCCGCCAGCTCTCCCAAACCGCTACACTGGCCTTCCACCTGGCTCACTCGACTGTCTACATCCTTGACCTCCTTCTTCACCTCCAGTGCAGTGCTTTTGCAGCCCTGAAGCTCACCCGATAAGCGTCTTTTGAGTGCCACCAGCTCTCCCTTCAGATGGGCCAGTCTCCTCTCCCCAGCGCCCAGGAGAGAAGCTTGGTGACCCACTACTTTGGTTATTCCTTGCACCTGGTTGACTAGCTGGTGCTCCCTCTGCTCCCAGGTCGCATTGGCATGTCCAACCTCAGTTGCAATAAACCTTATGGAGTCTTTTAGACCTTTGAGAGTCTTGTTTACTGAATGAATGTTGACTTTTAGTAGCGTGATCTCACCACTGATTGATCCTTCCTGCTCCTCTTGGGCAATCTTGAAAAGCAAATTCTGTAACGTGTTATTTAGCTGATCAAGTTGGTTGGATTGAGTGTCTAATCTGCCATTCATGTTTTTCTCCATGTCCTCACAGTCTTCTACCACCTTGCCATTGATGCCCTCTGCTGGTGGGGTAGAGTGAGCGCAGGATGAGGCGCACAGAAGCTCCAAGTCGATCAGCCTTTTTTGGATGCCGCCTAAATCGCCTTCCAGTCGCCTTTTGACAGATTCTATCTCCAAAGCGGGGATCACCTGACCCTCCAGGAGAGCCGGGGAAGTGGCGTTGCTCAGCTCTTCCACGGCCACAAACACTTTCTCCTCCAGTGTCTTCAGTTTTTCATCCAGCATGGTTTTGAAGCCGTCCAGCCCACCGGGGAGCCCTGCCACGGCGGTGATGGTGTCGCCCTCTGTGGTGGAGTTGAGCCGGTTTTCGATGTCCACAAGGCGGGTCTCGATCAGGGTCTCCACCTCAATGGTCTGATCCTCCAGCGCCTTCTGCAGCTGCCTCTGAGACTCAGTCAGACCCTTCACAGAGTCCTCCAGCAAGAGCATGCGCTGGGAGAGGCTGTTCACCTGCCGGAAAACAGGGGCTTTTATTTATCAATTTCATGAGAGTTAAGAGAGTATATATACTGTAGATGCAATGACAGGGATGAAAAAATGTAACTTACACCTTAAAAATTCTAATTAAAATGTGAATCAGGACATTTTGGTAAAGGTAAAATATTGTTTAAAACGATATTCTGTTGTAAAATAAAAAAAAGACTAATACAGTATAAGCAACAACAGGTAAATTGATGGGTTGTTGTATATGCAGCTACTAATTATAAAAACATAAAATACTCCTTAATGTTCTTAATTCATCATGTACAGTATATCATAATCATAATCAAATAATTATGATATACTAAACAATAGCATAATATAATATAAAATAATATAATAAATGATATAATATAATATAATATAATATAATATAATATAATATAATATAATGATGAACTTCATAAGCCTCTGGTCCCTGGTGCAATTTTATTTATTCCACTGTATTCATTCCAGAAGTTTAATTAGATATTTGAACCAGTACTAAAAATAAAAAGGAAATAAGACAAGGCCCATGACGTAGCCTAATGAAGGCAACAAAATGGGCCATGTATTTGTGTTGTTCTATAATCAATCATACTGTAAAAGTCTAAAATATTACGAGCTTCCCCTGTTTGAAAGACCACCAGCCACTGCTGATGTGAACCTACTTTGTGCCAAATCTGTCTCCAGCAAATGATTCCAAATGAATGTATAGACCAGTACCTGTCCACAGCAGCTCTCAGTGAGGGTGAGTCCTTGGATCTGGGCCTGCAGAGTCCCCAGCTCCTTCCTCAGTCCTGTCTCTCGTCCGTCCAGAGACTGCTGCATCTGCTCCTGTCCGCTCATGTGCTCGCGGTGGCACTGCTGCTGCACCACGCGGATCCTCTCGTCACAGTGGGACTCCAGACCTGTCAGACGCCGCTCAAAGCCATCCAGAATCTCACTGCGCACCCCGGCCAGCTTTTGGTTCAAAATCTCCTCTACGTTCAGGTTAGAACCACCAATGGGCCGTCCTCTGGGGCCCTCTAATAACTTCTTCAGCTGCCCATCGTGACCAAGAACCATGCCCTAAAGACAGGAGTGCAACGGCATAACACTTCAACTCAGAAGTGGGTTTGAGATTAGTAAAATAGGTTAGGAAGTTAGTCGTGTTATTGTACCGAATTACAGAAAATGGTTCATACTTTTGCAATTTATATGATTTTTCTGAATGGTTCTATTAAAAAAAAAAAAAAAAAAAGACTTGGATTTGGACTTTTTATCAATTAATCAACTATAGATACATTTTGATTAAATAATGCCACTGTGTTTGTTATAAATGGTCTTTTTATGTGGTTTACAGTCTATATAGTCCAGATAATGATTATGATTATCAAAATACGATTACAAGTATGATTACTAATGACCAGCCATGATTAGTCGCTTTAACATTGCAGCCCTAGTATGTCTCACTAGACTTGGTGGTTGAACAGATGAAATGTGGTACAGAGTCATGCATATTACACTGTAGTTCACAAAAATAATGACTCAAATATTTGTGGTTTCTCTTTTTGCTGGAGGTGTTTGGAGTTAGTTTCTCTGTTTAATTCTTTTTGGGTAGATTATTGGACATTTACTTCTCATTATACAGTATTTTGAAAGACTTATTCATAATCTCTTAAAATGCGTACCTGGATCTCCTCTATGATGTGTGTTTTGGCTCTCAGCTCATCCCTCACTTCCGTTACTCTTCCCGCCAGGTCCCCAAATCCGTTAAAGCTCTCCTGGCCTTCCAGCCCGTCTGGGCTTCCATCTGGGAACACTCCAAACCCCACGGTGGAGTCTGGGGTGCGGGGCGGGTTTGGGAGCAGCGACACTAGGATCTTGTTGGTGTCTTCTCTCAGTGAAGTCCTCAGACGCTCCTCCAGTCCAACCACCACTCCGTTCAGAGTGTTCAAAGTCTGGGACAGACGCCGTAAATCTGCTTCCATACGGTCCAAACGCTCGCCGGTCACTCCAGATATCCCAAATGTATTTCCTAATTGAAGACACACAGAGGAATTGTGCTACAGATAAATTACAAAGTACTAGAGGTGGGCAATTTAGAATTTACAATCCAAATGTATGTTTCGAAAGTAAATATCAAATACAAAACTATCAAAATCAGCTAATTGAGTTGAGATAATAAAACAAACATACTACAGTTGCAGTGTGATGCTACAGACAAAGTTATATGATTATATTCACTGAATTTAATTTGAGCACTGGTAGAGCAGATGTTTATTTGATTGTTTTTGTTGGTTTTCTGTGTCTTTTTTCACTCTTTATAAACAAAATTAATGGATTGGAATTTTATTGTCCAATTCCAATCCAGTGTGAGTGATTCTTGAACTTAAAGAATTTAAAGAACTTCAAGAACCTCAATAGTCTCTAACTGCCCCCTTACCAAAAGGTTTCCCAGTGCCAGCAGGCAGCTGTCCTGACGGTATGGGCCTTGAGTCTGGCACACCTGGAAGTGGTCTGCCTGGGTCGATGTGCCCCTCTCCGGGTTTGTGGTCCACAGGGGGGCGGGGACCGTGGGGGAAGCCTTTCATCCCAGGACGATGGGGCAGAGCTGCACCGGGCTCAGGCGTGGGGCCATCGAAGCAGTTCTCCCCAGAGAAGCCAGGACAGCACCTCCACTCCAGCTCAGTGACCGTCTTGTAGCCCACTTTGTACTTTGGTTTGTATATCGTCCTGTACCTGCATTCGAAAAGGAATTCAGAAACACACATTTAATTCAGAAAGGTAATAAATAAACACATAAATATAAAAATAAAGGACTATTTTTCAAGGTTGTATAAAGAATCCGAGCAATGGTGAAAGGGAAGATGGGATTAGTGGAGCAAAAATAAAAGGATGAAGTTGTTGGCGATGGGATTGACCAGATTAGAAGGAGATTAGGAGATTAAGGTGAGGTGTAATATAAATGATGTGTTATCAGAGGATTTGACTTGGGTCAGTGGCAAACTTCACTTTAACATGTTCAATCCAAATGGATTGTGATCCATATACACATAAAATCTATTACAATTTCCATTGCACTCCTGCATTAGAAAATCCTGGATAATACTGTCCAAATGCCCGATCTCGTCTGATCGCAGGACGCTACGCAGGACGGGGCCTGGTTAGTCCTTGGATGGGAGACCCCTGGGAAAAGGAAAGCCAGGTGCCACAGTGGGGCAGCAGGCTCTGACTGCCATTGTGTCCTTAGACAAGGCACTTCACCCACCTTGTCCAGTGTGATAGGGCGATGGTGCCGACTGGCAGCCTCGCTTCTGTCACAGGGCAGCTGTGGCTATAGTACTGTATGTAGTTAATGAAAACGAACTTTAAAGAGCTTTGAGTATTCTGAGACACCATATATTAACTCCGTTTGATTACTTTGATGAATTGTGAGTGCATGCATTAATATACTATTTGAGATTGAACTGTCGGCACTAAACCCACAACATTCCAGTATGTGTTATTGATGTAACCACTAGAGGGCAGCATTTAAAAGCAGTATCATACTGTTCAAGCTGATTCTTGTTCTCACTGACCAATGCTCAGTCTAAAATCATCTTTCACGTGTACGCTTACATGACAACGGGACACTTCTGGCCCCAGATGCACTTGGTGGTGTATTCCGCCTTCACAAAAGGGATGGCTCCATCCTGCATGATGCATGTGATGTTCTTCTGGACCACATAGGCACAGTGGTTTCTGTGAAGAGAAAGATACATCATCATAGAAAAACATCCAGTGAAATTCAGAAGTCACTTTCTCAGAAAACACCACTCAAAGGTCATTTGAGTGGTGTTTTCAAAGGGTAATAAAACATGTTTTATTCAGCCTTCACTGATTTGTTCGGTCCTTTGCTCCCATGGCTTTAGTCCACCAGATGCCATTCAATCACTCATTCAGTCACTTTGTTACAGTTAATTATCAATTAGAATTAATTATTGGGCAATTTCAGATTTGTAATTTGGCTTTATCAAAAAATAAATAAATAAATAAAATTGCTGCTTCAGTTATTCTAATAAAACGAAGTCAAAAGCTAATAAAGAATTTGCTTTCTGCACCACAATAAAAAACTTTATTTCAGTTAATTAACTGAGCAAAAAATTCAATAAAAAAAAAAAACACTTTTCTGAAGAACACTTTGCAACACTTACTAAATGTGGAACTACAGTGTGTTTTCAACGGGCACACCTTCTTCAAGTGTAGAAATGACTGTGGCTATCACAAGGTTACGGGAAAGTTTAAACTTGTTAAATTCCATTGGATAACAACATGGAGTCTATTGTTTTAGAGCCTATCAGTGCTGCAGTCTGCAGTGTGTCTCTGGGTTTAGAGAAATGAGATATGAAATGCTCATGGCTGTTTTCAATTGTGGAATTGTGGAAGTGTTTATTCGTGTCCCGAGTTCCACACACAATAACTCCACTGTATCCACTTAGAGCAGTTGTTGCATCATTTTTATGTCCTGACTGTCTTCTTCTATTTGCTCTCCATTCATTGCCAGTGCAGCAACAGCAACTGCCTAATGTCCCCTTGGCCTCTCTCTCTGCTGCACAGGAAACGATGATCCACACTCCCCAGCCTCATGTGAAGTTTCTCCCATCCTGAGGGGAGCGTTTAGCAGCACATGCACCACTTTGCTTTGCTCCACAGCTGTTTCTGGACAAATAGAAGGGTTTTGATTGGCAGGCAGAGGGAGTGAGAGGGGCGAGAAGGGGCCGCATGCCAAGTTAACTCATTCAGTGGGACAGTGCGGCATGTCGAGATGTGTGAGAAAGCGCTGCACACGTGTAGAAAGGATGTGGTGTGTAAGGTTGCCCTCTAGTGACTGGAGTGAGAACCTCTGTCAATGTGATTTGCACATTGATTTGTTTGTTGCTGTAATTGTTTGGGCTTGGACCTGGCGCAAAAAGCACTTGGTTTATAAGTCTTTGTTCTTAAATTCTTAGATTAACATTTTAGTTGATAAGAAACACAATTATTATCATTTATTTGTTATTATTTTATTTGAAAGATTCCTATTCCATTCATAGTTTACATATAGATACTAAAACTGCTTTATTAAATCAGTGTTTCTCAAGCTGTGGAAGATTTACAATGGTGTGGCACTTTTTAATTTTTAACTGCTTAAGACATAGACATGCAAGACCTGGTTTTGTCATTATTTGGACCTGTTATAGACCTGGATTAGATGTACATGGGCACAGTAAGGCCCTTGTCCTTTCGTCAATGGTAAAACAAATAAATAATCTGAATTTTGTACTTGACTTATGTGTTCTTTGCAACCAGTATTGTACAAAATGAGAGACATAATCTTCAATCTGATCATAAGAATTCAGTAGAACGGGACAAACTCTGGAAGCACTGGACTACTGCCGGGCACACATCACAGCTGTGTTGACAGGGAGCAGTGTGTCAGTCTGTGTGCCCACTCAGAGGACATATGTTAATGGCGGGGGGAGCCGGGGAGGGGGGTTTCGGTGACAGAGCCTCTTTCATCCAACCCTGACAACCTGCTGCCCATGAATGTGAGAGCAACTGATGTGGAGTGAGGAGATGCCTTTGGGCTCACTAAACTCCTGCCAACCTGTGAAATGGTCTCATGGCTTGAAGTGTTTGTGTTACGCTGCATGTTGGTCAGTCTTTGGTAATTCACCTGTGTGTGCATTTGAGTTTCATTGTGGTGCAGATCTGGAGCTAAGATCTTTCCGAAATTAATTCCTCCTCCCTATTGTTCCTGAAATGTCCCTTAATTCTCAGTGAAGGCTCTTTCATCACAGCTCATAACTGTTACAAATATCAAAGTTATTAAATAATTTGTTTTCAAGTCACAGAGGACTGAGATAAGCAATGGGTGAGCGCTGAGCACTGATCCATGGGCTTAAGTTTCATTGGTGAATTCCATATGTGTCAAATGTATCTGTCTTGCTTAGGAGGTGCTTCCCAGTCCCATTTTCTATGTCATGGATAAAAGTCGATGTAGCAATAACAAATAATCGAAATACAGATGTTCACACTTTTAGATGATTGGTCAAGAAAAAGGAAAAAAACAAACAAACACGCAGTGCGTTTGGGGCATCAAGTGCTCCAAGGGGCACCAGCTTGATTTGCGTTTTCTTTCTTTTAAAGGATTTTTTGACCCTTTATTTGACAAGACAAGGCATAGCATTAAACAGGGACAAGACTGGGGAATGACACGTTCTACAATCGAGAAGCAAATGAGTCTTGATAAGTTGATGAAAACTGGCTTCTTATTTAATTATAATCGGTGAAAAAGAGCGAAGGAAACAAGACGTGCCGTGCATTGGATGTCGAGATGAACCGCAGAGCTGACACCGGCACACATAAGCCAAAGTGGTTCTTAAATTAAGACCTCCTTTCAAAATAGTCTGCAGCCAGAAGTGTTAGAAGAATAGTGCCAGAAGAATACAATACATTACTTTTTTATGTCCTAGGAGAGGAACCACCCACAGACCCCCCTGAGGAATAGAACTGATGCATTTTAAAGGAAAGTTCTCTGAAATAGTCACTGAAGGTTGTATTACTGTCTTCAAAGCCCTGTATATTTTTCACACTTTTTAATGAGGTGGGGGCATGCGGGAACCACAGATTTTTTTCTGCTCAGGGCACCCAAATGGCTAGCAGTGGCCCTGTTCTGCTCACGAACAGAAGACAAGAACAGACAAGTTGTTTCAAGGGAAAAAAAAACAAAACAAACAAATCTTTCAAATGTGATTAAACCTTCCTCTCTCTTCCTCAGTGTGAATGTGATGCAGGCCGGTAGACACACAGATCAAGTTACACGAGGTCTACCAAGTTTAGCATGTCCAAAAGCTCTGTTTCTCATTTGCTTACATGCCCCAATCATTATGCAGTAAACAATATCATCGCATTCCAACACAGTCCTAATATTTCACAATACTGTATTCATTTACTCTCTCAGCACAAAAATGTTGATTGAATTTCAGCATCTTTGTCATGCTTTGTTACGTCAACAACAGCTCCACCTGCTGGCTTTGCGCTTTACAATCCCACCGGGACGCTTGTGTGCCGATCACTCCCTGTGCTCTCATGCTCTGTTCAATACACGTGAACGCATCAAGGTTTAACGCCAAAGCTATTCTCAATTTTCAGACTTGTAAATCTTCATTTGAACACATGGGTGGTATGGCTGACACATAGGATTACATCATGCTTATGAGGAATTATGGAATGCAGTCACAAGTATGTTATTGCAGCTTTTGGGGAGGTGACAATAGATAGAAAATCAAAAACTGCACTCAACTCTTAACCCACAATCCCTCTCTCAAGGCATTACTGTTCTTTATTCATGGGTTTCAGATTTATGTTATACGCAACATTTGTGGACTATTCCCCATTCAAAAGATGTAAGATTTTGTTAATACATTGTTAATCGCTTTGGCAATGGTCCTAATTTCTCATAATTCTGAAAACCACAGATACCCAAAGCACGTAAAGTTAAAAGATGGCGTGCATATATGGGTCGTGAAGTCATTGCAATAATAAAAAGCCTGCTTCCTAATTGTTGACGTGTTGAATCTCAAATGAAAGATGGAATGCCCAGAACATACCAATCAAGGTGGGCGATGAAACGAAAGAGTGTTGCATCGATCGATTTCAGTGGTATGCAACCTTTTAAAATGGTATGGCTTGGTCACAGTAAAGGACTTTTTCAGTCTTAGGATCAACAAAACTCTATGGAAGAAATTCTGTGTTTTGATATGCAAGTATGGACTGTAATAATTCATCAGACTTTTTTGGACAGGCACATTACATACAAAGAAAAGGCAAACATTACATTAAACAACAGGCTAGTTTGAAAGGATGAGTTTTAAGCCGTGATTAGAAGTTCTGTAATGAATCAGAGTTCCTAATGGTTTGTGGGAGTGAGTTCTAGAAGGCGGACACGATTGCAGCGATGGCTCTATCCATACACGTGCATTGATGCTAGCTTCAGCCGCAAAACTATGGTCGTTTTACACATCATTTAAAACGACCATAATAATAATTGCCATTCATGCGGCATTAGTCAATCCTTCCCAGTGTTTATACGGTTTCATTGGAGGACCGTTCTTTGACCCTCGGCCCAAAACACACACTGAAACTGCTCCAGGAATCCAGATGTACAAAGAAAACACAGCGGAGATCCTGGGCCGGTGTTCACATATCTGTCAATGTCATTTGTGTCTTTGAATGACATTTTATCCCCTGCGCCTTCCTCAAAAGACTCAGGGGGCCGGCCTTGAGAGATTGGAAGGTTGAGTCAAATCCTCTCTCCACAGCACTGAACGGGCCAGCAGCAGGTCACCTCCTCTGTCGTGTAAAAACAGACGTCTGCTGCTGAACAAGCCGAGACGTGGGCTGGAAAGATAGCGAGCGCAAACTTCAACAATCGACTTTGATATTGAGAGCGACAAGAATAGCGCAGCACTGCAGGAGACGAAATACACCCCTTGCATCTCCCATAGTGTCAGCATTAAGCAGGTCGCTATCAAATGTTGCAGGTCTACAATGAACTATGGTAACATGATGGCTTGGTTGAAGTCTCTGATCTCTGTCGGCAACAAAAATAAAATGTTAAGTAGCTGCTGATTATTCAAGGTGACTTATGGGATAATATTATAACAGAATACAGCACAAGCCACTGGATGGAAATAGAATGAGCAGGTGAAATATTACCGAGAAGCAGAAGCACTAAAGCCATGATGAGACTTTAACTTTGCCCGTGGGACAGAAAGCGGCATCTGCTCGGACATGACCCCGAAATAGAAGAGCAGGGAAGGTCACTAAAAAGGGAAGTTAGCGACCCACTTAACCCACATAAAGCTACTTTATGACCAGTTTAGTGCTTCAACCTTTCTCTTTCTTTGTAATGACTGAGTGAAATTAGCCAAAACAAGCAAATACAAAGGAACTCCCAATAATCAACCTAGAAATCAACTCAAGCCCGATTGGTCCGCCCAAGCTCTGGTGATTTGACTGGTCCAGAACCTCACCTGACCTCACTGTCATATTCACAAATCTATTTTCAACATTTTCACATTAATAAATGCATTCTGATGGAACTGTTACCTCATGCAGTTCCTGTCAAATATTTAAGACCAGTTGAATAAATGGCAAAAGTCATATTTTACATGCTTGGATCTAAGCAAGGTTCCAAGGAGAGATTCAACATGCAACAAGAAATGAGAGTGAGACCAAAAAAAGTTTGAGTAAATATTTTATTGAAAACAAGAAGTAAACTGAAATAGGCTGTTCTGCAGCTGCCTTTAAAAGCCAAAATCTTAGCAAAAATGTGGATTCAGTGTCATTTTCTGTCAGGTATTCATACTGTCATGACGTTCTGATGGCAATGGCAAAAAAACTGTCCCTTTTTTACAGTGGTCGGGTTGTTGAGCTGCATAAGCAAGACCTCTCACAGTGTGCCATCGCTGCAGACGTGAGGGTTGGGGAAGTGGAAGACCCAAAAAAGCCCAATAACCATCAGACGCATCTGCCACTGAAGGGCTTCAAAAACAAAAAACGTCTTCAAAGGCCTCGTCTCCTTGAACGCCACAGAACTGTCCACTTTATTCTCTGAAAAATGTAACCTTGATGGTCCTGATGGTGTCCAATGTTACTGACATGACATGCAGATCTACCTGAGATGTTTACGACGTGCCACAGGGAGGCAATAGCGCTCCAGGTGGTGCAGGGCATCAAACAGCCACTGGCTTTGTGCAGATGTTGCATAGAGCATCGCTCATGAAGCCCGCAGGACAAAGGACATCTTCCAAGAGAATAACATCACTCTTTTGGACCATCCTGTGTGTTCCCCTGTTCTAAATCCAATTGAGAACCTTTGGGGATGGACAGCAAGGGATGTTTACAAAAATGGACATCAGTTCCAGACAGTCTGCCCTTTGTGAAGCCGTCTTCACCACTTGGAGAAATGTCCCCTCTCACCCTCCAAAGCAACCAATTTTTGAAGTGATCAACAATAAAAGTGGCACTACTCATTACAGAGTTTGTGTGTGGGACTTTGATGTCTTGTTTGAGTGGGTTTCGAGATTGTTTTTTGGGGTGTGATCCTAAACTTTTGATCAGCTGCAGAACAGCCTATTTCAGTTTAAGTGTTGTTTTCAATAAAATGTTTAATCAATTATTATTTTTTGGTCTCCCATTTGGTTTCCCATTTCTTGGTGCATAGTGGAGCTCCACTTGGAACCAACCATGCAAAATGTGACTTTTGTCATTTATTCTACTGGTCTTAAACTTTTCATAGGGAAAATATAAGTGAAAATGCAACACTCAGACTTCAACTCCGTCCTCGGTGGGTGGTGGAATCAGCATATCATCTGCCTCCTAAAGGCCTTGATACTACTTTTCAGACATTTTAGATTCTGGACGCTGTAGCCTGAGATATTTCTGCGGCATGAATTGAGTTCAGGCAAATTGTCAGCAGAGGGCGCTAGGACTGGGAGTTTGTCTGAAACTGTGGTAAAATATGTAATTGTGCTGTGGAAGCAGTTTTAGCATTGACATGATCAGAACAAGTCAAAAAAATGAGAGAGCCTCATGGATTGCATAGTGGAATGAGCAGACCTGCTCAAACGCAGGTCACTGAATCCAAACACAACTTAAAGTGGACATATGGAGCGGACGTTGTAATTACTTTTTAAACATGCTTTAAACATGCTTTTGGTCAGCTTAGAAATAATGTCTCTATTTGGCAAACACACTTTTAAAAACGTTTGTTTCGAATGAGGTATGTAGGTGTTGGAACAATGAAAAATAAATAAATGAACCTCACAACGAGGAGGCTGAGCTAATAGAGCCATGCATTTTTTTGTGAACATCATTTGACCGCAGAACGAGTCCGGTGATGGTTTATGGACTTGCACAGAGTATTTTCTAAGTGCTCAGAAAAGACAAGCTCATAAATAAGATTAATGAAACAGGCGTGAATAAAAAAAAATACAAAGTATTTTTTGATGAGGGAACAACAATATAACATGCCATAAACCCTAAAGTTGATTTTGCAATTTGATTTTGAATTGAATTGTAATTGTATCAAGATTATGCCAGATGCTCAGACGCATTACTACATTAAAACGGCAATAAGGTGGCAGAGAGGCCAGCTCACAGGAAGAAGGTAATGGGTTCAACTCCCGGCCCACACTGGGCGTGTCTGTGTGGAGTTTGCATGTTTCTCCCTGAGTGTTTCCTCCCATCAACTCAAAACATGGAGATTAGGTAAAATCCAAAAGGTGGTCCTCACCAAGACTAGCTCAAGATCAAGAGATGGGTCCAAAGGCTTTATTTGACTGGACAGTGTTTCGATACCACTTTTGGCTTTATTTTCAGGATAGAAAAAATCTTTTAGTTTTATTCTCTTCTACTTGAAGAGTGAAAAATACTACTTTCAAGTTTCTGTAGATAAAATCAAAAACTACTGTGGGGTCAACATTTCTGATATCACTTACATTTTTTAAAATCACTTACCACTTATCATTTATTTTTCAACCCCCCTTTTATTTTTCACAATGTGATATGAGGCTAATTCCAGTTTCTTCATTGAAATTGCATTATTGTCCACTTCAATTTGGCTCCTTCCATAATTTAGAAAGTTTTTGTTTATAAACTTTGTGAGGGTCTACATGTCCACACTTCATTTCACTCAGATTTTGCCTTGGTCACTCATCACACCATGCCATTTTACTGCTGCTCCAGCCGCACTGTAAATATTTCCAGTATAGTGTTACAGTTCCTAAATCCCTTCACAAGCTCCCCGGGGAAAAGGCAGAGTTCCCATCTCAGATTCTCATGTGGAGGGTTTCGGCAAATATTATTACTAGTGGACCTCCACCCTACGCCGGGCCCAAAACAACTCACCTTTCCCTGCCTCCTCCTCATAACCTCCTGCTGCAGTCTTCAGCTCTGCACCATCAGCACGTTACAGGTAAGATGTGTTTGATTTTTCAAGCAGATATTTTCATTTCTACTTTTACTTGACCAAGATGTGCTATACTTTGCGTTTTTTGATCATTCTGGTCCAAATAAATCTCAAGACGACCATCTCTGGATCCCTATAACAACTGCAGGGAGTCACAAGTTTAAAACCACAACAGCATTTTTCTCCTGAACTGTCGTTATCCGTACGCAAAACTTTAGTTAACTGCGCACTATGTAACTTTTCTGGTGAGGGGTCCACCATCTGCTTGTTTCCAGAGAAGTTATTGCTCGGCCTTGAATGTTCCACAGTATGGCATTCAATCAATCTATCTTGCATTAGAAGTGTTTTATCCCTCAAAATGACTGTTATTCTTACAGTGAGTGGGCTCGCCTCTCCACAGACCTGACCTGTAACTTGGCCCTGTGTGTCTCCAGCTTGTCTCCAGTGATAACAGAGACAAACAGGGAGCTTAAGTTACATATGCATCTTTAAAGTCAGCCCATAAAACATTATAAGCTGTGATTTGGATGCTGGAAAAACGACATGTTCACATACTTTATCATTTTAAATTGAGCTCTTCCTCAACTACTGCGTGTTGTTTTTTGGCCATAGCTTTACATTTCAACTGTTTCCTTCAATTACCTGGCTGATTTTGACACGTCGCTGATGGCTTTCTCACCTGCAGGCGCCCTGACTGTTTGAACTCAAGCCCAGTGGGATAACCTCTGACAGATTTATGACTGCCATTGAACCAGATACAAAATCATACAATCTGTTTTAAGACTTTTACCGTGAACACCTCACCTCCCACGGCTCGTATCACACCATATATACTCGCAACGATGGCTACTTCTGACCAGCTGTGCCTTCTCAGTGCACAGGTTGCTCTTGCGAGTACTGAGCAGCGTTCACGGGAGGACAGGCCAGATTTAGGACAGAAATGATCCTCAAAAATAAGGTCATCGGTTAAACTAACTGTTATAGCTCAGAGGCACATAATTGTCCCAACATATGCGAAGAATTTGGCCAAAAGGCATTGATGCTAACCTCAGTAAATCAAGTAGAATGTTTTGGCTTCAGACATATCAGTCTCGGATGTTGTTTTGTGATAATGTGTATTTTCACTGCAAGTACAGTAAGCGGATCAAGACCGGTAGTGAAATATTACATTGGTAATTTATCCCCAGGCATTTCAACAAGTTTATAATCTACTTTGTGCAGGAACAGGCTCTTGCTGTTATTGCTTTAGGGGTAAAATGAGTGTTATGAGGCACAGACTCTTTTTTCATTCTTGAGGTAGAATAAGGTCACAACCAAGTTTTTATTAAATAGACAATAAATTATAAAAATTGTTTATGCTTAGTGAAATTGCAGTTATAGATGACTGCACAGCAACCGCAGCTCTATAACATTCACCACTTCAGAGTTTAATGGTTGTTTTTCATGGGTAACAAATGGGCCACTTAAACTACTTCTAGATCTCATTGACAAAGATGACCCCAAGACCTTGCCATCATAAATTTTCCCCATTAAAACAAAAGCATTGACTTGAAAACAAGCCATTAACCTCACGCTGTATTATTATGTTGCCAGGTCATGTATCAAAATCAGCATCTCCCAGATTTCAAAGCCTACGGCCAGATAAATGCACGGTTTACTGCCAAGCCTGTGTGACCCCATGGCGGGACACTGGCTCCATTCTTGTCCTCCGCTGGACGTGTCACACAAAGTTACAACAACGAACTTCAACCTTTGACCTCTACCAACTCCGTGACCCTTACCCCCTGATCTCCGTCTCATACATCACAGGAAAGGCCTTGCATACAACCCTAATCTTATCAGACAAGACATGCGGCATAATCGAGTTATACTAAAGTGATTTGGCAAAATGCTGGGTTTTATGGGAGACTGTGGGAATTAACAGTGACAATCCCAACTGTGTTTGATGCTCTGCGCTGAGATTTCGGCAGCAATGACAGGAATTTGTGAGCGCAGTGGTGGTTTCAGTGAACAGCTGTTTGTTCTTTACACTTGACAACACCAGTGACATCACGATAATAATTTAGAACGATGAACAGAGCTCTTTTGGATGGACCTTTTAGCAAAATGCAATTATTAAAATTAAATTGTTTTTGCCTGTTTGTCAGAAAACATTTGTAGGTTAAATCTGATAAGTCGTTCTTTTCAAGATGAAAATATAAGGAGCCGTTTTTGTATTTTTTGAATTTTAAAGAGATTCAAAGCTTTTCCCATTGCAAGATCGGTTAGGTTTAGGATTAAGGCTATTGTTTCTTAAAACCATATTGGCAGAAAAACAACAGATGGTGCATGTGCTTGGCTGAGGAGCCAATGGTGCGAAGCTACCATCTGTGGGATTATGACTGAACGCCTCTAAGTCAGAATCCCGCCTAGACGTAACGATACCGTAGCGCCGCGGATCTCCGAGTGGTCCGGGATAGCCGGCCCTTCGCGGGCCGGTGGGCAGAGCCGTTCGTGACGGGGCCGGGGCGCGGCCGACAAGGGTCGCCCCTCTCCCATCGCGCACCTCATGTTTGTGGAGAACCTGGTGCTAAATCACTTGCAGACGACCTGATTCTGGGTCAGGGTTTCGTACGTAGCAGAGCAGCTCCTTCGCTGCGATCTATTGAAAGTCAGCCCTTGATCCAAGCTTTAAGAATAAAGAATAAAGAAGAATCAACAAAAGGGGTGCACGGTGGCAGAGCGGCTAGAGCTTCTGCCTCTCAATAAGGAGATCGTGGGTTCGAATCCCAGACCACCCCAACATCGTGGTTTCGAATTCCGAACCACCCCAACATCACACGATCTCTCTGGGTGGAGTCTGCATGTCCTCCCCGTGTTACCGTGGGTTCTCTCCGGGTTCTCCGGCTTCCTCCCACCGTCCAAAGACATGACTGTGTAGGTTAATTGACAACTCTAAATTGTCCCTAGTGAATGAATGTGAGAGTGAATGGTTGTCTGTCCTTGTCTGTCTCTCTGTGTCAGCCCTGCGACGAGTTGGCCACTGTCCAGGGTGTACCCCGCCTAAGGCCCAAAGTCACTGGGATAGGCTCCAGTCACCCGCGACCCCTAACGGGAATAAGCGGTAGAAAATGAATGAATGAATGAACAACAGATGAAACCCGTTTATGTAAATATAGATTTATGTCATTTTAAGAAGAGCAGTGGAACCTTCAATTTACCATTGAGTTGAAGAGAAAAAAGGCTATGGAAGATATTACAATTTAAGTGTTCCATTTCACTTGGGAACTATATTTTCTTGGGAGCAGTCAGTGGTCAAATTTAACGACTGCTGTGACTGCTAAATCAAATGACTTGCTCTGCTTCCAAAACACAGACAATCATTCATTGGGAAGAACAAAAGACCTGGCAACGTCAATGAAAAATCACGTTCGTTGCACGTGACGTTGGGCCCGCTCGAATTTTACAAGCAAAACTCTTACCAGGAACAAACAAACACGTAGACACCGCTGGGAGCACACCCTTAGCCTTGTGGAGGGTGTGTTATTTTTAAGCCCCTCTTTCCACTGACCGCTGCAGACCACAACAACTGAGATCATATAACGGTGCTGAGGTGGTCTGACACTGACAAACAGGTCCCCCGGGTGCCATGTGTCCAGCGAGGGTCACAAGGGCCAGAGCAAAGACTAGACTTGGGACGCAGACACAACTTATAACCGAAACTCAACAAAGCAGATCGATGTTTACTGTAAAAATGCACAAAAATGGAAAAGACAAATGAAAGAAATGATAGAGAACGTAAGGCACTGGACGCTGGATATTGCTAAGGTGAAGATATAGTGCAGTTGTTCCCAAAGTGGGGTTGCAAGATGATAATTTTGATAAATATGGCACTGTATTTGCTCTATTTTATAATTAAAACCAGTATATTTTAGTGACATGTGGTCCAATAAGACAATGAAGTATTAAAACAAACCACATTAAACCTGATTTAACACGCTTTGACACGTACAATTATTACTGCTATTATTTTCATTTCGCATTGGGGTTTCTGACTCAGTTAGGGCTATTTTGGGAAGTTTGGGAATCCCTGATATAATGCTCAGACCTGAAAAAAAATGTCTAATATTGCTTTCCACTGAATTGAAAAATACGTCAACTAGAATCAATAGAGTAAAGACTGTCATTTAGAACGAATCCTAAAACCCAACCATCGTCTGTACCTTTATTAAGATTATTCGGTTTATCAGTAACAAATCAACAATATAATTGCAAGAACTAAAAAAATATTACATGCAGAGACAATTAGTATTTTCCGTTCAGTCTTTACTTCAAAAAAGTAAAACATGTTGAGTACTTTTTTATCTTACTGTTTATGTGCCCATGCCTTTACTTTTTCAGTCTGTTAAACTCGAAAGCAAATTAAGGTTTTCTGGAAGATCTTGTGTTGTGTTTTAAAAAATAATTTTCTTCACCTCACAGAAAGGTTTGCGCCGCACAGTAGAATGGCCCTGTCGTTTGTCATTATTGCGAACGCACCAACATCATCAGCAGCATCTGTCACAGCCACTCTGTGTAATATAGCTGTCATAATTCGGCATGTGGCGTTATAAATAAAGAATATGGAGGCACTGTCAGAGGGTAGATTTTCAGGCCAGATGGTAAACCTATTTCTCTGATGATGGTGAGGTTGTGCACGTGAACATAAAGTAGAGGGTGGGAATTATGATGACTCAATCTCAAAGTAGAGGTGGTCCTGCAGAGGAAAAATAAAAGAATTCCCAATACTAATAACTAAAGTGAGGATGATGGTGAAGACCTTACCATTCAAGAGACCCCTAACCCTGAGAAATAAAGACAGACAGACAGCATTTGTATAGTTAGTCCTATTTTTTACATTTGCCTCACCAAACTATAACTGGTCAAAGTTTGCACAACAAAAAAGTAAAGTATGAAGCAGGTGAATATTGGACAAAAACAACATGTGAAAAGGTCTAAACTGAGACTGCACCGGGCAACCAGCACGACTAAACCAGATTTATTACAATCCATATATTAAAACTAATTTCTAACTAGCTCTAAACCATGTCTAAATGTGTAGTTTTAAACCGTAACATACAGTACCTTGATAATGATTTTACATTTTGTTCATTGTAAACTGCAAGATTGATCTAAAAGGTCTTGATAATGAGAACAGGTCAGTGAAATTTCACCTTAAGCAGCAGATTTTGACATCCTTGAACCCTACCTGTATGACCCATACATCTACATTTTTCATTACAATAACCACATGTAACTACAGGGCAGTGGGCGGAGATACGGACAGTTGAAAACAGAAATTATCAGAGCACTCAAGCCTTGAATGCTGGGCAGTACAGTTTTACTCAAACATGCATGAATCAAATAAAGTACAACTCAGAGAAAGCGCATGATGAGGGAAACCCTTTATAACAGGATAAAAAGCTCAGAAAAGTTGACTGAATATTACATGTTTCTTTTAACCTGGATCCAGACAAACCACAACAAAACTAAAATTTATGGCATCATGCCTCCGTCCCACAATTTGAGAACCTTACTCGTAGGAGATGTGTTGAAGCAGCAGGTAGTCTGGGGAGCTGTCCAAATGGATAACAGCTCTCGAGGGAAGCCAAGCAAAAGAGACAAGGGAGCAAAAACCTCCCGGGCAAATCTACCAGACGAGATAAGTACTTTTGAAAGCAGAACTGCAGTGTTTAGCTGATTAACAAAGCATACATTAGGTGGATTAGGTTTGTTTTGTGGTGCCCTTTGTGGCTTTGAAATTACATCCAGGTTTTCAACAGCGCAGATTCCACAGGGAACAATTTGAACAACTGTATTATTGTTTTTGTATCGATTTGTGGTGCCACTCCCCTCCAAACCTCAGCTGCACTTCAAGTCGGACTGAGATGGGTCAATAATGGCATGATCATCTTCAAATGTAGCACTGGTAAACACAAATAATGGCTTTGTTTCCCTGACGTGAGGTGCAATGTTGAGCCTTGGGCCACAGGTGGTTTAAGGTGTGAACCGCTGAAAAGAAGACTGTGGGGTACTAAAATGAATAATACCTGCATTTCACCTGCTTCTGCCACATGCACAGGCTCGACAGCTTCATTTTAGGTGGGTGTAAATTGGTCCAGTGATTTGAAACTTAATTATTAGACTTTGTAGAGCACTTTGCATTAAACAAAACCTGTTATTATGGCCCTATTGGATTTAAAACCAAATAGGGAGTAAATTGGAAGCGGATTAGCAGAGATGGTGACTTAAACTGGACTAATCCAAGTATAAATTGAATACAGATACAATAAATTATCTTTGAACAAGAATGCATTTGAGATTTTACCAGATTACAACCTATAAACAAGCCTGGGGTGTAACCAGGGCTAAAGCAGAACTTTATAGAGACCAAACCCAAATCTTAACTGCAAACTCACTTACTTGTGTCTTGTCATTGGTTTGTTTGGTAAGTGCTGCGGGATCAGTCCAGCCTTGTACAGGTTGTGTCTGCTTCCGTAGTAAGGATTGACATGTCCTCCATAATAAGTCCCTTTACTGTGCACCAAAGTTAAAGCTGCTCCCAGAAGTAACAACTGTGCAAGACACGACTTGGTCCTCATTTTGTTGTTTGTTAAAGCTTAGACAGATCCAAGAAAAAGCTGAGCAAAGCTGTGGAAGTTGCACAGTGTGTTGTCTTCTTCATAGGTCCCAGATGGAGATAGGGAGCCCAAACAGTCGTTGCATCAGCAGCATCTCCTCCAGCTCAGCACCCAGTCGGGATGAACCAAAGTGAATAGTCCAAAGGCAGGAGAGAGGAGGAGAATAGGGCAGAGGTGTACAGGAGGTGGGGGCTAGAGGCTCCAGTCCAAAGTGTGTCTAAACTGGGAGCTCTATGCATGCACGGGACGGGTGCAGAGTAGACTCCTGGAGTGCTCTGGGTGAGTGAGAGCGGCGCAGCATGCAACAGCAGTCAGCCTAAAGGGGCAGGCTGACAGCATTTGCATAGCCCACCCCAAGCCCCAGCCCTCCACGTGCAGGGACAGGGGGAGGCTACTGCAGCAGTGCTCCCAGATAGTAACCCCCAAAATATGTGCAAACACAGAAACAACACTTTTAGGGTTCTCATGCCTGTTTACAATCTGAGTTTGTACATTAACACTTCAAATAGAGATGGTTTGATATGAATATTTAGGATTATGATATCCGATGTATGCTTTACTGCTGAGGTCAATGACAGATATTTGCCGAAATCAATAATAAGATCTCACATGTTTGTTAAATTATAGAAAAGTTCACAAATGAACCTTTGGAAAATATAACAACAAAATGTATTTAAATGGTATATAAATAATGCCTGGCATGACTGTGTGAACACAAAGCCCTGGCCTCCTGTTTCCATTTTTGTTTATTTATTTATTGACCTTCATTTTACCAGGATAATCCCACTAAGATTATCAATCTCTTTTTCAGGGGAGTCCTGGCCCCAGAGGGGAGGAGTCTGTTGTACTTGTTTTTAGTGATGGGGGAAACCAGAGCACTCGGAGGAAACCTATGCAGACACGGGTAGAACATGCAAACTTCACACAGAAAGGCCCTGGGCCGCTGTGCTGCGAAGCGAGAGCACTAACCACAGCGGTACAGTGTCTTCCGAGTAGTATGTTTGAACAGACTACTCAGTAGTAAATTGAATGCGCTAAGGACAAACTGAGAATGACACACAGGTTCACAACAGCTGCTGCAGTGCAAACAAAATCGGTGCCAAATATCATAAAAATGTTCAATATGGGACTGATACAGATATCTGCAGAAACCCTCTTATACCACTCCTGACTGTGAATCGTTCAATTTAGTTTAAACTATGTTATCCCCAAGTGTCATTTATTAGGTATTTGCCTTGTACCTTCTGTATTTTGTGCAATAGTAAGATTATTACTTTGAGACTCTGCACGCTAAATCTGTTTTTAATATAATACTGCATCGGAGTTAGAGATTGTGTCTTTGGCTCTGTCCTGCAGTCAAAGAAATGTAGTATTTCTTCCCAAAGAGGAGTTAGGGTTAGGCTCTCAACAAGATGATGTCTTGTCCTTTCATCTGTGCGTCGTCCTTGTGCAGTGGTCATGATAATCTACTCTGTATGATTATAATTTTAGTATATGTTAGTAAACCGTTAAGGTTTTTAACAAAACATTTATTCAGGTCTGATGGCAGAGGATGGTTCACTCAAGGGTTAAAGCAAACAGATGGACTTCTGGTGTCTCCTTACACTGAAGTGGACTAATTACCATAGTCTTTCATCACTACAAGTCTTTAGTACTCGGGCAACTGGACACTGACACTGCTGGACACAGCCGTGCTACTTCAAGGAGGAGAGATAAGGTTATATTATTACACTTTATGGTAACTGTGGAGCACACTTGATACCAGTGCCCTGCAATGTCCGTACTACATCATAACAAAACAGTTTTATTAAGTATTTCAAGAACAATCAGTCATTTTATGGGTACACTGTCCGGGAAGAGCAACTTTAGACTTTTCATTGAAACTTGTCAGTGCACAGCTGTCTACCAGAAAGACAAAACGGGTACATTTACTCCACCTCTGCTGCAGTGCTTTGAGCTTGACCCATCCCTCACATTTTATAGTCATTTTTCATTAACAATTCATAATTGATTGGCATTTTTATTTGGGAAATTCACTGGAACTGCAATGTTATACTTTTCGTTGAAACATTTTGCACAGCTGTCCACCAGAAAGACACATAGTTACTGCTATCTGTCTTTGTCCAAATCTGGATCACCTTTTGAGTCCTGTATTGAACTAAAAGGCCCATAAGGTTGTCAATGTGGAGCAGACCATGGAATGAGATAAAAGAAGAATATTCTGAGCTTTTGTTGAAGTCTATCTCATCACTTTGATGGATGGCACATTGTGGATTGTAGCTCTCATGTGATGTATTTCTTTAGATGCCAGTAGCCTGAGTGTTTTGCTTTCACACTGACCTGAAAATGAGGAGTCGCTATGGAGGAGTAAACGGAGCACCGTCCTCACTCCAGTGAAAAGGCCGCAGCTCAAACAAAGGGTCAATCCTGGACACCTGCCTTTGACTCCAACTCTGTCTTCTCAAGTCTGTCCAGTTGATGGAGAGGTGGGCGGGGCTTTCTGGTAACTTAACCCCAAAATGGAAAGTAAAGGAGAAGTACAGTCATTTCACAGTAGAAATAACTCATTGTGTGAAACATACATGCATAGTCAGTAGATGTTGCAGGAATAAACGTCAGCAGCAATATTAGTAAAAAAAGAAAAAAAAGAAAAAAGAAACCTTAACCAATACAAATATTGAAAATGGTCATAGTTACAGTTCTGGTTTTGGTGGTACATTTACAGAGTGCTTTTACTTCAGTTAAGAGATTTGAAACATTTCCACTACAATTTTCTCTATATAATTTAAATTCACCAAAACAGTTTACAATAATAATGCAACTAAACATATCAAATAATGTGTAGAATGATTGTATTTCTGTATTTCTCCAGTCTTGGGTCAGTTAGTGTTAATACTTTAATGCAATGAACCATAAGCTTTCAGGGTCTTTCTGGGAGACCAGAGGGAGTCGCAGGTGGCTAACAATAACATTTTAATGAATTAATTTTTTAAACAGTGACCGAGGTGAAACAGGAGGAGGTCCATTGTGTTCAGACTTGGAGCATCTGAGAACAGATGCCTCCCAGCTGCTACCTAAGCAAATGCACAACTAAAATCTATGCATTTGTGTTTGGGAGCAAAAAGAAACATTGCCTCTGAGAGCAGTTTTCCATTGCTAGAACTCTACATGACATGATTTCAGTTTTTTCTTTTCTTTTTTTAAATAATTTGAACAAAGAACACAACCAGTGAGAACAAGAGACCGCAAATAAATAAAAAGAAGACACAAATTACATTCTAAGAAAAATGGAGGCACCAGTTGTCCATAGTACGGGTCCCATTTGGTCCAAAGTTAAATTAAAATCCATTTTACAGATGTCAGTTATAATGTCAGTCCAGTCCGTGATTATTGGTGCAGATTGTGTCTTCCATTTTTATATCCTTCTCCCCTGCTGCCAAAAGTACGCTCTAAAGGTATCCATTTACTACCATGGCAGAAGTTTTGAAGCCCAAATACATAACATGATCACTTTTCTCACTTGATGCACACAATGCAACTTCTACTTCATTTGTTCTTTGGCCACCACCACCATCAACAGTTGAGTGATGGTAAATAAACCATGTGTCTGTATAATCTGCTAAGGACCCAATAGAATGACGTAGCCATTTCAAAAGAGGAATGGAGAAAGGACATCCAAATGTGTCTTGTTTGTAGAAGCATCTTTATACACCAGAAGAGCAGTCATTTTTAGACAAAGCTGGTCAAATATGGAGACTTTACTGGGGTCACGGGACCTTCCTGTGATGGAAACAGCTCTATTTTCCACAAAAGCAACAGGAGGATATGAACTCATAAAGATGGAGGTGTGGGAAAGGCACGGCATTTCAGAGCGCACACGAACGCTCTTCTCTCCTCCACTGCATTCAGGTTTCGTGACCATGTTGTGGCCAGTGTGTGTCAGGTATGCACGACTGTTTACTGTGGCCCTCGGCAAATAAAGAGCTAAAAGGGTCAACAACACACACAAGACAATCCATGAATGGAGTAGTTTGGACTCCGGAATGAGACTGAAGTAAACTGTGCGTCAGATAAAACAAAACAACACATCTTTAAGTCTTGGACATTTTATTCACTTAATGCATTATTCTATTAAACACATACAGTTCTTTCCTAATCAGTCACAGTTTTCAGGAAAGGGAAGCTCCCTTGTGGCAAAGTCATGGAGATGTGGCTTCCATTGTGTGCAAAAGGCCTCTTTAACTACCACTAACAACACAATGACATTTATAGCACCAGGCAAGGACACAACAACATCTGAGAACAACAGAAATCTAACCCCCAAACTTACTCAAGCAATGAATGGTTAAGGATTTGCAAATAATTGAACTTTTTATAGACACAAATTGCTTGATTGACAGGGTTTCTAAGTACATATTTATTGAGAGCCATTCAATTTATTTACTTCAGTCAGTTAATAAGAGCTGTAGTTTGAAATCCTTCTGCGTCCGTCCATTGGGAGGTCTGAGGAAATCTCATCATCGCTCATCTGTTTTATCTCCACATCAAATCTAATGTAATTTACGTTTTGCGTGGAAGTCCACAAGTTGAGCTGAATCACCATATCCTGAGACAGTTTGTCTTAGCAGGCTTTAAACGGCCCTAATGCTATCTGTATCCCCTGTCCGCCCTGCGCTGGGACAATGACTACAGGCAGTCTCTATGATTTATGGGGCCGTATAAAGCATGAGCTCACTCCAACAAAAAGCACCATCTCCTACTTTGCCAAGTGTGGTGGGTTCACTGCAAAATTACACTACATCTGTAATCAATGCTATCACACACAGGCACGCACACGGCTCCAGTGGGTACGATCCACGCTCGCTGTAGGCACATCTGGTTTGCATCACGGAGGGACCACCACCACCCGACCCACGTGCACTTCAATCTCCTTCGCTTTTAATACGCCGTCATAGTTCGCCAATTCAGAGCGAAACACAGAAGCACAATGCGCCGCTTCATACGCCAGAAAGCAAGCTGACTTCAACCTAAATCCAAAACATTGAGCTGCTGTTGGAATATGTCAAGGCAAAGACAAGTGTGCACGTTCCCAAACTGTGGGAGGGGGCCTCTTACAGTGTGGAGTGTGGAGTTTGCTCTTTGGCTTTTTGGGACTCCTTTAAGAATGGTTTGGACAAGGTTAAGTTTTGATTTTGAGCTGGTGTGGTTGGTTTGGATTTGCCTCAGTCTTAGTCCAGCTTAGCATGTGTAGTTGGCAAATTAAATTTAACTCCGTGGTTTGGACATAGTTAATCAGATGCAGAACTTGCTTAATCCTTGTTTACAACTACAACAACAGTGCTAATCTATTTTTGATTTGTTTTGTCCAGGTTCAAACACTAAGGAAGACAATTAGATTTTGAAATTCACCTTTTAAATCAATTCAACACATATGTGTCAAATGTGTGTCAAATCAAGCAGTCAAATTTAATATATAATGAGTGCAATTAAAGACATTTGCAGTCAAAGAATCAAGAAGAGGTTTTGAAGCAAATTGTGACAAATTAGATTGGTTCCTAAAACATTTACTAATTATGATTGGGTTGAATTTGTTCCCTTAAATTGCTAATGCTGTGCTAGAAAATCGGTCCAAGATTACACAGCACATTTTAGACTGTAGAATTTGAGGGCCTGAACATATATGCAATGAACATTTAAAAGAAGTGAATTTTTTGCTTTTATTTTATTTTACTGATAAGACACATATATACTCCAAAATGTTTTTGTTTTTTTCAGGATTAAACTATTCAAAGTTCAAAATCTGTCTAAACAAATTGTTTTCCATAAAACCTGCATAAAACCAGGTTAAGTTCTGCTTTAGAGATTATTCAGACCTGGTGTGCCAGTTATATCGAGCAGAGTTTAACCCCCATTTCACTCACTCGCTTTCAATCTGGGTTGTACCTTGTTGTATTAAAATCATACTCTCACAAGGCCAGATATTTTCAGATGCAGTTCTTGTTTTGAAAGTTCAGAAAACCCGAGCTTTAATTGCATGTTGTTTTATTATGAATGCTTCAGCTGGTGGGGGTCAGCAGTCTGCAGAAAATATGAGGTGTGCTGAGATGAACATGGTTTAACAATGAGCCCCTTGTTTCCTCAGAAATGTGCAAAGCAATTAAAGACTGGTTTACTGGCCAGGACTGCTCTTCTGGAGGTGACGCAAGCCAGCGCAATCCAGATTATTGTTTAGATCATGGAGCACGGACCATTTGGAGACATGAACAAACAATATTCACTAAAAGATTAGGGTAAGTGGAAAGGGTTTTAGCTGAATTGTGGAATTTTGTGTATTTTGGTAGATACACTCCACTGTTGTGAAAAAACTTCTTCTTCAAAAATGTTCCATATAATCTTGCATGTTTATTGTGTGCTCATGTCCATATATTTTTAATTTTAACCCTAAAAAAAAAAATTGGCTTTAGTAGGGCATGGCCTGGGCAATGTCTTGTATGACGACAAAGCCATAAGAAATTTTACAGTAGAAAAGTGGTCATTAAGACGTTGCCCTGACTTTGGGAATAGAGGCTCCAGTGTCAAACCTTAGACTTAAATACAAGGGTGGGGCAAAGATGTCAGCTCCCCCCTGATCACCCATAATGACCTCTGCCCAAGAACTCATAAAAACGTCAAAATACATATTTGGTATATTAGACATTCATGAAGAATATGATTATTAGTACAGTGTGTGACAGTGATGTAGTGCGGCAATTTCCACCAATGTATCTGACAATATTATGCTGCACCACAGTATACACAGTAAAGTATACACACATAATCTGAACAGACTTTTGTAAATTTTACCAAAATCTTTTTACAGTCTAACAACACCTCCAACAAAATTCCTTGTATGTAAAAAGTAAATATTGGATGAGAAAGGCTTCATTCACCATTTAGTAATGAGTTTAGTTCCCATGGACACTGTACTTCCTCAATAATCACACATTTTCCCATATTTTTCTTGTGTAATGTTACCACAAAATAATACTTATCTAGTCAGTGGTGCCAGCAGGAAAACAAACCACCACCCTTTATTTCAACAGGAGCAGATGATTTGAGTACAGGTATATTTTGAGGTTAAATATTATTGGTTCATTACACTTCGTTATCTGCCTGTTTTATGTAGTCCAAGTTATGAGGTCTTGGAAATAGCGAAGACCTTTACTTATCAGAATAAAATTTGTAGATTTACTAGATTAGCAAGTGACCAATATTCTTAAAGTGCACATTTAATGCGTTTTTCCTGAATTCCACAGTATGGCATTATACTTACATTTATTCACTTGATTTGGATGGTGTCACCTTCTTGACCACAAAGAGATAGAAATGTTTAATGATCAAGCACTTTTACTTCTGACTAACTGGGTATAGGTAGCGCTGTATAAAAAGAGAGGTTGTTGACCTTACCTGACCTCTCACCTCATCCGCCGTTAAGTATTCAAAGTTGCAGCTATGCTTAAGTTGTTGAAGTTGTACATTCGTCATCTTGGGTCAAGCCATAACATAAAACCAGCAATATGCACACAACTGATATGCACCATGGGTAAGCGCAATCTGAACAATTTATTATAACGGTTGCTTTGGGCGGTTTGCTGAGGCTTAATACTATTATCCTCATGTACTGATGCTGGGCCAACAGTTCTGTATAGCTGGCGTTTGGGTCTGTGGCGTGGCCGGTGGGGAGTATCATGGAAGGTGTACCTCTGTCGTTTGTGCTCATCAGAATCAGAACTACTTTTATTCATCCCCGATGGAAAATTGTTTTCGTTACAGACGTGCTGCCAACCAGCAGAACAATAGAGCAACAGAAACGTAAAGAAACAAAAAAAAAGTTAAGAAACTAAAGTTATTATGAACAAAATAAATGCATAAATACACAGCATGTTACATATTTCTGTGTTCCTGAACAATTTTACTAGTGAACTTAATGTTGCACAATGACTTTACAAAGAGGATTTTACAGCACAAAGTTCAGGAGTTTGAGGCGACAACAGAAATGATTTCCTGTGTCTCTCAGTAAAGCAGCGTGTCAGTAACAGTCGGTTGCTGAACAAGCTCTTGCAGCTGAACAGCACATTGTGAAGCGGGTGGGAGGGAAAGTCCACAATACAAATTGGACAGCATCCTCCTTTCTGACACAACAGTCAGAGAGTCCAGCACCTCCCCCTATTAAGTCTATTAGTGTCCCTCATGCGCAGACGGCTGCCTCAGCTGACCAGAGCGTATGATGGCACTGGCCCCCATAGACTTGTAGAACATCCTGAGCATTGTCCTGCAGATATCAAAGAACCACAGCTCCATCAAAAAGTAGAGATGGTTCTTGTTACACTGAGCTGAAGGTGGTTCCTCTTGCTCCAGGTGACAAAGTTGTTCACCACAGTCCTGTCCTCCCTCTTCTCACCTTCGCTGATGCATCTAACCACTATAGTGTCGTCAGAGAACTTTTCAAGGTTGCAGGACTCAGTGGTGTTTCTGATGACACTGTCAGACACACAGTGGTGGTCTGCCAGTGAGATAGTCCACAATCCAGTTCACCAGAGGATCTATGTATTGCTGCTAACTTCTCAGCCAGAAAAGCCAGCCTGATGGTGTTGAAAGCACATGTATTGTATTGTCTGTAATTTGTGCTAATTTTACATTCTATTTTACTCCTCTTATTCATTTCGTCATGTGTAGTCATCAAGTTTAAAACACATCAAAGCAACATGATTATTTATTATGTTTTGACTATGGGTAATTTAGCGGTAACAGCTGCCAAAAGCATTCCATGGTTGTTATCCCACTGCACAGGAAGTTAATCTCCTTTTTTGTACCATTTCTTATCTTTTTTAGAAACCACAACACACAATAGCCACTTTCGCTGCAAACAGGAACAGGCCAATTACTCTTACAAGCCAGAATGATATATTTGGACTTTTTCACTCAACGCACAGGGGGTTGTTAATGGTTCACTTAAGGTCATGTCTTTGTAGGGTCTTTAAGCCATGGTTACCTTTTCCACCTGTATATCCCTCGGCATCACTCAGCATGTTGTTAAGTGGTTTAGTACACCCCACATCGAGCCTGCATCTGTATCAGGGCAGAGACACGTCTTGCCCTCTTTCTCCGTCATCACCACATTATAACAGCGGAATGCACCTCCTGGTCGGCTCTCGGACTTCTTACGACTTTAGTCTTAAGTGCAGAGACTGTAATCAGTGACAAACATTCAGTTTGGGCACATGCCAAATCTGCCCTTTGGGAATGTGATTTCCACTGTTGATCGCTGGTGCCAACTGGTCTCTGTTCCTGCAAAAAGTTCCATTGAACTTTCTGTGGATGAGAAAACATTCTGACACATAGGACTTTTATGACATTTAGTACAAGGGATCCGACGTGGGACAAAAAATTATTTACTCGATAAATTACAAGAGAGCAGACCTCCAAACATATGTGGCAGAGCAGGTTTCTGCCTTATAATATGTCCAAATACGTGGCACGATAAACTATAAAATTCCCCCCCTCCTGTTACACTTATGCTCTTCCCCATACGGTTAGATGTGTTAATGCCCCTCCTCTGCTGCTGCAGGTTGTACTCCTGTTTTACAAATTATATTAAATAGAAAGTTAAATTATTATTTTAAAAAGAACTTATACTCCTTTCCCTGATTATTATGAACTTGTGTGCTTTAAAGAGGGGGTATTATGCCAAATAAACTTTTTGGAGCTTTCTACCATGTTATAACGTTATTCCCTCATCAAAAACATGCCTGAAGTGGTTTTAAATGTAATTCAAGCATGTTTGAGTAAGCTTGGCTCTCTCGCTTCGAAAACTATCCAGATCCTATTTTTGAACTGTTCTGCTGACGTAACCAGGAAGTGTCTGGACCGTGCTTTCGTTTAGCCCCTCCCACCTGGGATCTGTGAGGGGAGGGGGGAGCAGAACCGTGCAGCTGATAGCGGCAAAACAGCTACAGCATGGATCTTGTTTACGCTACTTTATTTCTGTTTGGCTTTTTATCAAAAATGTGTCCAGACAGAGAGCGCATTTGGATGGACAGAGGACACACTTTATTTCACGTTTTCCAGGGACGAGGAAACTCAAGGTAAAGTGGCTAGCATTTGTTTCAGTGAAGGATACCCTGTGAGATGGTCTATTTTGTTTGTTTACACCATTTAACTGGAGACTATAGTGTCTTCAACAAAAGCTTGTTGGACAATGGACAAACTAAAACACAAACTCTAAAGAAGGATTTCCTCTCAACAATAAATAGGGGTTTGGTGAGTAAGTTGCAAATCATTTCGGAAAACAGATTTGTGTCTTATTCCTATGACCAGTTTAACTACCACATGCAAATAATTACGTTTAAAATGTTCACTTTGTCCACACTGTGTCCTGTGTTTGGTGGCATATACTTATATATACTGTATACATAATGTTTATACATGCAGCTCATATCTCACTCCCACAGGTGAATACACAACCACTGCAGACTTATTATAACATTTCACTTTTTTTTTCATATCCAAAGCATATCTTGTTCTATCCTGAAGTACTGCATTTGAAAACAACGGGTCTATAGAATAAAACCCTTCTCTTTGAGCACTACATGGCACAATTGTATTTTTCTAATCTAAATTACTATATTTTAAATGGATTTATAGACAGTAGAATAACAGCCCAAACTACAAAGACATACCTCCTTTTTGAGGTAATTAACAATCATTCACAGTAAAATGAGAAATCCCCAACAGAAATCTTCAAATTTATTAGCACATAATTAAATCAGGCTTGTTAAAAGAAGAGCGCAGTAAACAGTGTATTTCTAAATTGAATAAACCACAGCTGTGCAGACCATAGTTTGCTGCAACAAGAATGCAAAATATGTTCTTTTGGCAGTGCCTCTTCACAAGTGTCCATGATTAAAGCCAAGCCGATGTGTGAACAGCAATTGTGTAATTTATAGTCTCAATGGGAAGCATTACGGAACTGCAAGAGAGTCCCACACCAAACTTATTAGCCAGAACAAAGACAAAGCCGAGCAGAATAAAGGAGTGGTGCCTTGTAAAGAAAGCAATATATTTCATTCCAAGAGTAAGAAAGAAACATTGGCAAGTAGGATGTGTTGTACTGAAATTTACAAACGTGAAATCATCATTTGGTTGGTTACACTAGATGCCCTTGCGGACACAACTATTTGCTCTGATTTATAATTTTGTCACCACGATGATTCAAATGCATGACCTCCAAGGATGTGAACCACGATAACAACAGTTGCTGCTCTCATTTTTGATGGTGCAATCCTTAAATTGGACTATTTGATGTTCATTTACAACTCAAGGATATACGCTTAATTCAACAGTCCATCTATTTAAAAAGGCATCTTTATAGTGAAGAATAATAAAGTTCTATCCACACTTTGCACACATTTAGCCCACGGTGTACATCAGTCTGTGGAGGCCCAAGTGTTGACTTTATAATTTATAAACACCACGGTTTGAAAACAGCATCAAGAAAACATTTGGCAGAAATCTTCCTCTGAGTGCGAGATTAACAGTGTGCCGATGCAGTGTTGGCTGTGGACTTTATCACTCGCTTTAGGCCTGTATATGAATGATCAGACCACCCACCCTTTTTCACTCCCAAAATACACAAAACGCACATTGTTTAAGTCGCAATACAGAAGCTTGCTGTCCGTGACATTTATGAGGCTGCATGAGAAAACTGCTGAGTAGACTTTCCACACCACAAATCATCAATTCGGTCAACTCCTCATTGAGCTAAGACCAGTCTTTCATCACTTGTCTCTTCCTATACACCACACAACTCAGCAATTTAATACAACCACAATTATGTAGCAGGAGTAAAAATGCACATCAAATAAAAAGTAATAATTTGTAAATCTTTCCTTCTGTCCCTTTTCCTTTCCCCACAATAGAAAACAATTGTAAAAACTTTAAAGCACATCGATGTTGTGTTGGAGTAAAAGACTAAAATGCACTTTTGTGTTGTTGCCGTCAGATTAAAGGCACTGTACCAGATTTTTACAGTTTTGAAACATAAAAAACAGAACTAGTTCATGTTCGAGTCTATACAGCAGTCACTCCCTTGCCTAATGCAGTTCCAGCGTCCTAAATATTCAACTCCATAAGTTTAGATGCACTTTTCTAAACTCATGGAGCCCAGAGCGTCATGTACCTACACGGGTAAAGGTAACAGACATCAGCACGCTAACAGCGCGCTTCCTGCTTCTCTCGTAGGATAAAACGCTCTACAAATAGATGCAAAGAAAACGTTGTGGTCTCATTTTCACCCAAATAGATGCTTTTTTCAGTATATCTGTGCTGTTGGGTGCAGCTTATTTAATTGTATTGAGGCTTTTTTTTAAGATAGATTATGAGATGCACAAAGCAGTGTGGCCTTTTTTGGGGGAAATTGGTATCTAGTTGAAGCTTGTGCAGCAGTAGACAAGAGTGAAGACCCGACGGGCAGAGAAGATGGAGAAGACTGCTGAGGCTTTTAGATCAAACACCCTTCATCAGAATCTGAGCTGTGCCCTCTTCCTCTGGAGCTCAGGCCAATGCACATCACATGTCTCATAAGAGGAGAGGCTTTAGCTCGGAGGAGAGCAGATCATGGGGAATATGCAATAAAATCACTGACATGTGCAATGCAGTTGTGTGTGGGTAAGACAGTGATAACAGCATTTTAAGACGTTGGCTCTCAATTTCAAGGGAAAATCCAAAAGAGAATTATGTTTATAGCTACGGTAACGTTTGTAAGTTGTGTCTCATTAGAGCCATCCTTGATTTGTGATAAAGGAATGGGTGACTGCTAGCTTTGGTCAGGAGTTCCTGGTTGGAAGATTGACGAAGAAAATTGAGTTATGTCAACTGGACAAACATTTTTAAGAGTGAATGTGTTTCGTCACTCATCCAAGTAGCTTCTTCAGTTACTCAGTATAGGGTTTTGGGAAGTCGACGAATTCACTCTTAAAACACTTTGTCCAGAATTCAGTTATATTTTGCTATGGACCCTCCTTGGATGACTGAGGGATTGCACAGACATCCAGTTGGAAGATTGTCTTATTATGAATGGTTTAAACTAACGGTGCAAACTGGACAATCAAGGAGAAAAACACCCTAACGCAGAGAAAAAACTTTAAACAAAAAGACCCCACTCAATCATGGAATGAGCACAGACCATTGAGGTACTGTTCTCTGAAAGTCAGTTCAACTGGAGACATTTTGAGCTCTTTTTTAGGAGAAAAAGTATGAATTTAATACTGCATTTGAGCCAATATACCAAACCAATTAAAACCTTGCACTTGCCTTTTAACTCTAGTGCCTTATAACACAACCTGCTGCCTCACACACCTGACTGCATTATTCCACATTAACGGCTCACACGTGCCAGGCTCAGTGTTGGCACTTAGTCCAGTCACTCTCCAGTCCCTGGGGCCAACTCTAGTAAAACGGCCTCTATAAATATACGGCCAACTGTTCCCCTTCAACTCATAAATCTCCAAAAGCTGGATTTCTCCCCTGTCGTGGCATCTGGCGTCATTTGTCACATATGTGGTGAGCAATTAGGTATAAAAGAAAACCAGGAAACCATGGAGAGGCCACATTAGCTGGTGCCCGTGCTCATGGCTATATTAAACACCACCACAGAAAGGGTTTAGGATCCCAGAACTGCTGTGAAAAATGAACTGTGAACTGAACATACAGGCACTGGGGGTGACATCATTGTTTTCAAAAAGATCATGGGATTTCGAGATTAACGATTTGTCCAAAACATGTTCCCATTAAGTCTTGAGCAGAGCAAAAATTGACATACACTGTAAGTTGAGCTACAGCTGTCCTTTCAACCTGTTTGTTTGGACTTGATAACACATATTTGACATAATGTTTGACATACAGTGCTTGTGTAACTACTGGATCATACTCTTCCATAGTTCCACTTCTTTTGGGAAACACTGTGATATAAAAGCCTAATTTATTGTGTCTTTGTGCTCCACTTCCTGACCCAGACCTTCTTGTGTCATTATTCAAATTATAGAAGCCAAAAGCGAAAATAGATCTTCCTGTGTTACACCCTATAACTTCCTGGTACCAGTCGCAATGTGACCGAATTAAAATGGAACAACAGATTGGGACTTATGATTGGAAGGAGAAATCTATGCACTCAAAGTTGCAACAGCTAGAATTGTGGCATAATGGGGGAAGAGTGGGATAGACATTCAGCAGATTATTAGAGCCAGGACTAATTGTCACACATATTGTAATTGTGTTGATGCTGTCTAGCATATATAGCTTATGTCCAGCATATTCTACAACTAGCAAGCTTTTGTTACTTACCATATTTAAGATCAAAGAAACATTTTTGTCCCACAGAGGGGAAATTCCAGGGTTGTACCAGTGAAGTAGAAGAACAAAAACCTATAAAGTGCATTTATTTCACTTTCAGTCTGTCTGAAACTCATTGGTCTTAAAGCTTGTCCAGTTCTTTCCCTGAGGTAAACCTCAATAGGAGGCTAATTGCTGCAGCTGTTTCCTCTCACTGTTTATCTACAATTAGTCGTTTTAACAGAAGGGTCACACAGCAGAGCTACTGTCCTGATCGAAACCCCATGGCATGGGTGATTGAGAAACTGCTCAGGTCCGCTGGAAGTGCTCGCCATAAACGTTAATTGAAAGTCTTATGGTCAAAACAGACTGCAGTGTACATTCCACATGGTTAGCTCCACTTTTAACTCATTCATCAAAAACATCTTTGGACTTCCTGGTCTGGTTCTTCAAAGTGAAGGGCCATAGAATGGCTGTAGCATGCACCTGCAACAATAAAGATTAAAGCAAGTAGAAACATTCTTCAAATATGACTGGCATGTCTTGTAACTGCAGGCTTATTCTCATCATTCTCAAACTCTTGATATAGCTTACTTGTTACAGTTTCACTTCTATTTTGAACCCCATCTGATAATGACCTCAGAGGTCAAGGTAAAGCCCTCTATTGTCATTTTTCTTGTTTTAAGCAAGATTTTCAAAGGCTAAATATATCCCATTCTCTCTCTGGCCCCACCATGATAAAAGCAGTGTTATACAGCTGTCAGTGGTCATTACGCTGTGCTTGATATGTTTACAATTTCAAGGTAAGAATGTCTTGTATGAATCACATAACATCCTGGGACAAGTACTTTGAGAGTGAAGAGGGTTTGTCCTTGGGGTGAACAGCCATCTATTTCCACAGCAAACAAAGCACAATAGCGCCATACTTTGTTATAATGGGGCATCGGCCTTCACAGAGGAACAGTATGTGTATGGCTGTGAAAAGAGGGCCAAGCGATCAGCGATGCACATCCAACTATTAGACCCAAACCCATCAACCTTTTAACACTGCATGGAGCCCCATCAACAGCCCAATCCACTTTTATTCACTTCTGGGGCCTTTCCTCTTCCATCATAGTCTATACTATGTAGGCTCAGAATCCTATGTATACGTGCATCAGGAAATCAGTTTTTTGCCATTTAAAGTTAAGGAAGGGGTTGAGGTGGTTAAGATACAGTGTGCGCCATTAGTAATGATGTAGAACATTTTGAATGATTCCAACATGATTATTTTTTTAAGCTATTTCAGTCAACCCTAATTTGCCTTTTATTCAACAGTCACGTATGGATCAATAAGAAAGCCATGTGGGTACTAACACTAAGCACATGTGTGTACCTGAAATTGTAGTAACACTTGTCGGAATAGAAACCTATGGCTTACAGTTGTTGAGGTGCAAATGTAAAAAGACTACATTTTGGGCCAGCATTTACAGTGAATGAGACCATCTATGGAAGACAAACATAGGGAGCAACACGTTATGTGCATGTAGATTTAAGAAAAATCCCATTCACATGTCATTTGTTGTTGTGTTTGTGCAAATACCACCAGCGTTCCTGGGACAGTAAAGCCTATCATTTGAAGGAGTCCAGGATCAGAAAAACTGTCGACTAGTCGATAAATATAAGCTTATTCAGTTGGTTAGTTTCACTTAAGACCTGTTGCAAGCGGTTATACGACTTTCCAATCTAAATAGAGAGCCAGTGCAGCTGCAGACGTCCTGTTGAGCTGCAGTGTGGTCGTCCTCGCATTGAAGCATGGTTGTGGTTTCTCAAGCTTATATGCCTCACTCACACTGCACCCAGTGCAGCTCCGGCTGCTGTGTTAGCGCGCTGTTCCAGTGGAGGACAGCTCACATGAAGCCCGGAGCACTGCGGTGCTCCTGCAGTCACAAACTCTGTTCACACACCATGTGCTCAAGAGATGACCAAACATTAATACAGGGAAAAGGGTTGTGGTGGGCTCTAGCTTCCTGTGAAAATTCCAATCTACAGACAGAATCCGAGGAACTCATACTTTTAATTATATGGAATGCCTGTGGCCACTGTACAACGCTGCACCGCATGCACTGTGAGCCCGCATGCAACATTGGCCCGCATGCACTGTGAGCCCGCATGCAACATTGGCCCGCATGCACTGTGGGCCTGCATGCAACGTTGGCCCGCATGCACTGTGGGCCTGCATGCACTGTGGGTTACGGTGATGCTTTGTTTGGGGAAGTATTGTTGCATCACTATATAGTATCCTAAAGCCCAGATGTTGCGTACACTCGTGCTGGCCTATGTGTTCTGCACTTCAGGTGACTTGGTGCGTGTAACCGAGGAGGACCCACTGTATCCAAGGGAGGAGTTGCTGTTCACGTGTCTAGATTGAGAAGGGATTGACCTGCTCTTGTACTCTTGGCAAAGTTAAAATTGCTCTCAAGCAATTTAAATCATCAATTGTAATAGTTATATTCCAGTTAAATTTAGTCTTACCATTTCCAACATTTATCTATAAACTCTTACACTAAGATCTTTTGATGCCTTTTATTGACAGATTTCTTGTTTACGGGAACCAAAACTTCAGTCCCAAATGTCATATTCTCTAGTTAACTGCCTTTAGCTCAGACCTTTGACCTTCAGCTATTAGTAGAAGACTGCGATGTCAAGCTCAAAGGGTAAGCGTTAGCATGCCTTCTGCATTACTGGCATTACTGCAATATGTGGGATTACATTTCTGAGTAGGCCATCCTCAAGCATTTTCATGGTAGTTACATCTTGACTTTTACTAATGCTAGTGGTAATAAAGGGCTGTCGGAGCTTCTGGTTAAGGGGGAAAGAACATAATGCGCTGAAATTAGACCAAAAGCACAATGCGGCTTCTGTTGTTACAGTCAAACTCACCCCTCAATGTCCCCAATGTGCGCAGTCAAAATCATTAACAGATGTCTAAGAGGCTCCTTTGACCGGCAATATCACAAACACACTCACTCTCTACTTCACAATATTATTCGGTCTCCTCAGTCACCACGTCTGGCCATGATCCCTTGCATTTCCTTTCTCCCATCTGCAGCGTTCACATGCACGTTCACTTTGGCCACAAAAACATTCCCTACACACATAGTATAAAAGTAAAGGTCAACTGAGTGCTTGAACTTGAAATACTGGCTGTACTGTCCAGGAATGAAACCCCTGTATCACCTCTAACACCTTCAAAATATTATTGCAGCAAAAGAATAGGATTTTAAAGAGTCTCAATAGTTCCAACTTTGTAGAAATCAATTACCTCTCTACAATTTACAGTCAAATCAGAAATGGCTATAATGACTATACATAAATAAAGGATCTCTTATCTTACATTGTTCAGGTCTACTTTAAGATTACTGTCTACAATAGATTCAGGAGATTTTAAAGTGTTCAACTTTCTCACATTTTTTGAAGAATATTATTAAACAATAAGTGAGCAACTTTTGCCTCTAGCTGGTAGAAAAAACTGTGCTTGGATGAACAAATGAATGTCGTAAACATGTCCACAAAGTGATACATTTTACCTTAATTCTGAAATCATGACCCTATTCTCATAAAAAAATTTACTTGATACTGCAATATTACCACAAATTGATTTTTTTTATTTTAACCACGAGTTTATTCTTATACTTTAATGATTCATTCATGTTGAATTATGACTTCTTTTGCTTAGTTCATGTTCCTCAAATTACAATGTTCATTTTGGGATTGTCTGCCCTAATTCTGATACACCGCACTTTTACCGTGTATATGAGAGTAAACTATAGATTTACATGTGGTATTATTGCACTCAACCCAACAACTTGTCTGTTCCTAATAATAACACTTCTCTGGGGGAATTTACAACAAGGGACTCCACCACCAGCACCACCACCGCAGCCTCCATCAGCTGTAGCCATGTAATTATCACCTCATAATTAGTTGTCCATGTTTCACAAGCCAAATGCAGTTTTAAAGGTGTGTTGCATGGGCCAAAACCTCACCAGCCCGTTAAGTGAGAGCAGGCAGACCACGAGGTTCGACTGAGTGGAGGGAAAACTGGATCGAGTCCCGCAGTGAGACACAACACACTCAGGAATTTACAGTGGGTCTCATGAAGCCAATGAAAAGCAGAGGTTCAGCAGCAGGAACAGGCAGCTGAGGGGAAATTACTATTACTGTTACTGGTACTATAATGTTACTGTGCTGTGACTATACTCTTACTGTGACTATACTCTTACTGTGACTATACTCTTACTGTTACTGTACTCTTACTGTTACTGTGCTCTTACTGTACTGCTAATAAACTGTTCCTGTCACTATACAGTTACTGTACTGTTACTGTCACTATACTGTTAGTGTTACCATACTAGGCACCACTTTATAATAACTACATCTTATTTTGCCTTAATAAAGCATTAGCAAAGACTTCATTTATGTTGAATATGTAGTTTATTCAACATGATTCAGGATTAGTAACTACTTAATTAAGGTTAAGGTTAGGGTTAGGGTTAGAAATTAGGATTAGAATATTTGTTATTTTATATTTATATATTTATATTTGTTATTTGTAGAGTTACTAAACCTGAATTATTCTTAATAAACTATTTGTTGATTATGAATTAAGTCTTTGTTCATGCTTTATTAAGGCAGGTATAGGTGTATAAGTGTATAAGTATGAAGTGTTACCTACTACTATTGTACTCTTACTGTTACTATACAGCTACTGTCACTATTGCTGTTACTTTACTATTACTATACTGTCACTGTTGCTATATTGTTACTGTTACTATATTGATATTATACTGTTACTATACCATTACGGAACCTGTACTCTTAATGTTACTGTACTGTTACTATTCAATGAATGTTTCTGTTACTGTAACTATTCTGTTACTATACTGTTTCTGTTACTGCAACCATAGGTTAATTGGTTTTACAAAAAAAAAAAACATAAATCAATACATTGCAAGTTTAGCTAATATAAACCTCAATGTGTTGCCCCCGGTTCGCACACTGCCATTTTGCTTGCGGACAAGACAGTTCACCCACTTTGCCACTTTGCCCCCACAACAACTCAGAAAATGCATATCACCTGATTCCAAATTGGATAATAAACTACTTCGAACCTTCACAGCCAGGATGTTAAAAAATATATATAAATAAAGAAATAAATTTAATATTAAGAAACTATAATAAACTGCCATTTGTGTTTAAAATTGTATTATATTGTCAATATTTTTATTATTATTATTCATTTTTTAGTAAAATTTTGAAATTAGTAGTAGTAGTTTTCCTCATTACTGAAATCAAGTTTCAAATTTTTGTTACAATACTAGTCAACACCAGGTACTCTTGATGCGAGCAGCCGTCTTTAATCAAATGCCCTGTGGTTTCCCGGGTTTTCCAAGTAAAGTGATAATATCTATTAGGATTTACAGGATTAGTGTCTGTTACAGGGGGAAAGGGGAATGTCGGAAGAGTGTGGTTACTCTCTCAATCAGAGCAAATCCTGTGGGCATTGGTCAGGACCACAGAGCCTGAGCGTCTGGAGGCACTGGTCCAGGGATCAGTGCTTCTCAACATGTGGTGCAGGTGCAGACCACTGGTGAAGGGGCTTTACAGTTCTAGTGTGGACACAATTTACACCCATAGTCTTGTTCCTCTGATCTTCTGTATATAAAACATACAGAACTCAAAACACGCAGGTTATAGTCTATTTCTGATTCAGACTTAGACTGTGGCTTGTTTGGTTTTGTATTTTATCCTGTTCCTGATTTATGAATAGTTTAAAGTATAGTCCTTGTTTTTGTTTGAACATGTTTTAGATTTGGTTTAGATTCACGCTCTTGAAAACTGAAATATTTGCTGAGATGGTGAAAAGGGTTTGAAATTCAATGGACTACCTCATAACCACAATCTGGCTTGGTTATCTGGCATTTTCTATGAATGTTTATATGGGAGAGTGCTCATACAGGCGAAGCTATGGGCTATTAACCATTATGGCAGCTGTGATGGTGCTAGAGGAACCCCACATTCATCACATGTGCACTGAGTCCTTGGAGACTCTCTGGCAGAAATGTGAGTTCAAGTCCAAACCCAAAGCACTAAATGGAGAGGAAAGGGGGAAGGAAACTTTCATCAAGACCAAGAAGGCCAAATCTGTCCTCAAAGAATATGGTAAGCAGGATTTAGTGTACATGAGACATGTGAATGAACTGTGGCTAAGTGCTAATGCTCGCCTTGCCCTTCTGTACGTCCAAATGTATAATTATCACTGACCACTGGTTCATAGCTACACAACGGGAAGAGAGACAGAGGCCAAGTACCTCGACTACTCTGCAAATTTAGTGAGACATCTTCTGGGGATACAAAAAAGTTGTATGTGGTTTTTTGTCTTAAAGGAGACATATCGTGTTTTTTTTCCAAGTACTTAGTATTAAACCATAACATAAGTAGATCATAATTTAACATTTAACCACAATATTGATCTAAAACAGCTTAGTAACTGAAACAGGTCACTGGCTTCCTGTTAAAAACTGCACAACTGATAAACTATTCATAGTGACATTTCACTGTAACAGCAGATTGTCATTTGCATGTTTTTCGATTTGAAAAGTGGCTACGAGGCATTTTGAAAACCTGTATGCATTACTTGGAGTCTTACTTTTTCAAATAATTATAACTAAGTACAGGTATGTGGGTGTAGATAAAGGGTATGTGAAAACAGACTATACAGGATTAATCAAACATGCAAAAGTAGAACAAAACATATACAATTTTACAATTAGTGTCTCACAGAGACACTAATTGAGAGCTCCAGGAGAAAAAAATATACCGTATCTATCTTAAATTAATGGATCCAGGATTATTGGTAAGAAGGAAATATTTGACCTACCTAATTTTAACAAGTTTTAATCTCATTTTTGGACTTTGACTTGATGCTGTAGTACTTGTTCCATCCTGGTTCAGTTCTTTTAATATTCCAATGGCATGAGATGGATTTCGAGAAATATATAATAACTGCCAATATTGTGCTTCTTCCAAATGTACAATTATCACTAACCACACTTGCTTCCAGGTCTATGAAGAGGGATGAGAGGCAGCGGCCCATTACCACCACCACTACACTGTAGCTTTTTCCCTCAATCTTGCATTGTTTGTGTGGCATTTGGGTGCTGTTTACCATTAGCGTGTTAGGGCAACATTCGGACCATGGATGTCAGACTTTCTCAGGGTTTGAGTAGATTTTAACAAAAGCAGGAGTCAGTCAGTCTGCACGGAGCGAGAGGCCCCTATAATGCCCAAACAGGGGCCCAGGGTCACTGCATTTATGCCCTCCGCCCATGTGTGACCACCAAGGACAAACCAGGGAGGAAAGCACACAACTCTACAAGGACAGATAGTCTAAGGCTGGTCAGTAGAGGGAGACACAACATGAGGCTGCAGAAAATCAATCCGACAACTACTGCCTGCAAATTTAAAGTGAGTGAACTGCCCTCTAACCTTCTTTATTGTGTAAGCGCAGCAAAAGAAAATAGTGTGCACTTTGTACACCAGTAGTGGAGCCAATATTATCATAGAAAGTTATGGTTTACCATTCATCTAAACAGATCTCTTTCTTGGAGCAACCCAAAGTTCAAAGACAGATGGCGAGCTGGCAGCCCGGCTTCCTGTCTGTGAGCCAAACTTATCCTGATCCATAAATGCCATTTTATCATGCAGAGAGCTTCTCTGATTTGGATGGGTGTTTAAGATGATGAAAGGTCTTTCCTGCTCCTGCTTTACTGAGATCAACGCCCGCTTAAAACCATATCTAGTGAAGCCATCGATGCCAAAACGTCCTCATTGACTCAACATTGGACACCAACAAGAGACCCATTATGGCAGGTATACAGGAGGTATACAAATCAGAAACATATCCAAAACTACTTACTTGCTCAAGAAAGTGGTTGGGAAAAGTCAGGGATTTGGGAAGTGGGCTCGGAAAACTTCTGTTTCATGTCCAAATATTAAACAACAATTTGGAGGCTATGTCTGAGAACTTGGAGAGATTACTGCAGACTTCTTCTTCGTGATGGGCTGCTGATGAAAGTGAGTAGGTTCTTGTCTAATCCGGGTGGCCAAAACCTCTCCAGCTGTCCCGTTTGGACCATGCCAGTTGGACACACCAAAACCCTAGGAGCCATCGGGACCGCAGGGACTTGGGCCAAACACTGAAGACTGATTTACTGGTAAGAGCCTATTAGTGGTACGAAAAGAAGAGCGGTTTTGTTGTATCTTTGATAAAGTTCATTGAAGACAAAGTGATTGAAACTTAATACTCGCTACGCGCTGTTTTGGTAACGTGGATAAACAATGTTCTGGGAATAACTCATAAAGTCCAGAGATTTACACAGCACAGGCCCCAGTGCTCTCATCAAAGCTTCCTTTGTTAATTTGTTATTCATAATTTAATTTTTCATTTAGATTATCATACCTTTTTAGAAGAGTCATGCTTGTGCCATTAGTCTGCTAAGTGGGGGGATTTTAAAAAGGATTTTTTTTTAAAAATCAAAACAAATCACCGGGTTGTTTGAAGGTCATGAAAGCATCAAAAAAGCATTTAAATTTCAGTATAATGGTCTTAATTTTTCTTGCTTCTTGAATGTGTTGTAGTAATGTTATATTGTTTCATCAGAATATGTTTTCATATTTTACCATTAAATATTGTATTTATTCTTTATGTACCTAACGAGACTGGTCATTGCCAAGCAGGTACAGTATATGATCAGGTAATGTGTTTATAAATATGTTTGTGTCCAACACATTCTAATTTATTAAAATTACTACTTACTAAAATATTTATAGCTATTTTTATTTATTTATTTATTTATTTATTTTTTTTGAGCCAGTGATGGCATTAAATTTTACTTAAAGGAGACCTATTCAAAATCGACTTATAGGAGCTTTTAACCATTCTATAATTGTTCCCCCTTGTGATCCTCGCATATCTATTTTCGACGTCAGTCCAGGTGACACAAAAAGGATTCTGCAGCATCGTGTAGCCATTTTGGTACAAAAAAAAAATAAAAATAAAAATCCTGTGTGACCGTAGACTAAAGCACAAGGTCTTCTTTAACCTGCATTTAAAAAGTCTTAAATTTCACTTGGAACCTGGAACTACCGTAAATCTTGTTAATACTGAATTTCACTAACTTCCCACTAGCAATTCATGAGTTGTTTTCACATCTTCACAGCAGCACTAGCGTCATTGATACACATTAGCTCAATTACAGAAGATTGTCTGGCACCAAGCAAAGCCCCCAAAGCCCAGTATCTGTGTTTGTTTACAGCATAAAGCTTTGTGCATCTGTTTATGTGGAGAAGTACGTGGCTTATTTTGTTTCCTCTCCATTTTTTCTAAACATGTGCAGTGTGTTTGCATGTGTTTAAATGACGCATTATCAGTGAATTATGATGAGTTCGGAAGCCAGTTTGATTACAAAGGATCTGGTTGTATGTGACGACAGATAAATTTTGTCTTTTGTCATTCCTTTGGGAGAAAGTCATTTTCCACATTAGATTTTTCCCTCTATTTAGTGAATAAAAACAACGTTGATCCACTTTTTGAAATGTGCCAGTTAGAGAAGTATTAGCGCCTTCAAATTGCTTCTCACTGAAAATGTGGCTAGCTTTGTCCTTGTTAAGAGTGCTATGAACAAACCGGACCTGATGAGTGGAAGATGGATGATTTTTTAACTTATAAATGCCCACAGGTGCAAAGCAGACAAGCAAAAGCAAGTAAACATGCAATGAGAATCATGGATGCAGGCAGATAACTGGTTTACAATTCCTAATGTGACTACAAGCAGAAACTAAGAGTAGTCAGGGCAGCAAGGATTCAACTCATACAAACGGAAAGTTCAAGGTAGATCATTATACTTTAAGGCAACAGTAACCAAGTTCATTCTAATCACGAGGTACATGTGTTAGAAATAAAGTTCATTTTCCCATCTTCGATTGTCCCTCGAGCTTCCACATTTCATCACTTCCAGTAAAAAATGCAGCAAAGAGTTCATTGTGTTCATTGTGTCCTGCAGTTAATTTTGATCATAAAAACAGTAAGGTCTAGTTAGTGGGAACCGAAATAAGTTAGAGGCATGATCCCTGAATCAGTGTCTGAAAAACAACAGTGGAGCGTAATCCGGCGAAAGGAGCCAACAGTATTTGACCTTTTCTTCTCTTAAGAAAACACTCAGTGGAAAGTCGGTGGAAAGAAAACACAAACAGTCACACGTGCTGAGGGAGCAGTGTGGAAAGTCCTATAGTGTTTCTCTCTTTGGTCCATGCTGCGGTGTAATCGAGCTTTAGGATCAAGAGTCTGCATCCGCGCTGATAACGCATGACCTCTCAGCATCTATCTGCCTGTACTGCACGGTGTGAAAGAGAAGTGTGTTACAATCAGTGCACACGGTTGAAGAATGTTTAACAGTGATTAAAGAACTGTAAAAGTTTGAAATCAACATAAGCGTAGTGATTTGAATACTCATTTGTCAAAGGCCTTTTGCCTTTCATGATGAAGCCTCTATTTATCCAGAGTAAAACAACATTACAGTTGTAGATTAGCTGCTTTTTCACATAAAAGTGATGCAGTTCTATAGTTATTGTATAGTCTATACATAGAACATTAGTAATATTTGGTGGTAAGCGAGTTGCGGGACAATGAAGTAAAAAGATCAAAATAATAAAGCAACATTCTGCTACACATGCATGTTTTAGAGGCATGTTTGTTTAACTTTGTTTTGAAGTAACATATTTTCGTCAGTGTTTTTCTTCTGAATTGCAATTAAGCCACTGCTAATGAGCTTCTCTCTGGAGTGAACATGTGGCCCTAAGCCCCGCCTCCCTTTCCATCTCGCACACACACGCCACAGTCCAGCGCCGTGGAATGGAGACACACAAACACAAACACCTAAGTGAAAGTGGGCGTCCGCATGCATCCACTCCAGTCTGTTTGTTTTTTGTGGATGGCTCGAGTCCAATGGGTGGACTTTCAAAGCCGTCTCTAATCCATTTGATTAGCTGAACTCAAGAACCTGGGCCTCGGACAAAGAGCTCTTTCACACATGCAGTCGCTGCTTACAGCTACATGTGATCTCAGGAATCCGTCCATCACAAAACATTCCCGCTGCATTCCAACTCCTCCCTCTCTCTCTCTCCCTCTTTCCCTCTCTCTCTCTCCACTCCTTTGTGTTCCTTGCTCACCCCTCAGCTGATAACAAACACTGATATGTCTATTTATGTAATGTACCGCTATGTGTTATTGTTTCAATTAACCTTAATGACAACCAGTGTGGGAGTCTTTACCCGTGACCCGTGAAGTATAATGCTATACTGAGTTAGCAGTACAATTCCATAATCTATTCCAAAACACACCAGTGAGCAAATAATATATGTTTTAATATATATCTCATCAACTGATCATCATAATCATTTCACTTTCCTTTGACTTTTTGACTTCTTCTGCTGGATTCCATAAGAGAAATTCCGTCGAGAGTTTTTCTAATATTTTGACATTATGTATAAAGACTGAGAGCATCTGTCTATTGGTGTTGCAGGTGATTGGCTCTACTGTTCACATGCTCATCTGTTCTAAGTGACCTTTCCAACACCAAGTAATAGAGGACGCAGTGCACCAATAAGCTGACTGACAAGACTGAACTCACAGAAACAGTTCTACAAATCAAGATCTGTCAGTGCAGTTAAGTTTCCTTTGTATTGTCCAACATCTCTGATTAAGTCATGACACAGATTTATATAGTTTTTTTTTATTTCAAAACTAATAAACTTCACATGTTTGGTAATGATATGTAAAAAGGAAAACTAATTAGGCTCTTGTCCATTCACATTTTTCATTTGCAGCATTCTTGGACACCAATTCTCCAAATGTAACTGAATTGGCCTGGAATAAACAAATCTGCTCCCGATATGAAACAGAGGCAGTAAATGCATTTCTCCTCATTACATCTCATGTCAACATTTCATTAGCAGGACTCCACGTGTTCTCAGTCCAGAGTCCCGCGTGGGCCCAAGTTTTGGCAAAGTAATGGACGGACCATCTGCTTAGACAGGGCCCCTATTGACACTAAAAGTCTAATGTTAAAGAGTGCACGAGATCCCAGGGAGGAGCCATGAGATCGGACTCACACGCACGCCTCGGACCAGTCAAAGCCCAAACATCTGACCCAACCAGGGAAGCACGCACTGCAGTAAAATGGTGGTGATCAGAGACCCCAGAGGAGCCTCAAAACGTGTGGTGTGAATAAATGGAAGCAAGTGCCGGCCTTTCAGTGAATCTGGATCAAAGTTCAGGGAGATCCCTTAAGATTACAACTCTGTCACACACTCTTGAAAAATGTTGCGCAAGCATATTATTAGGTTGTAGCTAAAGTGGTTGCAGTGTCGTTTAAAGGCCCTGTACCTGATTTTTACTGTCTCAGAAATGGGAAAAACAGAACTAGTTTAAACTGTTGTGCAGTGGTCCAAGCTTACCTCACTTTCCTAGCACAGCTAAAGCAGCGTTTTGCCGTCACACCACTGCTAACAACAACTAGCATGCTGTAGTATATGAGGAAAAAAATCCAATATAGTAGTTGTGTAAAGCATACCGGAGGACCTCAGGGCCTAGTTCAGGGGTCGGCAAACTTTTTGGCTTTGGGTGCCATTTTGAGAAGTTCAAGCCTACCACCACTGGTCTGTCACACAGTTATTATGTTGTTTTTTATATACTATTCTATTTTAAATATTATCAAATTATCACACAGACTTTCTCAATTTGGTCTGTAAGAAGATTAAAAAGGGTATATGGGGGATTTTCCCCCAAGAAAATTGGAAGCAATCTGACGTAAATCCCTGCATTCTGGTGCTTTTTTGTGCTATTTTGGTTATATTTAATGTTCTCAACTGCAGGCTTACCCCCGTAATATATTCCTCATAATCTATTCCTAAAACATATCCTCTTTAAATTTAGACCATTTACTACAGAGATAATACAACAATTTTATTCCATTTTAGTTTAAACTTACTATTACCCGATGGAGAGCCTTTGTGTTTAATGCTCTCATGCCTTTTCACAATAAGACTCTTTCAGCAGCCAAAATATGGCCAATTGTTTATTTTGAAAGGGCCCAATGACTTTGGCTGCTGTTAGAGGTACTTTGACGACCTACAGCGCTGCAACACTAGAATCCAACTGCGACTTTGGACATGTAAAAGGATAACGTCATAACTACACAACACATTTTGCACACCCGGTTCATTAAGGCCAGAAAGCAAGACGTGGAGAAGACGTGCAAAAGCCCGATCAAACACACGGGACACACCGCTCTGCTAAAGAGCACAGCACGCCACGTTAAACCTCAGCGCATGGTTCCAGTGCACACACCATGGGAAAGGCCGCAAAGCTCTTGTGGGCACCGAGTGAGAGGCTGAATGAACGCAGACAGTCACAGTGTCACTACAGAAACAGCTGCTCCAAGCTGTGGGAGCGCAGCAGTTATTGGCACACGATCTGTCAATGAGCGCTGCTGTGCCCTCTGTGACATGCGTGACTAGGTTTGCCCACACTCGTCCTAGTTAGTATTTAGCCTTACTATTTTATATAGTTTTATTCTATTTCTAAGTTCTTTCCTCACTATTAGGATCTCCAATGTTTTCCCTGAAGGGCCCTCTGTACCAGGAGTGGTGGTCGGCTGTGGCTGGCGGGCCCCCATGGCCCCGCTCATGGGCCATGTGCTCCCGGTGCAGACTGTAACAGTGCTTCCTCAACTGGTTCTTCTGTACGTGTGTGTGTGTGTGTGTGTGTGTGTGTGTGTGTGTGTGTGTGTGTGTGTGTGTGTGTGTGCGTGCGTGCGTGCGTGCGTGCGTGCGTGCGTGCGTGCGTGTGTGTGTGCGCGTGTGCGTGTGCGTGTGCGTGTGTGTGTGTCTGTGTGTGATTGTGTGGGGTGATTGGGTGGGAGGGCATGTGGGGATGTATTTAGACCTTTGAGTTACATTTTATATATGAAAAGTGCTTTGGAAATAAAGTTTCATTGATTGAATATTCAAAGTGGTTGCTACTCACTCAAAATGTTCCTTTTATTTTACTTACATTTTGTCCATTTTTTGCTTTCAATGGAACAATTGTATCACTCGTCTCCTTTAAGAAAGATGTAGAATTCATCTTCCGTTGTTGGATATTTTGAAATGTAAAACAAGAGCCACCATTTGTTCAAAAACATCTGTAACTATTTACTGCACCAATATAAAGAGGGTGAATCTGAATTTTTAAACTAATAGTTCCTGACACCACATACGCCACAATGCATTGCACATGCAGACATCTGCCCAATCCAATGGAAGAAGATGTCAAACGAACACTTTCACATGATGGCGGCCATAAATAAAACAACAGCATGTCAAAACAGTTAATGAAATGTGCATTAGATATCATCCCCCAAAGACCTATTGCTGCTCTTTTATAGGTTGTTTCAGACCAAAGCACATGGGACAGACCCAAGATGAAGCTTGACCGTAGATGGTATGTCTGCATAGTTTTACTGAGGTGGAGGGACTGTAAATTTGTAACAGATCTTCTGGACAAGACGGTAAGTCATGTATGCCCTAAAGTACTAGATTTGTTTCATGAACAAAGACAGAATAATATTTCACTGACAATGTGGTTTAAATTGTTCTGAGCTGCATCTAGAATAGATGTTGATAAAAATGCTTATTTCCAAATGTCGCAACATGTCATGTTCAAGTTCAGTAGATGCAGTAGATAGCAACATGGAACAGCTATTGATGATGATTTATGTATGTTAACTTAGATTAAAAAGCCTCGGCATCAGATATAGTTGTGTTGGAGTTGGTTGGTTTGTTGATTGGTTTTAAAGAACCCACAACAAAGTTATGGGATGATCCACAAATAATTACAGATCCAAGATGGTGGTTCCACATTTAATATAGAATCTAAGGGGCCAACACAGACTTAGCTGGCTTCCTTCTTCATAATTGATTGTGATTTTATTTTGTACATGTTTACATGTTAATTTCTTTTTTTTTCTATTTCTATCTCTTGTTTTGTTTTTTTTGTTTTTTACATTTTATTCTGTCAGAGAATTCAATAGCTAGCTATATTGTTATTATAATACTTGCTTTGATGTGGACAAGTTTTGCTTGAATTACACTTTCTAGTAGTACCAATGATAGCATTATTATACTGTGGAGAAGCACGTTGACTACACGGTCCCTGACTTTTGCCTGGGTTCATCTCTGTTTTGTTTTTTGAGACACTTCAAGCATCTCAATATTACAAAATGTTTTCCAAAGAACCAGGAAGACAAGTTTTAAAAGTCTATTAGTGTCATATTGTGTAAAGGCAAACGTGACACAGAGCACAAAAGCAACCGACTTAACAAAGACCAGAAGACAATGGCGAGTGGAAATGAAAGAAATGAAATGTGATTTTTGTTTTGTTCCTGAAAATGCAGAGCTTCCTGTGCGGCAACAAGCATGACCAATCAGATCTCAAACAAACACTGTAAGGGCACATTGCGATCATTTTTGGCATTTGTTCTCATAATACAGAGCACAGAGAAGAAGAGCGAGCACTGACACGTATGGCCCTGGCAGGTATAGTGTCTCTTTGCAGGCCAGATGTGAGTGCGTCCAGCCTGGCAGCGTAAACATCTGGGTTGCATTGACCCCATGAGAGAGTGGAGGAGGAGGCAGCTGGATCATATTAGGGCCCAGGACACCAGCCAACCTGCTGTTTGTAAGACTATTGGACCTGTCCTCAGCACTAATCTCCCTCACAGGGCAAGAGTTAAAAGGGAGCGTGGAGATGATATGGCAGACACCAAGCCAATCTGTGATCTTTGATTAAATGACAAGAGCTGTAGAAGTCAGTTAATATTTTTCAAAGAGCCGACTGACAGAAGCAAGTCCATGATAGGCCAAGTACTGGGATTTACAACATTGTGTCCTTTTGTACAGTATATGACAGAAAATGCTGACTATTCCTTGGGGAGATTTTACTTCAGATGACAGATCCAGTTAACAATCAAAAGCCACGTTTCCACTGGCCCTGGTCCCTCAGGCAGGTTGACTTTTGGGTCACTTCTGTGAATGGCAGTCTGCATTTCCATGGCATGGTCCAGGCTCGCAAGGGTCCGCTACGTGAACAGCTGACGTCACCCAAACAAAACAATTGTTTCTTGAACAAAATCTGAATTGTACCTGAATTATACTTTTTCTTCATAGGGCCGGTCTCAGCAATTCACAAAAAAGACGTTCAGTCATTCCACATTTGTGTAAAGCTAGAGTAAACAAGACATACTTACGGTTTAATGTTCTGCTTTTTCTGCCTTTTATTTCACTTCTGTGCACATCGGTTTAAACATCTACTGCATTGGGTTTGGATTATGTTGGATATACTGGAAATATAATGTATTTGGTCCCGAGTGTCGTGCATGGGTAAACAGAAAACAGCTGATGCTAACATTTTTTTTGCTGTTATCATCATTGAAAATACGTCAAGACAAAGTCAGCGTTTGGTGAGGAGTGATTACTATCTGTATATATCAGCTTTTTGCTATTTCTTTCCCCTGAGTCTGCGTTCTCTTTTGTTCTCTCTCGCCCAATCAGCTCGTGGTATAGTGTTCTGAGGGCCTAAAGCAAGCACCATCCTCTGGGAGCAAGAACACCTCACGGCCCCCATGGGACCCCTCAAGCGACACTCTTGGACCTCCCCAATCTGCTCCAAACTGAATTAGTTGAAACGCCTTACAGTATATAGAGGAGCTCTCAACAATGAAACCTGCTTGTCTCCACACGATGTTATTGCTTTGTCTGGAATGTTCCCTAGCATGGCATTAATCATAGCCATCTTGCATTTATTCATGTACATGTGTTTTTATTGCTGACAAACATGAGCATGCTCGTCTTTCCACAGACCAGACCTGAGACTTTTGTGGTTGCGTCACCATGCCTTGGAAATGAGTTTAATGCAATACTTTGGAACATTCTAGGCAATGCAATAACATCTCCACAGAGACAAGCAAGTGGCAAACCCTCCACAAGAAAAGTTAGTGCATTTTAAGGTCGGATGGTTGTTTAAAGGGCACAAGGTTATTCCAGGTATTTGGGAAACCAGAATGACTTCAGTAGCTCAAGGGTTATGAAATTAAACTTTTAGCCAATACATCATTTAAAGGCCACTTTTCATCAGCTTAGTCCAATCAAATCCAACATCAGCACAGGTTAACCCCGGTGTGTGTTTGTGGGCCTAGAGCTTGGGGTTAGATTTGGATTGTAATGCAGGTGGACAGTTGTGTTCAGTGGAAGGTGATGACTCTAAGCCGCTCTGACACATACAGCCTGCAGTTGTGATGGGGATATTTGGACGTGCCAGTAGCCGGTAACCCTCTGGTGTATTTTGAAGGATGGAAATTAGAGGGAAAAAGTGTTAAAAGGCCACCTCTTGATTTTTTTGTCAAATGTTCGCCTGTGGGAAAATGTCTAATGAGGAAATCCACACACACCTGGCTCCAGCACCTGCCGGGCTCTGGCTCAACACTGACACTAAATGTCAAGTGGACCAGTCAAAAACTGATAAATGTGACTCGCAAGGCCATGGCAGTGAATGCACACAGTAGAGTAAATGTATTTTCACTGGAAACATGTCTAGGTTAATCTAAACATTTCTGCAAAGAAGAATAAAAAACCACAGGAGTAGCATTTTGCTGTGGACATAAAATAACTCAATAAACCTTTAGGCTTGCAAATAAAATTGTGGTATTCAATAGTGCCAATATCAACATAGTCAGACTTTATTACTTTGAAAACTAGAGACAACATTGTGCAGAATCTTAAACTCCAGTGGCAGGGGATCAAAGAGGTAATTATTGTGAGATAGAGTTTATGCCCCATGAAGTAAAAGATCCCGCATTCAACAACTTTATCGTTACCATTGTGAGATGAGGACATTGCATTGGCAGTTTTCCTGTTTTCTTAATGTTTGTATTTATTTATTATTTATTTGGTTTAGAGTAATGTATTTTTGTTGACGGTAATCTCAGTCTATGCCATCTGAGCACAAAAACACATATATATATATATATATATATATATATATATATATATATATATATATATATATATATATATATATATATATATATATATATATATATATATAGTTGAAAGCATATATATATATATATATATATATATATATATATATATATATATAAAGAAGGGAGCTGGCCACTGCTTGAATCATGTGGACACCAGAACAAAGCAGATGATTTGTGGACAATGGCACATTCTGGTGTTGTTTTACAGTCTGTAGAGAATATTCAACATCACTGCTAGAAATCAGTATCCACCCAAAAGAGACAACACAAAGGACTCAAGAGGATACTTTGATACTGTTGACTCATGTCAAGTATTAAAAATGTTCTGTGTTCTTTGCATTTGCAGAGGCATTGTTCTGCTGTCCAACAAGACTTGAGTGAAATACGAGAGAGTGAACTATGTGACCTAAACTTACCAATCTGTCCTCAGAGTTTACTGCAGAGGTTTCATTCCTTACATTTTTTCTTTTATGGTCGGCCAAGGTATTTTTTTTATCACATACTGGCTCCATATGTTTGATAAGAGCCCAGGGCAATGGATAAAAAGCACTTAAAATTGTGAGTGAGAAGTAATCTCATTTTGTCAGTGGTGATCCACTGACAAGTTTTTATTTATAACTGTTGACAAAGCAGTTCTAACTCAGCACTTGTGTTTACCGTTGTGCTCTGCTATGGACCACCCAAATGTCGCTGCACTGACAGACTGGTCTTGGGACAATCTGGTGTTTTATGTGTAAACCTTATAGTGAATAATGAGGTTCTGCGCATGTGTCGGCATCTGTTTTTTGCTATAGAGACTGGACTCCTTAACATAATACATTTTATTAATTACTTAATTCTTAAATTATTATTTAATACAATTCTTAAAGACTTCCAATTTCCAGTTATTAAACAAAATATTCAAGAAAATATTTAACCATTTAATTCTTATGGACAAATCTTCTTCACAAAAGGTTACATTGTGACATCACAGCATTGCTTTATTGTTTCATCTGTAAATAGAAAGCTTCAAGTTAAACCCAAAAGCTCTGTCCCTCAAATGGGGCACATGCGATAGCAGAATTGATATTCCATATTCCCAAACCGATGTACAGAATTCAAAGGAAAAGCAGCAAATTTCAGGACAATAATGCAACTTAACATTCTTCAATTTTCTGCAAACTTCACACAGATTTTGATCTACTAAATGTTACCTGAGTGAAAGTTAAGTCTTGAATCTTTTTCAATGTCTGAGATTTGGGGGGTTTAGAATGGGGGTGTGGTCACACTCAGACCTAGAAAAAATGACAAGTTCCTTTAGCCACAGACTTTGGACTGTTTGTGGTAAATTATGATATTTTAATCAACCTGTTTATGCCTTTTAATGTCAAATTTTAATGACAATAGGACTTCAGACTGTGATGGAAAAATAGTTCAGATGATGAGACCATGCACACATACACACTTTGTGACATTTTTCTGACATAGTGGGGATAATAATTAAATTGAATTCTTGAGTATAGTTTTTGTTGTTGTTGTTGTTTTTCAAACATTAGACATTTCATAGGGAAAAGAATGTCTAAAATGGCCTTTCAGGATCTTTTCCCTCCACAGATTATTCCGTCCAGATTTATTGACGTGACTGTGTCATATGTGATTAGGAAACATATCCAGCTTGAAATCACATTGACCTCTGTTTCTTGAACAGAACACTTGTAAACACACTTCCGGTTTGACCAGAACTCTGTTAAAGCTAATGGCGGACAAGGGAAAAGTCTTGCCGGTAAAATATTACTTAAAGTAGATTGATTTGTCTATAATGTTTAAATCCCATAGAATTCTATGCAAATTCAATTGCTGTGATTTGAGGTTTGAACATATTTTCTCATAAAGCAATTGATGCAAGATAAAATGGTCATTTTGCTCTTGATCTGAAGCAAAACGATTGAAGAAGCTCTTCTTTCAAAAAGGGCAATAGAATTTCAAACCTGGACAGAAGGGTCAGAGTTAGAGATTGCCTGATGTAGAGCAGGGGTTCTTAACCTTTTTGACCTCAAGGCCCAACTTTTTCAGCACAAAGTAACCCGGGGCCCAATCTCATATAAAATGTTTTATGTTTTTCTGATTGTGCATTCCTGGCCCTTTGGTTAAGCACAGGTGATTCCCACACTGGTCACACTCAAACGCTTTCCCTCCAATGTGGACTCAGTTGCTTGAATGTGAAAATTCTTCTCACAAACATCCCAGCTGAATGGCTTTTCTCTAGTGTGGATTCTGCTGTGGATTTTGAGATGCTAAGCTGTATAAAAACTGTTTCCGCACTTGTCACACTCATAGGTCCTTCTGAGTCTGGAAGCAATGGGCCATGTTTTTCCACCATGGTCACAGGTGGACCCCATTCTGTTGATAGACTTTGAAGATCTTCCAGAAACACAGAAAGGGGAAATATGAATATTCAATAAACAACTTTACTAGAGTTTGAAGAAGCTGTGTTGAACAGTTAAGTACAAATTGCTCAGTGAGTTATGAAGTGAAAATGTGAAAAAGTTTATTCTGTGTATAATGGAGAGAAGAGGCTGAACTACATTTACTATCTACAGTGCTATTTAGATCTTAAAGGGGCACTAGTAGTTTGCTGGTATCTCCAAACAAACAAACAAAGTACTTTGTAGGTTAAAAAAATGAATGAAAAAAATGAAAGATTATTTTTAACTTGTGGGTTTCTTCTAATAAGACAGTTGTTAAGATCATTTACCTGACATGTTTCAGCGGGATGACTTCCACTTTCGTCGTTTGATTTGATTATGTGGTTCTGATGGCGACTGAAATAAGAAACAGAAAACATACATACATACTATACTGATTTTTAACCATTCAAAATATTTTTTATTGTTCATTTCTGTTCCACGGTACTAAATCTCTCTGATGCCCAAGAATATGTCTTGCCTTGGCATTGTACTGATCTAAGAGCTGAATGAAAACACACATGAGCCATTCTCAAACAGATGCACTTGGAGAGCACAACACTTTTCTCAGTGGAAAATATGAAGATGAAGGTGAAATAGGAATTTTCTCTGGGGGAAATGCTCTGGCGAGTCCTTTTCAAGATCATAAGCAATCAAATGTAAAAAAATAAATAAATAAAAGTTGTCATCCAGGACCTGGCTCACAATGATTTGATATCCAATCATGCTATATATCTTGGTTCATTTCTGATCGATATTGAAATGTTTAATGTTCATGAGTTATCTAACAAAAAGCTCTAGATAAAGCTTTAGTATCTTTACAGGAGTGATTCCCAGAGGTATTCCAAATGGTTTCCTGTCTGGGTGACACCAGCAACATCAGTCTTTCCTTCCTCCAGTTCTCATCTTTCTTTAGGGAAAATATAGTGTGTTTTTCCTTGCTATCTCTCCCTCTCCATCTCTGCTGAACAAAGCTGGTGTTATGTGGAGCCCCATCCTGCTGGGCGGCTGTTAGCCTCACTTTCTCAGAGCTCATTCACTCATAAACATCTCACGACCTGTCCCTTTGTCTTCATTTTCACCTGCCACGCTTGTCTCTCCTCAACAGTGCAACACGTGTTTAGCTTGTTTTTCCTAATTATTTGGTAATAAAAGGTTGAGAGGCCTTCACAGGAACAGGGCCCCATAAGTCCCACCATGGGCCCGGATTTGAACTTTGACCTATGGGTTGATTGTTAGTTTAGCCGTTCAATTACAGCCCTGAAAGAAACAACAGGCCACTCACTGTAAGACGTATGATCATGTTTTTGACAAAATGCTGAACACTTAAATCTTTTACAGTTACTCTTACTCTTACAGCAAAGCACATTTTCTGAAGCGTTTCATTGATCTGGCTAAATGTAGCACACTTTGAGAAACTATCCACATACATAGCAAAACCGTTCAGAAGGTTTTAAGAATCTAACTTTGTGAACAAAACTTAAAACTCTCTTGTAAAAAGGATCATCACACTGCAAAAAGGCCTATCAAAAAATAAGAAAAATAAACTCAAAATAAGACCTTTTTACCCTAATTTAAGTGAAATTATCTGCCAGTGGAATAGGATTATTTTACTTATCAAGTTTACTTAAAACAAGTCAAATAATGTCAATTTGATGTAGTCCTGTCAAGTGAAAAAATCTTAAAATTGGACTTTTAAGATTAATTTGCTTAATTCAAGTAAATTTAACTAAATTAGATAATCCCTTTTTGCAGTGCAGATTTACAAACTTATCACACCAACATCCTGTCAACACTTTCAGACTTGTGTTGTGAGGGAGACTTTATCACATTGTTTCTGTTGGTTTGAGAGGGAGGTTTATGTTGCAAATATGTACAAACTATTACACAAATAATTTATGTAACCAAAAATAATGTACTTTTTAGCATCGGATATCAGAACTGTTTCAGACTTGGACAATGGAGTATTGGATGGAAGTCTTTCTACACCGTCTACTGTCTGAATAAAACATCATCATATTGTGCATGCATTTTATCCTCTGTTTGTGTGCAACATGTGTTTAAATAGTTGATCATTGTATTTTAGGCTCTGCTCCCTAAGTGTTTGCTGATAAAAACTATAATTCTTTGTGACCCCATTTTTAATCAAACCACTGAAATGCACTGTACAAAAGTGAGACAAATAATAGTCTCCAAACTTGACGAAGGAACTTTGTGAGTTTCAAGTTTGCAATTTGGAAGGTGTCACACTGTACATTTTTGATAAGTAACAATTGATTTTGGTGAGACAGGAGTTTGTTTACCTTCTTCAGAGCGTCACGTGAAGCTTCTGAAGACGGCTCCTGGGATTAGCTGAAACCTGTAAAGCAGATAATCAAACACTCCTGGGTCCTGTCTCACCAAAAAAGCAGATATAATGAACACTCTCCAATGAAATAGTGCATACTGCATTTGTTTCTGCTAAATTGTAGTAAGAAAAAAGTTCCTGTAATCTATTGTATTTGTGCTGAGCTGTGTGTGAGCAGCATTCCATTGTAGCATCTCATCAGCTTTTCAAAGTATTTCTCATGAGTTTTGTTGACGGACAATTGCGTGCCACTCCTCTGTTATGTTCTCAACAGCTCCCACAGTTGCTACGATGCTGCATTGAACAGCTGGGTCAACGTGGCCCGCTGCCATTCCTTATTAGAGGTTATCGGGATCCACTTCAAAAGGCGGGGACAGCAAAATGACACCATAAGAAAGCACTCCTGCCTCTGACTTTAAGGAATGTGTAATGATCCGACACGCTTGCCCATTGTCTCCGTGCAGGTGCAGAGGAAAAGCTGCGAGGTTGTTAACTAGTCACTGGAGTTGTATCGCGGAGTCATTATGAAGCTAACACGCTGTAAATCCAGGGTCACAGCGGACTAAAGACCGGGCAGGATGCTTGAAAATGACTTGGATGTCTACTTTATGGTGAACAGTGACATTACTTTATTTATGTCCAGCAAACCTCTGCCAATAAGGCCTTCTGTATGTGAGCAGTTTATTATCCATGTGACAGAGAAGACCAAAGGTGAGCAGCTGCGTCATGAGAAATGTCTCTGCGGTTGCACTGCCGGTGGAGGAATAGTGCACAGGGGTCGCAAAACATTGTGCACTTAATGATGAGTTGAAGAGAGGCCGTTTACTGATTTGTTTGGGTTTTCATTTGTTTATTTTCTGTGTCTAATTTGTTTCCCTATTACAATCTGCATTTACTTTTAGTTTATCTATTCATGTAAAAAGAGAAAACAGCAGAATTTCCATACAAAAGAGGGTGCTGTCTTTCAGATTGTGGGGTGAGAATAAACATTAAAAATCTACTTTAGGTTTATTGTAGAAGAAGGAGCAACTTTGATGTTCTTTTTCAGTTACTGTATGTACATCTTTTTTTTTTCCTTTTTGTATTACAGTACTTTTTTCTTTGCTTTTTCTTGTATGTGAACATGAAGTAATTTTATATTTTGGTCAATATAAAATGAATAATAGAAATAGTCTCAAATAGACAAAACTCTTTTATTTTCGTGTTCACTGAATGATTACTTTTCAACATCTTTTTGAATATTTTTCTTTTCTTATTTGACCTTGGCATTAAAAAAGTATATGTAAAAAATCTATTAAAAGTAAAGTTGATCAATCTTTTTTTTTTTTTTTTTTTTTACTCTTTGTTTACCTATTTATTTTATTTGTTTGATTGTTATTTTTACAACTTCTTCTCATTGGACTAAGGGCCATGAAGCACATCTTTTACTTTTATTATTTTTTATTTTATTATTTAGTCTCACATTTATTACGGCACAATTTCAAGTTCGTCAGTTCATTATCAAGGTCAAACTTAATTGCCGAACAATATCTGCACCAAGAGAACTGCATGAAAATCCCCATCGCATGCACTTGAGATCAACAGTTTCAGTATTGTTTCTTGCTTACACGCTGTATGTTTTCCATCTGGTTTGGACTGCAGCTCGTCCATAATAATGTGTATTGATACAGCAGCTTGTTTATTGGGACGATGGAGATCCAGAGATGCACGCTGGCTCCGAGGTCTGCTGGTCAAACAATGTCCAGATGCAAACCTTTTTCCCATCAGCTCATAATATTTATTAACCTCACCCAGGGACAGAGCCAAGGGTTTCCAGAAAACTTTTACCCTTCACTCGTGTGTTCTCCGTCCGTAGTTTGCTCTTCTTGCCAAGACATCGTTTGAAGCAGCAGGCGTATCTTTTGTAGAGAAAAGCTCGCTGAAATAAATCTTACCTTCAAATGACAAGTCCAAATGGTGTTAGAGTCAGGCCCCATTTAGCCTCTACACGTGCAGCGCAGTCAGTGACCGCTCCAAGGACACCGTTGATGCTGCTGATGCGAACCACCGGCCATAAGGTTACATAAGCTCTGGATCAAGATTAAAAACACAAATTGGAAATGAAAATCCTCAGGTTTTCGGTCAGAACTGTGCAGCTCCTCCTAACACAAGCTACAAGCCAAGCAGCTCTGCAGAATCTCAGCGCCTCCATCACAATATGACTTCCATATGGAGTAATGGACAACCACAACTGATGAGGAAGTATGTGCTGCAGATTGCCTTCTAACTGAGTAGATACAAAATAGGGTTTATCTCAACGGAAATGGGCCGTAAAATGTATCCAATTAAAATAAAAAAATAATGCAATTTTTATGTTAACTTCATTTACAACTAAAATTATTCTTATTTCAAAGGCTTTGCTGAACTGAACACGTGTTTTGTGTTTTATATTCATGTATCGGCTGCAATCTAGTCTCCAGAAAAGTAATTTATAATGTACATTTTTGCATTTACTTAGCTATTGTACGTTTTTGTCGTCAAAATATGTTCAATAAGTAAGTTTTGGAAAACGTACACATTTTATGTTTTGTAAATTAGGGTTAGTCTGCGTAAGGTTAGGGTTTATTATTGATAAACTGTAACATGTGTATGTTTTTGACATTCTTATTTAATATAATTTGCAAAACATGAAATATGTAAATTTCCCGTTGATCTACTCATGCAGCATAATTTCCACAAACTGTGTACGATTTCACAGACATACTTAATGTGTATATTTTGACAACAAAAATGTACAATAGCTACATAAATGGAATTACAAAAACATTAATTATGTATGTATTTTTCTGGAGACTGGGCTGCATCTTTACAAAATAAGATATAAATTTACCAACATTATAATCATTGCAATTCATTTGTCAGTCATATCACAAATTAGTCGATCATATTTAATATTCTTAAAAATAATATTATATTTGCAAAGTAGCATTAACAAAGTGTACATTTTTGTCTTTTCCATGTCTGGACAAATGGAGACGCATTAATATAACATATAATATAACATATATGCACATATGCCAACTGTACATTCTGTATATAGTGTTAGTCTATCTTAGTCTATTTTATTCTTAATTTTATGCATGCCTTTTTATATATTTTTTTTATATTTGATCCATTGCTTTATGTTGCACCTACGCCGAAGCAAGTTCCTAAGTTTGTGAATTTCACTGACAATGGCAATAAACCGCTTTCTGATTCTGATTCTATAAATATTATGCATAGAAACCAATTCACAGCCACAATGTGCATGCAAATTAGCTCTGGACACCCAGAGGGGACAAGCAGGGGTAAAAGAAGGAAAGTGTTGTACAAAACGACCTTGATCATGATATAAGATGAAGGTGATCAGTTGCAGCTTCAGATCTGTCCAGGACCTGTACGTCTCCAGGACTCGGGGACGAGCGGGTCGATCACAGCGGCCCCTTCTCACCTGGACATGGACTGTTTGAGCCACTCCCCTCGGGCAGGACACTTCTGTTCATTTATCTTGTTGTGGTGGTCCTTGTATAGTTTTGACATGGTCGCACTGGGTTTGTTTCAATATAATTTATTTTTGAAACGTGCAAAATCACAAGCAGTGGCCTCGTAGGGCTGCACAAAACTGCTGATTGGCCAACTGGTCATTGTCGTTGATGAATAGTAGAGAAGCAGATGTTCACAAGAATTAAGCAAATGAATAAGTGCCCCAGAGCATTCCCTGTCCTTAGACTACAAAAAACCCATTTGGTCTGTTTGTTTGACCCTTTTGCATCACATTAATTTTCAGTGTAGATAATTTGCTGATTCTTGATTTTTTTTTTTTAAGTCCCGGTCTTTCCAAACTTAATCAACACTGGACACAATGTTCTCTTGATCAGAATAAATGTGTTCATTAATTCTCGTTTCTTCTCGGCCAAACAGTTTCTCGTTAACATTGTCTAACATTAATAGACATGATTTACAAGCTGGTTTGTACACAGCATTCCTGACCAAACCAAAACCATACTGTTGCATTGTGTAAAAGCCAGACTCTAATCCCATATAGCGCTGTTGGACACATTTCAAGTATCAGACTGAGTTTACCATAAGCTACTAACTGCTTTTTTAGTTTCTGCAATGAAAAATAAAATAAAAGAGTAATACAGTGTGGGATATGGAGTCCGGAGCCAAAACACTTCGACCACAAACAGATGGATCTTGATTTGTCGGACTTAATTGATGGAGGAATGGAAATAATTTTAGCCTCGCCAATCAGAGGTAATGGCTATTTCTCCCCCGACACCGTGTACTAATGATGCTGCCCTGTAAAACGTGGACTTTACCTGGCTCCAGACGTTTTGTGTTATGTGTACGTATGTTATTATGACTCAGATTGATTCATGTCGATTGTGAAAGATATAAGAGGAGGTGACTTGGTCGTTAAGGCAAGGCAAGGCAAGTTTATTTGTAGAGCACAATTCCTACACAGGGCAATTCAAAGTGCTTTACATAACAGGAAAAAGTTGCATTAAAATCACAAAACACAAAAAGACACACAGAATCATTTTAAAATCATTTTAAAATAAAGTGCTTTAAAAGAGAAGAGTGCAGATAGATCTTTCAGTGTTTTTAGCCTGGATTTAAACATTGTCAGAGTGGAGGCCTGTCTCACATCTTCAGGGAGACTGTTCCAGATTTTAGCTGCAAAAAATTGAAATGCTGATTCCCCATGTTTAGTCCTGACTCTAGGCACCAGCAGGAGGCCGGTCCCTGAGGTCCTCAGAGTGCGAGATGGTTCATATGGCACTAACATGTCAGAGATGTACTTTGGTGCTTGGCCGTGGAGAGACTTGAACACAAGCAGAGCTGCTTTAAAGTCAATTCTCTGAGCCACAGGAAGCCAGTGCAGAGACCTGAGCACTGGGCTAATGTGATCGTACTTAAAAAAACCGAAACAAAACAAACATTAAAAAACAAATGAACAAACAAGCAAAATAATAATAATAATTGGGAAAAAGGACCATACAGTGCTGTGACTTTTGATGGATTGCTGTAATGTAGGGCTGAATATGCTCAGGCGGCGTTCTCAAGCCTGGTCAAATCTTGTAAAAAAGAAAAAAGATAACACATCCAGGGACCTGCTGCAATTCACAAGTAACTTCATCGTTAATTTTTGAGAACTAAAATCTCTCACAGTTATATATTTGTTAGTGTGCTCACCTAATTTCAGATCCCGTGGAAAATTGAAAGTGTTTTGTCCATACTAAATGTTGGTATCTTTACAAAGTTCGTTTTATTTCAACTACCTTGTGTATTATTTGACCTTATTTTAACGTGTTCACTAATTGCACTAATAGTATTCATTGTTTTATGTTGCACCATATCGCCGAAGCATATCTCTCTCACACTTTGTTCTGTTCAGTGTACATCTCCAGATCGGAGCGATTAGCAGAATGATGGTGGTTGCTAATTTGTGTGTGAAATAAAAGTGTAAAAGTTTCGACTGACCCTGGGTGAACTGTAAAACCTATGACAGATAACTGCCTCACTCCACCAGAGTGACCAGAGTCCGCCAACCCACTTAACATCTTGGACAGTTTTCTCTTTACAACTCTGTGCTTTTAAGTGAATGGGGGAAAGTTGGAGTAGGTTTGTTGCTGATGCAGAGAAAAGACAGGAACAAATGGCCCTCTGGTTAGAGTCTGGCCGGTTCTGTTAATAACATTGGAATGGACTCCACAACAGTAAACACAAGAGGGCTGCAATCACTCTGCGCTCAAAGGGCTAAACACTGCTAATTGCCATTGGAGTTTGGTGGAGATTGCACTAAAAAAATAATCACCTTATCATTTGTATCACGCAAACAATAAATAAACCAGCACAAAATGGTAAGATGTACAGTGGAAAACTTCAAATTATATAGTTATGACCATCCAATGCAATGTTGTGGCTGAATAAAATATGGAACTGCTTTTATTATTACATTCCCAGGAAGACATTTCAATGGGATTTAAGCATGTCTCCTAAAAGAATAAGGTAGTTATTATTTTATTCCCTTGGTCATTGAGGTCTGGTGAATGGAAAGGGCGGGGGTACTGAGGGGGTAGAGAGGACCAATGCAGAGTCTTGGGATCAGACCAGGCTAAAAGAGAGCTGCGTCTGTTGTTAATGTATTGCAGTTGTTTGCTCCAGTCGCACTATAAGCCAGAGGAGGTTGTATGGTCATGGTGGATGTAAGCAATTATTACTGCATTTAATTTAAAAAGCATTAAAGGGTTATTGGACATATAGCAGCAGCCCATAGCTGGAAGCAAAAATGTTAAATTTAGACACTACGTGTATGATTCATTCGGTGGATTTTCATTTTTCATTGTGCTTTCCAAGACGAATTACAATTAAACCGTTTGATTTTCTGTTTTTCACTTTGATCCCAAAATTGGAAAATCAAATATTGAAATACAGCCTTGGAGCGTGGTTTCTTTAATTAATTCACCTTTATTTGTTTTGCACAACAACAAAGTTGGTTCTGGGCTGTGCCAACAGTGCGGCTCAAGCTCGATTGAAATGTCTGGGCCACAGCTTTGAGTGACAGCCATCTCCCTCATACAGCCCAGAACCAACTTAAATAATGTTGAATTAAATAAAGAAACCATGCTCCAATACTTTATTTAATTAATTGATTTTATTTTTTTCAAATTTGGTATCAAATTGAATAACTGAAAATCATTTAATAAAAAAACTAATCATACAGGGATTAACCAGATTTAAATTTCTTGCTTTGTTTTGTTGACAGTAGATGGATATCTTATTTACGTAAACATGATCTAAATCTACATTTTTTTACTCAATTAAATAATACTTAGAATTCATGCAAGATATCATCAAATCCTTCAGTCTGAGAAAGTACAAGAATATAAAGTCTTGTCTTGTCTTTAAATGTGTTTAAAACTAAGTTGAAAGCACTAGAGGCCGACTCAACAATGTGCATTTGTTTGACATAACTTTTAAAGTTGATGTCATTTAATGTAATTTTAATGTTGTTTGTTTTACTTTGCTGCCTCTTGGCCAGGACTCCCTTGAACAAGAGGTTTTTAATCTCAATGGGACTTCTGGTTAAAAAAAGGTTAAATAGGTATAGTGTGTGTAAGTGCTACTTTAAGAGCTGATGGGAGGAAAATGCATTTTGTGAAAACAGCCTCTGGCTTCTGACCAACCAGTGTAGTGTAAACAAAGTACACGGAGGCAGAATCAAATTAATAAAAAGGACTTAAAGACTTAAGACTTAAAGTTCAGTGTAAAAAAGGGGGGAGTATCTACTTAAACAGTGCCATCGCTGAGCCACTTTGTCGTGCCTTTTAAAGACAGCCCCAAGCTAATACCAATAATCATGCTTTGTTTTTCACGCTAATTAAGCCACTATAGGATACATTAACTTGATTCTTTCCCATGCCCCGCTGCTGGGTCATGAAATAGAAACTTCTATCTCAAAGTCCAGCCCTGATGCCCTCCCACAGTGCCCAGCCACCTTTCTGCTCATGACCCTCTACCTCTGCATCCTGAGAAAGCTGCTTCTGCCACAATGTGATCATGTTCTTGTCACTGGAGATCAAGTTTAACGCACACATATCCGCTCCCCTGTGTTTCCTTGTGACCTGTGCATGTGCCCCTGTCAGACGAGGCGCAGGTATGTGGGGAATGCCATTACAGCCTACACCATAGAGAGAGAAGTGAGAGGCGGTTGCGGGGCCTCCAAGAATATTTGTTCAACCTGACTTCATTTAACATTGAGGCCAGGCTAGAAGGGATGATTTTACCGCAATCATACTATCTTAGGTTACCTTTCCTCCTGCAGGGTAGAGCGTGCAGATATGAGCACTAATAGTCAGCCAGGTATTGTGTCCTCTCCTTATTTACGGCTATCTCAACCTGATCTAATCTGTGTTTAAACTGATTTGTCTGACTTGGATTATAAGTGCCTCGTTTTGCACCTAATCAGCTCATTCCAGCGCCTCCTGTGGTGCATCATCCAGTGAGGTTAATATCCAATCATGAGGTGTTAGTTTGAGCGTGCATTTGTGTGTAGGAATGTGTCTTTCTTTGTTGTCAGGGATACACAAGAAATATAACATGAATTACATACAAATGCAATGAATACTGGATCACAATACACCAAATAACGTATCAGCGGTGACCTGTGACCCTTTAAACCTGCTTGTTACCATGGAGATGTTATTGCTTTGCCTGGAATGTTCCACAGTAATGCGTAAAACGTATATCTATCTTGCATTTATTCAGTTACATGATTTTTATTGCTCAGAAGTACCCTGTGTACAAAAGCATGTATTCTTACTGTTGCCTCTCCACAGATCTGATTTGGTCTGGTGGCGTAACTTGCTTTTCTCAATGGAAACGGTAAAGTTCAATGCCATACTGTGGAACATTCCAGGCAAAGCATCTTCATAGAGGAAAAAAGATGGCAACTGCAAGAGAAGTTAGTGCATGTTTAACCAAAGAAAATCAATCTTAATATCTATCCATAAATCTTTTCACGTACACCAAACACAACAGTTGGTGCCATAGACTCGAATCCACATACTGTACATCTCCAAACCTCTGAAACATGTGAAGCATGCTAACGTACACACAGATGAGTTAGAGGGAGCCTGCCTGTCTGACATCTGATTTCCCCTCAGTGCTGGAGGGCTACGGTCATAATGCACAGAGGAATGTAATTGGTGGATTACTGTTGTTAAATCAATACTGAGGCGTCCACTGTGAAATATCGATTTGAAAGAAAGCAAAAGGCCAGAGAGGTATGAACAGGTTCGTTTGTCTGACAGTGTAATCCTTCATACGACTCCGTACAAGTCAAACAAATCTCACTTTTTAATAAAGACAGGAATTCTACTGTGGACAGAGAGGCAATCAGAGCAGAGCAAGTGTGAGTCTCCAAAGATGGAATGAAAAATGTGGGGCCATTGTTGCTGAAGTTATAAAGCCAGTTGGATAGACATTGTGAATGTAAATTACAATTATTTTAAGATGCGAGGTACAAAGGCAACATGGGCAAAAAGTCTGGAGTTTGATTGCCTGACTAGTGGGCAGTTTCTGTGAAACCTTTTCTGATCTCTTTTTTTCTCTCTATCACAGATTTAGGAAAAGTTTGATTTATCAGTTTGCTCCATTGTTCAAGTGCCTTTTTCCGATCTATTTAAACAGGAACAATCCCAGATTGCACAGTATGATTTGAGTACTCATCAGTCTTACTCGTCAATCTTACTTCTGCCGGGTTAAAAAAAGGATAATTACATTTTAATGGTAACTACATGACTTTAGAATAACCTCAGAAAGAACTTTACATATTAGAGAAAACAATTGAGAATGCATCCAGATCCTTGGGTTTCCTTTCAATTTCAGTAGTTTTTGACCTCATCCTTGAACTTTGTATAGATCTTGTGACCCACAGCCCCCTGTGCACTGATTCAATTAGAAATTACATACCTTCATGCCTATTACAACACGTGCTTCAGAGCTGCAGCACTAACAAGCTTCCTCTTTCATTAATGTCACTGTTTTGTTTGATGGATTCTGCTTTATGCTCCAAGTCTATTGTGTGAGTTGTGATAATTGGCTAAATAAACCACCACTAGACCAGCCTCTCACTGAAGAAGCTGCAGGAGAGCGCACACACTGTAAATGGCTTTTTCAGTGCCACCCTCTGGTCCTGCAGACTTTGGCAGTGAGAGGTTTATTGGCCAGGTTGATCCTGTCTTTAAGAGCTCACTTTTATGTGCCTAAGGGGTGAGTTTTGTTTCATAAAGTGAAAAATGATTAGACTGCAGAGCAGTGACAGGGCAGATTTGAGCCAGTCCTCTGGGCATCTTTAAAACTAACAAATCTGTGCTCTTCCTGCCCAGCAGGATATGAAGGCTCTCTGCAACAGCCACTGGCCAGCATGTGCCATTTGAGTCATGAGAGCTGGCATGTGTGAGAACGACTCAGAGCTGCATTTGTCATGTGAAAAAGGAAAAATATCCATTAATGTAAGATGTACAACACGAACCAATATTCAACTTAATCTCGGTTCACTGAACAAAACACTATAATTGCACTTATTATAGAAGAATCTGTGTCTATTTACTGCATTGGCATATAATAATAACAAAAAGAAATGACGTGCTATGCACGAATCCTTTTTCACATGGGAAAGTCAATACAACATTTTCTGATTAAGGAGAAATGCTTTGAGTCTGACCTTTTTCACAATGTTTAATGTACAATTATAAACCATGATTAGTATGCACACATCAGTATATGATGTGTGTATTAACACTAAACATTACTAGATCTGCTTGAAGTATATTTTATAAAGCAGTCTGAGTGAAGCTAGTCTCAAGAGGAGAAGTCAGGAATTCTTGTAGATTAGCTCCCAATCTCCCTTAAGCATGTGGGCGTCAGCGGAGAGTCCCAATGGAAAAGGGGTTCCAGCACTGGCTCCATGTGTTTGATATATTGCCCTCTCTTAAATCTATATTAGCTCCTGTGACTTAAACATTATTGAGATTGTTTTATTCTTTGCATTGAACGCTCCACAGTCAAAGACTCTACCATGTCCCAGCAGGCTTGGGCAGACAGAGGACAACTCTTCATATTGATCTGATTATTTTTATACAAATGAATAAGTCAAATATAGAATGTGAATATATAAAAAGAACAATTGGAAACTCCAGATGATCATACCTGATTATTCGCAGTCAAATCTAACCTACTTTACTTCTATAGCATTTTACAAATCAAAGCTGTTTCCAAAATGCTGCAAATAGTGAAATAATAGTTAACAAGTAAACAAAAAATAGAATCAAACAGTAAAATATGATAAAAAGTAAAAAATAAAACAATAAATAAGACTTAAAACACTCCACTGTGAACATCAGACGTGGGGGAGTTGAGCGTTCATTATGGACTGCAGTCCATACGCCATGGTTGGTGAATGTGAGTTTGATGAATTGACTCATGATGGCCCGATCTATCGAAGACCTATAGTGCTAACACTGGGCCGAAACACATCACATTTGCTGTCATCCGCATACAAGTGATAAGACATGCCATGTGTTAAGCTGCCCAAGAGGTAGGAGGTACATCGTTGTGAACAGGTCAGGCCCGAGAATGGAACCCTGGGGGACTCCACAGTGCTGCAGTGTCACATGGTTTTTATTAAGCATCACATTGACATGGACAAGCTAATTACCTGAATCTCTTTAAATATTGCGGCAGATACCCAGAGTTTATCACTTAGACCATTTTGTGTCACTTTGCACGGGCCATGAGCACTCCTTGTCTGATTGATTTACTTCACATGACTTCATCCGTATAGAGAAACAGAATTATGAGTAACAAGGCGACTTCATTCCAACAAGCACTTTCAATATTATGAAAACATCTAGTTATTGAAATTCTATTGGCAGTCTCTGTCAAACATGCACATCTCTTTACAAGGCAAGGGTATTCTCTCAGCAGATTAGCATTGACAGCTAAAACAATCCATCCGTATAAAAACACTCTTCAGCTTCCCCAATCTGCCCATTAAACATGACCAGTGCGCGGCGGGGGTTTCCGTCTCTGTGCAGGTCTCTGTTTGTCTACCCACAAATCCTGGTATCTTGGGCGCTGGGGGGTGCAGGAAAGGATCCAGACTGGAAGCTGTGTGAGTGGAATATGATTAGCTGAAGGCGGCTCTTCCCTCCTCATGTCGGTGTATAAACTCAGCTGCTCTCATCACATGTTTGTTTTGGAGCCGTCGCCTCCTCTTTACAAACCATGGATCTGGACGCAGAGGTGAGCACTCCTGTCAGCTCTGACACTCCACCTGGCAAAACACAGGAAACCACTCATCTGTGTGGAGCACCGTGCTTCCTCCGGACTCACAAGACATATTCATTTGGCAGGAACAAGCACAACGCATAGCACATGTAAAGTTTAATGATTTTTATTCATGTTTGCAATCTGAATATAGAACCCTTGGGGGGAAATATTGCAGTCACATTCTCAGAGAGCGCAGACCTCCGCTAAATCATTTTATAGTGATCTAGATTACTATTTGTTCCAACACTGGCCTCTTGTGGCTGGAGTTATTTATAAGAATGAAACCCTCAACATTTAGAAAAAAAAAGAAAAGAAAAAATCCAACAACCGTCAGATCCGATTCACATTCCTTTTGCTTACAGAGAACGTCGCCAGGGATTTGAAACCTTACTGTGTCTTTGCTATTGTAGAACTCAAAGCTGCATTTAAATAGGTTTAGATCTGCTGTCACATTCACATTTTATGTTTGGAAATGCACTTTAATTACTGCCTTGTGAGTGCATGGTTGGTGACTGAAAGTTGCCTAGGCACTTGAATGGTTCACTGTGGATAACAAAATGGATTCTAAATGGATTCTTGGACAGTGGTTAGTTCTTCATTCTCATAACAAAAAGGTTTTGGGTTCAACTCTTGAACGGTGGCATGGAGTCTTTCTGTGTAGAGTTTGCATGTTCTTACATGTTCTATCTGCTATACTTTACTCCATTTTGGGGTCAGGATTCTTAAAGGAGAGAGAATCTGAATCTCAAATAAACTAATGACTTTAAAATGCTTAAAGATTCTTAATATGTTTGAATGCAGTTTAGATATTTTCCCTCAAACCCTATAGCCCTGACTACTTTGCACAGTGTAGAGTAGTCCCATGTTTAACCAATTTGTGGTTTACTTACACAATAGTCGGCCCCCATCCCATTGCTTGTGGCATGTCAGATTAGTGTCCTCATAACATAATAAATTCACTGCCAAGCACATTCTGACTTCTGCCACATATGAATAAAGAGGGATCCAAATAAACAGAAGCGCCTTTCAAAATACGGAAACAATTAAACACATATGAAAATCTTTCTGTACAAATAATCTGGCCAATGAACATTTGAAAAGATATTTTGATGTGCTGAGGATAATCGCGTCGTAATGGTAATGCACGCGATCCAGCTCATAATGTTTATATTGTAATCTGAAAAGTTCCTGGCATGTCTACAATGGTCGTCATCAAACATCATTGTAATGAACACTGCAGTAGTTTGTCTGCACGGCTGTAAGGCATGACTTTACCCAGCTGTGGTTGGTGGTTAAGAAAGATATTTACGAGACTCACTGCTCAAACAAGGAACTGGTCCAAAACTAGAACCAAATAATGTTTACGGCTGAAGACAAAGACAAAGTCGATACAGTGAACAGAAAAATAGATTGACGGAATGCAGAAGTCAACAAATGGAGAACAATACTGTATTAACTTTACTGTGAAAACTGCAGTAGCTTAGTAACTAATGCATGAAATGACATAAGGCTTGTAATTAGTTAAGCTGACATGCCACAGTTGTACCACACCTCAAGGCTATTAAAACCAGAATTTACTGCGCCATGTTTTTAAGATGTCACAGTCTTGTAATGGAGTATACACCCCAAGATGTAAACGTTTGACTAACCCTAACCCTTATGTTGATGACAAAATATTAAGAAGTAAGAAAGGAAACCGTTTAAAAGATTTTCAGTGAGTGAGCCATTTATGGGGAAGAGTCGTGGGAGAAGTGACCGAGAACCCATAAACACATTAAAAATCAAATCATCTTGCACAGTTGCATGGACATGATGCAGTGGAAGTGTATAAAGAAAACATGAATCGCTCATTCAATTATATGTTTGATTTGATTCAATAACCATACAATACTTTTGTACAATTACTTACTTTTACTTTAGAGTCCATCATAAATGGCTCAGAAAAATTGTCCGAGAGACAAACAGTCGCTGTGTTGCACAGAATTTGTGTACAGTGCATCAAAAGGGAGCACAGCACCGTTTGCTGGACAAATGTCTGTGTCTGCCCCGCTCTGCTCACTGTGCTCTCATGGCACTGCCGCTGACGTGCGGCAGAGACACAGGGACGAGTCAGATCCAAAAAGAATGAGCTCCTATCACATCTGTCAACATGAGTGCTGACCACTGTTTAGTCCATGTGTCTGGCTGAGCGCACAACTCCAACTACTTCAATGTTTATGTATGTAGTATATAGTATGTATAGTATATCATATGATATTGATATTTAATTCAGTGTCTACCGTCTATTCCAATTTACTTGATTATCAACGATTTCATGTGATTTTACTTCATGATTTTATGACTGTAAAGCACTTTAAGTTACTTTTCTATGAACAGTGCTCTACAAATAAATGTTGACTGACTGATATGATATGTTCTTCCCATGTCTTCATAGATTTCCTCCGGATGCTCCGGTTTCTTCCGGATGCTCCGGTTTCCCCTACCACTAAAAAAAAAAACATGCACAATAGGCGTGTAACCGAGGGTGCGTGGTGTAAAATGTATGTAAATTAAATTTAACCTTTGTGACTAAATAAAACTAAAGGAAACCAACAACGCCACCCAGAGAGAGGGCTCTGGGACCCAAGATAGAATAAACAGAGAACTAAGGCGCACAGGTAAGTATCCAAAGCACAGGAGCCAGATTCCAGTTACATTGTCTTTATTCTTTCACATCACCAAATAAAACAAGTTTCATTTAATTTAATTAACAGTAGCTACAATAATTTAAAACCAATGGATCCCACCCATACACACTGCAATTTAAAATGTCCCAGCGACTGTCCCTCAGACCGGGTGCAAAGCGTCTGATGCACGGGCATACGCACCCAACACAGCGCCCACTTGAGGCGCACCGCCTCACACAGAAGGGTAGGGAGCAAATAAACAGGGACGACAGACAAAAGGAAGACGAAAAACAGGAGAACAGGAAAACTGGAACAAAACAGTAAATAAAACACGAGGACAAAAGAACAAAACTGTACAAAACAGAACGGAACAAAACAAAACAGCAGAGGGCGGCGTGTCTCGTGCCGCTGCTGGCAATGGTGAAACCTAAAAAAGGAATTAAGGTTACACACAAATCTAAAATAAAGAGCCAGACACTAGGAGCTAGAGCCTACCAATTTGGAATTTAAAGTTAATGCAGGCTGGAAGCCGAGCAGGAGGCGGCGCTCAGCAGCAGGTGCCCAAATGAAGCGGTGACGTTTGCTCAAAGCGCGTGGCGCCAGTTGTGAGCAAACTAGAATAAAAATGCAATTTAGTCTTTGAGCAGAGCATGGACAAACATTCATGGTGATCAATTTACCTGTTCTATTGAGAGCGCAACACGGCGAATGTGCGATTTGACGCAGGGAGTGTACCGCCAAGCGGCCAACTACAAGGAACGCATGTGTAAAGTTACAAATTTATGAATGGGATTGAGGGGCGAGGAGTTACCTGTAAGCGCGACGGGAGCGCGCAGCGCGCCTTGCTGCAACTTTGTGAATGAACTTTGTGAATGATGTTACTACGCCGAGAGTTGTTGCCACGGAGGTGCTCGCACGACGCACGAGGAGATTTTAGGATTGTGTGGCGCGGAGCGCGCAGCCAGACAGCGGCACTACAGGAAACATTGAAGTTAAGAGATTTAAACTGAATGGATCGATTGAGTACGCGAGATCTACCTGGAGCAGGAGGACGAGCGGCCGACACAGAGGCCCGGAAATGCGTGCGGGTGAAAGGGGGAGGCAACGAGAAAGGGGACGCTTATAAAGCCCACCAGCCCGCGCAGCGTGGGGCGCCAGGTAAGCGCACCTTCCGCACAGGCGCCAACAGCCGTCTCACCGCGGGCGCCAGATAAGCACCCTCCAGCCGTCTCACCACATTCGTGTGAATGAGAGTGTCTTTGTGAGATTGAATGCAGGAAAATGGATGAAAACTAGCCTGTGGCTAAACCAGCGTTGCATGTTCATTCACATGTAATGTCCTCACCAAGCTGAAAAGCAATTATCAAGCAAGCAGCAGCAGTTATTGTGTTTAGACGGAAGAAATACTCAGAACGAGTCGATGATTTAAGGACTTAAAACAGCGGAAGATTCACGGATAAGTGACATAAATGATCCAAAAATAGTATGAAAATCCCGGAAGTTCAGCAGGAAGTGTGCTTGACACTCGGAGGGGGGAGGATTTTCTCATGAACATTCCTCAAAAAAGCGTTAATGCAACTGAATGCTACTCCAGGTGTGTTTTTGATGACGGAACACTGTTAGAACACTGTAGCAGAATATGTGTCCTTTAAAGCAGTGGTTCTTAAACTTTTTCAGTCGCGACCCCAAAAATAACAATAGTTCACATTCGCGACCCCCAAACACAAAAAATAGGCGACACGCAGAGTGATAAATTAGCCTTATATCTAATGTTTGACTTTATTTGGAGAATATAGACCTAGAAAATGACTTTACTAGGTCAACAAATAGGAATCTTCATTTACCACTGGATTTGAAGGGTGTCAAGCCTTGTTTAAGACTTTTGTATCAATTTTTCCCATCATCTGGGGACCCCCGGAAATCATTTCGTGACCTCATTTGGGGTCCTGATCCCTGGTTTGAGAACCACTGCTTTAAAGAATATGCACCGTTACCATCAGGTGCATATTCTTTGTTTACAACATGGTTAGGGTCTTTGACACTCACATGGTGTTGTTGTAAAACAGTGTCAAACAGTCCAGCCGAGGATTGGCCTACAATCGTTTGTACATATTTTACATATTACATTTACATATTATACATTAGAATAGCACTACACTTGAAGAATTGAAATTATGATAAGAAGGAGGCTAAAGGTGATAATTGGAGCAATAGTTTTACAGAAATTATAAACCAAGCTTAACAAATATCTTTCTCCTCGGTTTTTGGTTTTGACTCTATAGGACTATTATTTGTTTAAAAACAAGGTTAAATAATTAGATGACCACAAGAATGCGAAGATATGTATTCCTCTCAATAAACAAATTTAAAATTTTGTTTATGTAAAGATTTGTCAATAAAATAGCATTGACTCCAGGTTAGATATGATGTCATTGATCTGCACAGACGTGATTTCATAAATTGCCATGCAGATGAGAGAATGTGCGTGTCATAGATTCTTGGAGCATTCCCAAGATAGTCCCAGGTTTGGCTCTTAACGGATGACATGAAGACATGAACGGACACACGCACAAGAAGCACGAGAGAGATCATTCTGGACTTGACAGACTGGACTCAAATGTCTGGGTGAGGGAGTTTATGCTGAATTAAAACTTTATACTTTTGTTAGATTAGATTATTAGATAATAATTTATTGTTAGACTTTAGATGTGAAATTTGTTTTGCACTAAATCAGCAGCTCCATCACATGAACACAACACAAGGACATGGAGTGGAACAGCAGAACAGCATGAGAGAAGTATGGAGAGTCATGAGGACCATCACTGGATACAAGCAGAGTGGTGAGGCATCAAGGGCAGTGTGGACAAGGCCAATGTGTCATCAGGTTCTTTAGCCGTCATGACATTCCTCTCGTGAAGCCGTTTGCAGTGAGACTGTGATAGAACGTCCTATGCATTCTTTCAAGTTCTAAACTCCAGTACTCCGTGCCGTGGTAAACCATTCGGTCCAGAGGAATTAGTCTTTTTGATCTCTGAGCTGCTATTTAACTTACTCCCGAAAAATATAAAGCAAAGGGTCTTCATTTCTTCTTTTCATGGTAATCCAGTCAGAAGTTAAGATCAACTTCTGTGTTTCTTAAAATAGGACCACGTTATAAAAATCACAAGTTACATGAGTGCAGCACTGTTTACTAGGCTTTAGTCACATGATCAAATTCTGGGTTTTTATTGAATATAGAGAATAAAACCATGACAGAGGACAAAAGGCTCATAGTTTTTTGGGAGGAATAGAGAGTAACACCATGACAGATGACAGTATACTTACGAAAGGCACTCCACAGGCAAGCTTTTAAAAGACACACCCTGATTTTATAAAAGAGAATAAAGACCCTCAACCTGCAAAAGTTCAAGTGGGCCCTTGTGGTTCGTGGGCCCCAGTGCAGTCGCACTGGCTGAACTGCTGGAAGCTACTTACTGAATGTATATGAATGCGAGACATTAAGTTGGGTAATGTGTAATGCATCTTTTTCAAGGTGCTGTTGTAGGTCCTCTGTTGGCTTTGGGACCCTAAGCAGCTGCTTAGTCCATTTATAGGGCAGGCCCTGCCTGTCCTTCATCTCAATCTGTAAGTGAATTTGAACAACATTCAAGTCAAGTGATCGAGGTCACTTTCCCTTTGGTGTATCATTGAGTAAGATACTGAGATCCTGAATTTGCAGGAGTGGTACTGAGCCAAGCCTGTGGCCCCTGGCTCCACTGTGCCTGGCCACAGCACTACCCCTCACACTCACTGACAGAAGCTTGTCCCTTTAGACAGACATAATTGCAGTGGTGAAAGCAGCAGCATCGGACCAGAGACAGCCAGGGCTTCTGTGATCAGCTGAGACCTCGTCTGGGATCAGGGCCAGCAACACTGAGGCTTTAAAAAGAATGGTAATTAAGAGTAATTTACTTAATATTCCCGTCAAGCATACCCCAAACGAAGAGCCATTGTTTCTTTATGGCCTGCTAACCATTAGGGAATGTTTGGAAAGCAAGAGTTTTGGCACACGGTGCACTTTCATCCTGCCTCCACTACTTTCTTATTTTGGGGTCAACTTATTAAAGGGCACTATGTAACTTTTCCAGTGTGGTGTGGGTGTTCCCCACTATGGAGATTTCATTGCATTGCCTGGAATGTTCCACAGCATTATAGTTCCTATATAACATGCATTTATTCAATTACACATGTTTTATTGCTCAAAAATAAATTGCATTCTTACTGTGGACTCACCTCTCCACAGATGTGGCATCAACTGCTTATCTCCATGGAAATCAGTGTCTTTGCAAAACAATAACATTCTTCATGGACACAAGCAGGTGGCTGACCCTCCACCAGTAAAGTTTCACAAATCATATTCACATTTTGTATAACTGAAACTGGAAAATCACAAAGGCTGTAATGTTTTAGACAACATAATATCCTCTGAAAATGCCATGGGGTATTTTTATGTATAAAACCTGCTAATGCTGTAGTTTGGACCTCAAGTTTGGACAGCGTGACATGTGATGATGAAGCAAAACAGAGCCATCTGAAGCTAAAGGTTAAAAAGTTGCTTTAAAGAAGTATTTGGAACCGAAAATAGTTCATGATATGAAAATAGATAAAAATCACTACCAAAAAAAAAGCTGTAGGTGTCCCATCAGCTGAACACGAGCAGTTTGTGTTTACATTGTGCTCTATGGGAAAAATGCTTTCTGGGCTGCAGAGGATTTTTTTTTTTTCGCTGCAGTACCAATACCAAAGGAGTGACCACAGGGGGCTACTGGCGACAGGTTGAACTTAGCAATACCCTATCCAGTTAATTTAATAGATCCATGGTTTAGACAGCAGAAATGCTCAAAACGAGCCTGGCGATGATTTAAGGACTTAACATAGCAGAAGATTCTCGGATAAGTGTCATTTAAAATCAGAAAAAACGTCATCAATCAAGGGAGTTCAGCAGGAAGTGCTTTCGATGGTCAGAGGGGAGAGGATTTTTCTGATCAACATTACTCAAAATAGCGTGAATGCAGCTATATGCAACTCCAGGTATGTTTTTGATGATGGATCACGCTTAGAACAGGGTTAAAATCTCAAAAAAGTCACTGTAGCAGAATATGTGTCCGGGAAATATCATTAAGAGGAGCAAACATTCTGTATATGGCAAATACTGTGGTAAAAATAAAGATGTTAACTTGGTCAGATCTAACTAATACACACATTTTTAACCCTGGGAAATGTCCTAAATCGGACTATCTTTGTTGGTCACTCACCCTTTCTCAGGCAACAAGCAAAAACTGATAACAGACCAGCCCTGCTCTCCCTGCTGCTTTTCCAGGCCACGGCTCCATAACTCAGCTCCGGTCGGGACAGGCAGAAGTGATGGGGAAGAGCCAGTGGGATACAGCGCAGACACAGCGACAGTGAATAACGTCCAGAGGAGAGACAGGATCGGCGAGATTTACAGACGGTTAAAAGAGATGCGGGAATTGTGCTGGGGATGAGGGGAGGCTTCCGACGTCTTCTAAAATCTTCATGTGTCACAAAACAAATCCTGGGCCTTAAAGAATGAGCTGCCGAGTGATTAATGAGGCAGAAGACGACGCACCTGCACAGATATCGAAGACAGAGGAGGAAGAGAGGAAACACTGGGAATATTCATGTATCCGGATCATACAAACAATGTTAGATCTTTGTTGTGACATGGAAATCTATAACAGATGACTATTTTTTAGCGTGATCATTGTTTTCTTATTCTCTTCTTACAGGTCAACTATATGTGAGTCCTTGCATCCTCTGCTGACAACTTTGGCCATTTGTATGCAGACAAATCAGGACTTAATGACTAATGGTTTTCTATACACACACTATTTAAGGTGTAAAATTTGAAATACTAGTTCTGTTCAAATTGCTGTGTTAAAGGATAATTAAAGGAGCACATGGAGGGTGCACCACCTGGGCCTGGTGGTGTCACCTGCTGATACATTTAATACCATCCTGACTGTGGAAGATTTTAGGCAAAGTGATAACATCTCCTGAAACTGTACATAGTGCACCTTTATGTATCCATCATCATCAGATTTAATTGATAGATGTGTTTTTCATTGTTTGAGTTTAAAATAGTTTCCTGTTGCTGTTTTGATATTGGGCTGTGCAAATCTATCTTTAAATGAGGCACCTCCGTGAAGGTGGCCCCACATCAAACGCACATCCACACAAAAACTAATCGTTTGTGCTTCGCTTGCACTAGTTTGTGCTGCAAAAAGCTTTGTTTGTAATGTAATGTAATGTTAACAATTCTTTTATAGTTCAAATTAAGGTCACCCAGCCCCCCAGGAAGCTTAAAAATGCTCCAAAATGTCCCAAAAGGGTGTCAATCGTTGGTGCCTTGTTTGTGCTGTTTTGTGCTGTGACGAGTTTCATTTGTGCTCTTGTAGTTTTATCAATATTGACAATTTATTTTCGGCCAATGACGTCATTCAGCCCCCCAAAGGGTTAAATAGTGCTCGAAAACAGCAAAGGTGATTGATTGTGCTTTGTTTGTGCTGCCACCAGCTGGCCAGATATTATGTCATGCAATTGCCGCAAAATAATTATAAATATATATATTTCGAAATATGATAGCACAAATGAAATTATGCACGGCAAAAACCAGCACAAACAAAGCACAATCGATTCATATTCACCTTTTTCCGCCCACTTTTGCCTCTTTGTCTATGATCCGCTCTCTTGTAGTAAAGGGATTTCCTGTTTGACGCGAACTGTGTTTGAGCAAATGGCCAACGAGGGAAAAGTCTCTCGCTAAAACATTATATAAAGTAAATTGATTTGTCTAAAATGTTTAATGTACACGAGCAACAACAAGTCAGCAATGCACCGATTTCCTGTGTCCGTGTAGAACTTATTTTCTGTTGAGCTTGAATGGAAAAAGATGGCGACAGCATCTTCCAGAATAAGGTGAATAACCTTTTGCTGTTTTCGAGTGCTATTTAACCCTTTGGGGGGCTGAGCATGGATGTATTAAATGAACTGGATAAGGTACGCCTCCTCTGACTGTGGTCCCAGATTGATTTGTGGCCGTGTGAGGTACTGCAGCCTCTTAGAACCAGCCTTTTTCTAAAATGTCACATTATAATTGCAGACAGGACTGAATTATTATCGGTATTTAAATAAAATAGAAGGAAATGTTCTTTTCTACCGTTTCTAAAATCACCGAAATTACCGTTTTTATATGAAGTGGGGGATTGTCGTCACGTGGCGCCCTAAAACAAAGATGGCAGCCATCGTTTCAGGAAGTAAAACAAAGATGGCAGCCATCGTATCAGGAAGTAAAACAAAGATGTCAGCCTTCGTATCAGGAAGTAAATGCGGAAGTAAGAAACTTTTTTGGGGTCATGCGCCAATGAGCACTCTCCATAGGGATAAACAGGATGGCCATCTTGGATTCATCTTCCAGGTTTTATTATACAGTGCCTCTCGAAAGTATTCGGCCCCCTTGAACTTTGCAACCTTTTGCCACATTTCAGGCTTCAAACATAAAGATATAAAACTGTAATTTTTTGTGAAGAATCAACAACAAGTGGGACAGAATCATGAAGTGGAACGAAATTTATTGGATATTTCAAACTTTTTTAACAAATAAAAAACTGAAAAATTGGGCGTGCAAAATTATTCAGCCCCTTTACTTTCAGTGCAGCAAACTCTCTCCAGAAGTTCAGTGAGGATCTCTGAATGATCCAATGTTGACCTAAATGACTAATGACGATAAATGGTGATGATAAATCCACCTGTGTGTAATCAAGTCTCCGTATAAATGCATCTGCACTGTGATAGTCTCAGAGGTCCGTTTAAAGCGCAGAGAGCATCATGAAGAACAAGGAACACACCAGGCAAGTCCGAGATACTGTTGTGGAGAAGTTTAAAGCCGGATTTGGATAAGATTTCCCAAGCTTTAAACATCCCAAGGAGCACTGTGCAAGCGATAATATTGAAATGGAAGGAGTATCAGACCACTACAAATCTACCAAGACCTGGCCGTCCCTCTAAACTTTCAGCTCATACAAGGAGAAGACTGATCAGAGATGCAGCCAAGAGGCCCATGATCACTCTGGATGAACTGCAGAGATCTACAGCTGAGGTGGGAGACTCTGTCCATAGGACAACAGTCAGTCGTATACTGCACAAATCTGGCCTGTATGGAAGAGTGGCAAGAAGAAAGCCATTTCTTAAAGATATCCATAAAAAGTGCCGTTTAAAGTTTAAAGTTTGCCACAAGCCACCTGGGAGACACACCAAACATGTGGAAGAAGGTGCTCTGGTCAGACAATGCAAAACGTTATGTTTGGGTAAAAGCAACACAGCTCATCACCCTCAACACACCATCCCCACTGTCAAACATGGTGGTGACAGCATCATGGTTTGGGCCTGCTTTTCTTCAGCAGGGACAGGGAAGATGGTTAAAATTGATGGGAAGATGGATGGAGCCAAATACAGGACCATTCTGGAAGAAAACCTGATGGAGTCTGCAAAAGACCTGAGACTGGGACGGAGATTTGTCTTCCAACAAGACAATGATCCAAAACATAAAGCAAAATCTACAATGGAATGGTTCACAAATAAACATATCCAGGTGTTAGAATGGCCAAGTCAAAGTCCAGACCTGAATCCAATCGAGAATCTGTGGAAAGAACTGAAAACTGTTGTTCACAAATGCTCTTACTGAGCTCGAGCTGTTTTGCAAGGAGGAATGGGCAAAAATTTCAGTCTCTCGATGTGTAAAACTGATAGAGACATACCCCAAGCGACTTACAGCTGTAATCGCAGCAAAAGGTGGCGCTACAAAGTATTAACTTAAGGGGGCTGAATAATTTTGCACGCCCAATTTTTCTGTTTTTTATTTGTTAAAAAAGTTTGAAAAATCCAATAAATTTCGTTCCACTTCATGATTCTGTCCCACTTGTTGTTGATTTTTCACAAAAAATTACAGTTTTATATCTTTATGTTTGAAGCCTGAAATGTGGCAAAAGGTCGCAAAGTTCAAGGGGGCCGAATACTTTCGCAAGGCACTGTAGTTCTATGGGGCTGAGTGACGTCGTCGGCAAAAAATAAAATTGTCAATATTGATAAAACCATAACAGCACAAACAAAACTCGTCATAGCACAAAACAGCACAAACGAGGCACAACGACTGACACCGTTTCTGGTCATTTTGGAGCATTTTAAAGTTTGCTGGGGGGCTGGGTGACCCTAATTTGACCAAAGAAAGAATCGTTTATAGCTCAAAAACTTAAGCAGCACAAATGAAACTTTTTGCAGCTCAAGCGAAGCACAAACGATTGACATAGTTTTTGTGTGGATGTGCGTTTGATGAGGGGCCAACTTCACAGAGGTCCCTGAGGCCCCCTGTGTCGACACGCATGCAACATCACTGACTGTTTCTTTGTTAGATTTTTGAATTTTCTATCGGTAAAAATAACAATTATATGAAGCCCTGCGTGGAGACGGCTGTTGTTGATTTCAGGCTCTGCAAAAGTACATCTTTGGTGATTGTGTAGAAATATGGAAAAGTTCATCACATTCATTACTTGGTTTTGAGCCCATAATTTAATATGAAAATTATTTCTTGGGCTCATAGCCTGGGTCCGTGCATTGTTGAATTGGCAGCCATTCAATATGTCATTATTCAAACAGCTGAGAGGTGCTTTCGATGAATAAGTGTGAGGAATTTCCTGTTGGATGGCGACAGCAGATAAGTTCAGCCAAACATGGAATCACCGACACATACGGTACAGCACATGCTATTATAGCGCGTTCAGGGGAAAATCCATTAAGTGGCTGCCTTATTACAGCGGTTTTCCTAATGATAAGTTTTATATCGACTTTTGCTGCACAGTGGAAACACCTGTCACCTGCTCACAATAACCCCAGAGCCTGACGGTTTATTGGCACCAGGAGCTAAAAGCAGGATTACATTGGTGACAGGCGGAGGAGGATTTCCCATTTTACCAAGGAAAGAGGAAATCATTGCAGACAACAGCACATTTGACACCAGACAGAGTGAAACATTGAGAGATCCAAAAACACAAAACGTATGTGAGGCAAAAGGGTCAGTATCTACCATTCAGTTAATTGGGCAGCACGGTAGCACAGCAGTTAAATAGCAAGACGGTCCTGGGTTCGACTCGCGGGTGACTTGTGTGAAGTTTGCATGCTCTCCCCGTGTCTGCGTAGGTTTCCTGCGGGTGCTCATTTCCCCTGCCACTGAAAACATGTACAATAGTTTCTTGCGTATGAATGAGAGTGTGTTGTGAGAGTGACAAAGGATGGAAATCAGCTACAATCCGGCAAGTGTAGCATGTGTATCATGTATGTTCACTGACACGCACGGTCCCAACCAAAAAAATAAACAAATTATTATTGTGAAAAATTGGGTTGACTTGCATGTAATTAAAGGTGCACTTTAGCTGGTGGACGGTCCGTCGCCTGCTTGTCTCCATGTTTCCACACATATTCAGACCTCCATGAAATAGAGCAGGCCAAGTTACAGGTCAGATCTGTGCAGAGGCAAGCGCACTCACAAGTTTTTCAAGGTGTTTTATCAATAAATAGAAACACCTGTAATTGAATAAATAAAAGAGCAATAAGATTAATGCTATTCTGTGAAGCAAAGCAAGTGGCAGACCCTCAACCAAAAATGTTGCACCTTAGTAGACCTTGTTGGTCAAGTTTGAGCTTATTCCTGGTTTAGCGCAGTTATGTCATGTTTAAGTAATATTGTGAATACAGACAATAACTGACAATGGCAGTGGGATTGTGGGAAATGCCAGAATAATAAATCGAGAATCGCTGAATTATTCAAACACGGACGGCTTTGTGTGAGTGGTGGGAAGTGAGAAAGGCGCAAATAAAAATAGGGACAATTGATGGTAAGCTGGAAAGCAGATCAGGAATAGCCTGAATGGCTGATAGAAAACACTGACAGATGAGTGCTTTTTATACAGCCACTCAATCAGGCTGCTCTCCTGTCCTTCCTCCCCATTCAGCTGTGCTCCCCCGGGTGTGAGGCAGAGAGGGCCCTGCTTTCAAAAAATCTCCAGAAACTTCACTCACTCATGATCAAGGCGCCCGATTAGTCTTTTCAGACCGTGTGTATTCAGGGTGCGTGGATATTGAAATCTGTTCTGCCGCTACAAGGTCTGCCAGAGTTCATGAGCGCTGCAGCCAAAGTCAACACACATATTCACTAAAAATGGAAGTCGGAGATCAGTCTCGTACGGGCAGGTGGGCGATAGAGATCTGATAGACTGGGGCATGGGAGTTCAATGGAAACGAGTCTTTGCTGTGGTTTATCTAAGCCAAAATGAAATATTAAATGTTTAGTTTAGCTTTCAAGGAAGATCTACAGCTGGAGTGTGGAGACTTTTATTACCTCTGTGACAAGCCGACGTGTCTTCTGTACAAAGTTGTGCTGCTAACAATCGCGTTAGAAATACCTCGACCCGCTCAGGCTGCGAAGGGGAAATTTATTGGCCAGCTGCTCGGGGCCTTGTGTTGTACATGATCTGAAAGACAGACACTTTTACAGTGACAGAAACATATCACAGAGTTTTAACACTTTGTTTTTAGCTCTCGCGCTAATCGTCTGAGCAGATCTCTATTACACATAGTATTGTTTGCGCCGATAGGGGTGGAGTCTCCGAAAGGGATCGTAATCTCACGCGTCCAGGCTTTTAATACCACGGCTTGGTACTGTCCAGCAGATCTTAACAGCTATATTCACGACGTGGGAAAGAGCACGTGCCGGTCTCACTTTGGGGTCACGTGGGTCAGACATGTGAAGATGGAGGTGTCGAAGCAGGTCTATGGCAACTGAAGAATAGAGCAATCGGAAAAAGACCTTTGCTGGCTTTGCTCTGCCCAGCAATGATATAAAAAATATAATTCAGACCAGGGTCCTTCTGGAGCATTCATTTTGACTGATTTAGTGGCACTTATTAACTAAAAACCTATGCCACTGTTCACTTTATGAGCCCTAGATTTATGCTTATTCAGTGAAGCTAAATGCAGATACTAATTGACGCTATAGAATTGCATATTTGAAGTATTGACATTATTAAAAATGTTATTCTGCTGTCTGTTGTTTTTGTTACCATAGTGTTATAGAAATATGTATCGAGCAATTTATGAAAACAATAAAGGCTAATCTTAAAACTTTAACCTTAACCTGATTATCGGGTTTTTTCCTTTGTATCAGAGTAAAGCTCGAAATGTTTGAGTTGTTACTACCAAACAAAAAAAGAGAATTATATTAAGGCACCAGAGAGGCCTCCACATTGTAAGATCTACACAATTGATCTTGGGCAGTATTAAAAATAGCATCGCATTTGTTGCTTTAGCCTTCTTTTCTTTTAGTTTGTTTTATGTTCTCTTTAATTTATTCATGATTGGTAATCCCTGTGCAAAAAGGAGTGAGGAGGCCATGTTTTCTGGATCAATCTAACAATTGTCAAACCACTATCCATACCACCACACACATAACAGTTAGTATTGTCAGATAAATGCACAAACGCCTCAAACAGTCCAATACCTCACATCTGATATTCAGTCTTTGTCTCTGCTATAGTTATTAGATATGCCTGGTCTGCAGACATTGACCTATTCATAATCAAGAGCTCCTTCTCACTGAATCAAAGAACAGATTTGCTCAGTCAGCAATGTTTAATATAAAGCGCAGTCATCACCGGGTCAGGCCACGACGTCTGGTCCCTCCTGCATGTGCGCACAGCCGTCAGCGCTCAGGAGGAGGAGGAGAGTGGGCCAGACACTGAGGCAGAATAGAGAGGCCTCTGTTAGCGCTGGCAGCTCTGCGTTAGCTCTGAGGGGATCTGCGGGGCCTCGGGTCAGTGTCCCACCATGCAACAGCAGGTGACCATACCACAAATATGACAATGAGAGAAGAGCGAGGGTCAAGGGTACAGTCTAACACACCGCTGCTATGAAATCTCTGTGTGATAAATCGGTGAGTCAAGCGCGTTTGAACAATAAGAACATGGAAAGGTCTGAATCAAGGCAATGGCTCAGTCGTGCAGTACAAGCCTGAATATTGGAACCCTCTGTGAAATACACAAACAGGGAAGAGATACAGGAAAATATGGCTCTAGGCCTTCAGTCATTTCAGTCAATGTTGTCTTTCTTAACTGATCGATTAATTTGGGGATATTTTAAAGGATTTATATGCACAACACTGACCTAGAAGGCAAGTGTTGAGTGTGATTTGTGGTCTCGTCAGTGCAGTTTTGGTACAGATTCCTGGTCAGATTATAGATACTCAATAGTTTTGAACTACAATACTGTGAAAAATAAGGGTGTCTAAGGCGAGAGTTCAAACCAGGGGGGACAGGGCCTTCTCTGTGGTTGGCCCCAAGCTCTGGAACACTCCCCACAGCACACAGTTCAGACACAGCACCCACAGTGTTTTAAGTCTCGTCTTAAGACCCACTTTTACTCTCTGGCTTTTAACAACTCGTGTGTCCTGTGTGTTTTTTATTCATTTCAATATATTTTGCGTATTTATTTCTGTTCTATGGTTTTTTGATTTTGCTTGATTTGATTTTAGTGGTTTTGCTGTTTTTAGTAAGTAGTAAGGTTAAATTGAGCAGTTTTTATACTTTTCAAGTGCAGCACTTTGGAAACAGTTCTGTTTATAAAACATGCTTTATTAATAAAAGGGATTTGGTTTGTTTTGAGAGCTTTTGTGAGTGCCACAAGATACCACGATACTGAGGTATTCAGAAGCAGATTTTCTGGAGTATTGTTGTTCAAAACCTGGAAATTGGGTTAATTTTAGTTAGATGATTTTGTTTCCTGATTTAAAAGCCCAACGTTACCTTCTGGAGAACTCATTTTGTCTGACTTAGTATCATTGAAGCATAGGTCATTTGTCTTTTTGAGTCTTTAGTGAAGCTAAATGTCAAGAATCTTCAGTTCTCAACAGCTGATTTGTGAATAGCAATAAATTAACTGTTAAATACAGGGTCTAAAATCAAGCATGATTTTTTGCTCATGACATGCGCAGCTCCATGCCAGGACCTCCCCACATAATTGGGGTACATTTCATGTTCGCCTGATATGTTTCCATCATGTGTTCCAAGCCACTATCTCTGTCTAAATGCATTCAAAGGCAAAAGAGCAAACCAGCACTGGGTCCCTGTGGTCCCAGAGTCAACCACAGGCAACATTGATCTTCTCTTAAGATTAAAGTACAGCTTTTAAAAAGCGCTCTCTGATTGAAGCCCAGTTTTACCACGCTTTTTCACAAGAAGCTATTTTGAGAGAAAGTAACTCTTGTGTTGTAAATCTGAATGTCAAAGTCACTAGCCCTAACCCTTATTCTTAAGTATGCTTGTGCGAAATCACCATGCTTTGACTGAGGCAATAGTTCAACATTTAAATACGTTCGACAGGTTATCTGTAAAGAACTTGTATATCAGAGGGCTTTTGAAATAAATAGCTGTTTTCAATTATTATACTTGTTAGAATGTACTCCTTTTTCTTAAGTATTTTTTTTAGAATTTAGTAGACAGTATCTTAAAAATAAGGCTGGCTGACTGACTTGTTCCTGCATATTTACTGACTTCACACATTTAAAATCCCGCAATTATTCTAACAATTTTATTAGAAGTGCATTCATTCTTTTCCCAGACTCCTTAAACCGGGAGTAGTCAAGTCGAGCTGGAAAGATGGATGCTACAAAAATAAATGAATCAGATTAACTGACGGAGCAGATGACAATAGCAAGGGCTGGTCCATCCATCACTGTCAAAGCGATTACACACAAGCTCAGCTCCAAAAACATGCAACTTTGTTATGCTTTTGCGAGTGTCCTGCCTCCAGCTGTTGTGCTCAAATGTTTTGGGTGGTTTGTCAGAAGAAAAGCTTGTGTAAAAAACAAAATAGTCCAGCAATATTGAAGGCAGTGTATGGAGATTTTACTGGTTACAGAGGTGTTGCCAGTGCCTTAACCTCCATATATAGATGTACTCAGCATATGGACAAGCCGTGCCTCGTGTACAGCTCCTTCTCCTCCAGAACTCCAAGATCTGAGGCTGCACTAAAACCGATTCATGATTGGAGCAGGTGCTGGGCTTTAGGTAATAACCATTCAAATCAGAGAGAGGACTTTTAGGGTTATTTTTAACTGGTTTTAGGTGAACCATGAGCCATGTAGAGAAGGTCAGACTTATTTCTATGAAGGGCTTCTAGATGACCAGGACCCACAGGCTGGCTTCACTGGTTCTGTACATGCAGTGTCAAAATATACCATGCACACTGATGGAGGCAGAGGTTTCTGAATGGCACACAGACAGACCGAGGTTTAGTAGCACAGTCACAGGCGGTAGAAGTGACTCGCTCATTGAGTTGATCCAGCTCGCCTCGTCAAGTGCAGGTTGTAAACAGCCAGCACAACAGCCCCCAATAAAACAAACAGCCTAAGATCCAAGTGATGAAAAGTACCACTCAGTTTAATGCGGGCCACAGTGTGGACGTGACCACGTTAGAAGTGCACTGCTCTCTTGACAGTGTGAACACTCTTAACCTCTTACCATGAGGTGGGCCCTCGGACTTTGATGATGATTAAAGGAAAATATCAAGCAGCTAGGCAAAGAAAGCTGGATTATTATTTTCAGTCAAATCAACCATTCTAGGATGAATCAGGGTCAGTTTACTCCAAACCCACAAATAAAAAATACGCTAAAAGTCAAAACAATTTAATAGGACTGTTGTATGAACTCTGTCTGGACTTTTTACTGTATTACAAGTCCCTAAAACTTTAACACATTTTAGTGAAATTAGCTTTTACAGAGGAATTGTTAAAAAACAAAAATACCCAAACTCGTGTCAATCAGACACATGTAATTTTTAATATATTCATATTTTTTATATTTAAAAAAGGAAATCTAATATTCCTCTGTGCAGAGCTTGTACTTATAATTTGAGTAAATCAGACATCAGGCCAAAACAAGTCTCAGCTTCACAAAGAGTCCAGACATTTATTTGTGCTCCAAAGGTTCAGGAACACTGTTTGAACAGGGCTAATCAGACGTTTTAGGAAAATAAGCCGTCATGGAAAGGGTTTTTAAGAAACGGCAACCCAAATGATTCATGCGAGGCTCTTTCCGCTTTCTGACCATTTGACTTGCCCATCATGTACAATGTTTTTATAGATAACAAAACTTGTCATCAATAAAAGCTATATTTGATTTGAACATGTTTACCTATTATCTAAGGACACACATATGCCATGTATCTATACTATATATCTATACTTAACTCATTATTAAAAACACCGCACAAGTGTGGGAGGTGGGAGCTGTACCATGGCTCGCTGTCGCCATCTAGTGGTGCAGTCAAAATAAAGATATACAGATATACTATATGTATGTTCTCTGAAATGGTTGCGGATACAAAAATAAAAATACAGGTATAAAAATGTTGGTATAAAGAATGAAAATTAATTCTTGTGGGTAATTCAAATTTTACTGAAAGTGCACAAAACATCGAATACATCGCATGCACATACGAAAAGAGATGCATCTTCATATAACAAATATTACAAGTTCATAATCAACACCAGAGGGCACCAAAGATATTTTGTGTATCTGTAGGTAGCAATGTTCATCAAATTCAGTGTTGTGATTTAGAAAGTAACTTCCACATTTGCAGTACAAAAACTATGTCATCTCTTTCAGTTGACTGTAAATCCTTCGGGCAGCTCTACTACAACAGGAGCGCAGTCATCCAGGTCAGCATCAAAGTCCCATCGAAACTTTTTGGTCACATGAGCTTTGAACTTATCTGCTCTTTTACGCAGTGTGCTGTCTACTCCAGGTCCACAAGCAAACTGGAAGAAGTCCTGAGAGGGGAAACAAACACATAAAGAAGTAGTACATCAGTGCAATAAAACTAGTATGACTACTGTATCCTTTATCACACTATACAAATGCGGCTGATGAGTAATAATGAGTGCCAAGTTCATGATTCTCACACTTTTCCCACCAAGCATCGTCTTGTTAATTATATGGCTTCTCAAATACCACAAGGGCTAGTCTAACGCCAATAACTGGACTAAAACAAGGCTATAATAGGCCTAAATTATGTATTAACTGGGTTTAAGCAAGATCCTGAAAAAGACAGATAAACAATTCATTACTAAACACACTGATATAATAGATGTGCCTTAAAAACCCAAAAGCGAAAAGGAGCAGGCGACATACCGTAATTTATTTTTTTGGCATTCTGTGGGTCAGAAAGACTGTAAATTGGCAACCATGTTTAAGTCACTTGTCAGTTTCACAGCAGCAATGGAGCTCAACAGTCCAACCCACTTTGAAGTTCGCTGTGGTTATGGAAGTACATTTCTCGTTCATTTTTCAGCCATAGTGGTTTAGAAAAAGACAAATATTAAAAGTTCAAAGGCATGATGGATGTTAAGCAGCTCTGTGGTAACTAATGTCCATGATGCTATTGTTTTCAGTCCAAAAAATACATGTAAAACTTAAAGTTTGGACAAATTGTTAGATTAACTTTTATGTATAACAGTCCAGAAACAGATTTTGAATAAATTCTAGGTATTATACTCATTACTTGGCATGTAGCTGATTAGCCCCGAGCAAGCCAAGATTTAATGAAGAGGTACCCGATTTTCAAACAGGGAAACAAATAAATAGGTAAATAAACCTTTTTAACTCATTACTAGCGCTCACAAACTCTTTGGTTCATCATTAGGATTCCCATTACTATCACGGTAACAGCTTTTTCAAATACAAAAGTGAAGCAAGTGAAGTGAAGGACTCCACTTTTACCCCAGCTTTAATATACTTCATTCATTTTCTACCCTTTGTTCCCATTAGGGGTCACGGGTGACTGATGCCTATCCCAGTGACTTTGGGCCTTTAATATACTTTTTTTGTGAAAATGAACAGAAAATTTACTTTCGTAACTAAGCGGTGGGCAGTCACTGTTGAGCTCCATAGCGTGTGAATGAGTCATTTGTTTATTCAGTGTTGAAAACATTTTATATTGATTCGGTACCTGGAGAGTTGATGTAAGAAAGTTGTTCTGGGACACAATGTCGACAAAGAAGTCAGGTGGGATTTCTCCGAGCTGGTGGTACAGCACAGCGATGAGTCCAAGGTACAAGTCTTTATTTTTCCTCATGGCTTCCTCCGAGCGACAGAGTAGAGCCAGCAGTTTTTTCCAGTGTTCGAATCCTTCATAGACGTTACCGATCAGGAAACACACAAAGGCAAACTGTAGCTCCCCTGAAAGAAAAGGCATGCATGATATTTAATGAAGCCTTGGTGTGAATTGTTGTGTCAATATTAAGAGGAGCTTGGTGTAAAAAAAGAAAAGTCATACAGTGTACCTAATAAGTTAAGAGGATGTGCCTGATAGTACTTCTCCAGTACCGTGTCCAGGGCGTAGCTGTAGTCCAGGCTACACTGTGTAATCTCTGCTGGTGTTGCTCCTGGAGGATAGGTCTTCTCAGGAATGACAGAAAACCGTAACTCTGTTCCTTCTCTGAGCTTCATTTTGGGCAACCTGTCCAGCCCCTCTCGCATGCTCTGGCAGGCCGTGTCGTTTCTCGGTTGCTCAGCTCTGTCCTTGGTGTGAGTAAACTGCAGTTCAGGAATCACATCACTGAAGGCACAAATCCTACCTGAAAGTGGCTGCAGCTTGATGACTAGGTCTTCGTTAAGACGGTCAGTGAGGGAAACCCATTTTCTCATGACATCATAAGGATAGGGGCCTAGATGAGGGTCGAGCTCCTGTAGATTTGCTCTGATCTTGCTTACCTCTTCCTCATTCTTAGAAGCTGAGAAGTCCAAGTCTTCCCCCTGAGCATCCCAATTGGCCAAAAGAATCTCCCTTGGTTTTAACGTGAGGAAAAGGCCAGTCTTTGGCCCAATCTCACTGCCACAGTTGGGCGAGTTAACAGACGAATAGTGGAGAAAGTGGAGACCTGGGGGAATCATCTTTACCCCGCGGAATTTGGGGCCAACCTGCCAGCTCTTGCAATCGATGCCCAGCTCCGTGCCCCGTGGGACCCCGAGCAGCACCAGGGTGGCGCCTTCTACAAACAGATTCCGGGCAACATCTGGATCCATTTCCACGACGCTACTGGCCATTTTGTCGCAGAGGATATCCTTATCGATCAAAATTAAACACAAAATCAAATAACAACCAAAAGTTAAACTTTACTTTGGGCGAGTTCATTTGTTGTTCCCATTTCGACTAGAAAATCACTATTCATTAAACTAATATCAAGTGAAGTCTCTTTGGGTAAAGACGTCTGGAAATGTAAAGCGTAAAATGTATGCTCTGTAAAGGCTAAAACTCTGTTTAATCGTTGCGTTGAAGCGCTGTAGTTTGGGGACGCTGACTAAAGTGTTCCGGGCAGAAACACGACACGACATTGGTTCCGCACTCATCGAAATTACATCAGGGTAGTCACCCGCGACCCCGGAAACGGGAATAAGCGGTAGAAAACATAATACATCCATGGTAGAAAATGAATGAATGAATGATTAAAACAATGTCTGTGAAAAGTCAAAAAATATTTTTTCAGCTCTGCTGAATTTATTTAAAACATAGGCACCGCTTACACTGTTTTACAGATAAAAAAACTTGTATCATTAATGATGAAATAAAATATGTAAAAACAGTACTAAAGAAAATGATTAATATGCAGGAATATGTTTTAACTCAACAGGGAATGGCAAAGAAACTGGTACACAAATATAAAAAGTATTTTTTCATGGAGCACCAAGTAAAGTATTCTTTTCAGATTTTGGAAACTCTTTATAGAAAAAAACTCGTCTTAGTTTTTACATTTTGCAAAGTTATCGTTTGTGGTGTTGGTGAGAGTTTTATTTCGATTGATCCATGCATCTTTGAATGATCCTGTTTTCATGCGTTTGAGCGGTCAGAAACATAGAAACGGTCTTCGTTCACCTACCCTCTATCTCCGCCATTGGCGATAATCACGGGGGACCCCCGAGCAGTGTCCACCCTTGCGCCTCACATACAACTTAATAAAAGTAGCAAGTTATTGTAAACCTAACTTTATATCAGTATCCACACAACTCACTGTCATTAAATAAGTCTGAAAGTCTAAAACAGAATCGATCTACCCCTTCTATTTGGACCCATTGGTTTAGCTCGTTGCCCAGCAGCATGCACTGCCGCCTATCGTGCACTGCCGCCTATCGTGCACTGCCGCCTATCGTGCACTGCCGCCTATCGTGCACTGCCGCCTATCGTGCACTGCCGCCTATCGTGCACTATCGTGCACTGCCGCCTATCGTGCACTGCCGCCTATCGTGCAGCAGCAGCATTGTACATTTGTCGTCATTTTTCGTGCAGAGGGGCAGAACTTCTTAGAAAATGTTCTCTTTGACAGGCACCTTCACTTATTTAGCTAATACCACCACAGCCTAATCGTAAGTACCATTCAGAAAAAATTTCCTCACTATTCACCAAATAAAGACGTTTGTGACGTGATTACAGTAATGCCCAAACATGGCGAAAAAACAAGTGGATATACGTGGAATTACTTTTCTAAAATCAAATGAATACATTGTGTTTTTCTTTTTAATCAAATGTCAACATATTTCTAAAGTTTAAAGTTTAGCTTGCAATAAGTCGTTTGGCTTGTTTTAGTGCAGAGACTGCTTCGGTCTTTAATCAAGCTCAGCCTCATTTGCGTCTCTTGAATAAACCTATTATAATGCATATTCAAACTGTTCAGAGAAACACATGTCCAACACCAAACGTCTCGCACACGGACGCGCCGTGGTCCCGCCCACTTCTCATTCATAGGGTTACTTCAACATTCCAATTTTACTCACGTGGTTCAAAGCGCTGTCCAGCTGTTCATCCACCTGCTCTGTGCAGCCAACGCATCAGACACGCGCTCACACGCACACACGCACGCACACACACGATGCACACACGCACCTACACACGCACACACACAAGATGCGCACAGCTCTGTCCGCTGCGCTCTGGCACTGTCCGCTACTCGGATACGGGACCGAGGTTGTTCGGTGCTTTTTCGTCATTTGGAGCAGATCGATACAATTTTGCGCAATTTCAGCGTGTGCGGGAGTCTGATGTTAATCAGCTGATGCTCTGTGCTCGGCAGAGTGTGGACTACAGTGACTGAAAAGATTGTCAGCGTGGTGCATGTTCCACACACAGTGAAAACTGGTTTGCTGGTCCCGCCTCCAGTGCAATATATGGCCCAGGTCCCACGGTTCACCACTGGCTCTTGCTTCAGTATTCAAGTATTCAGAGTACAGTACCTAAATTTGGCAAAGTAATGGACTACGTTACAAAATACTTTTCAAACCATGTATTGAGTATTCTGTAATGGAATACATTTTCAAAGTATTCTTCCCATCACTGGATATACAGTTGAAACTATAAAATACTTTAAATACATACATACATATTATATACATACATTACATTACATTAATTCATTGTTGAATGTTTTCATTTTGTTGAACTGTTTATTTTGTTCAAACATGATTACACTATATAAAACTATTTGTACTATTTGTACAACTGTGTTCTAAATATGTTTTACTTTTTGACTGGCAAATACAGTAGTATTCTAATAATAACACATTGTAGATTATTATTGTATTATTATTTTTTTTTTTTTTGCATCACGGCTCCCTTTAAAGTGATGTTATAATTTCTATCTATTTATTGGTTCCCCGCTAGACCAAACTGAGAGTTTCGCCCCTGATCTCCGCCCACATCCTACTTGCAATTATTTTAAAAATCTGTCTCTGGTTATACATGCAGGGTTCAGACATGCCTTTTTCAAAAATAAAAACATGAATGAAAATACACTATATATTCAAGGGTTTCAACTTGCTGTTCATAGGTGATATTTTGGGGACTATTGCCCTTTCAATACTCATGGATATAGTCAATAACTTACATGAAGAGTTGTAGTTTCTGTAAATCAGTGGACTTGTACTATCAAGCCAAATCAGATCAAAATGGCTGTTTAATTACATGAACAAAATGCAAAATACAAATCTACATATGTGGTACTTGATGTGGTACTAAATACTAGAAGAAAAATCAGAATATGTATACTTTAATAAAAAACTGGATTTTTCACTGTAAATACACTTTCAAGTTTCTGCCAACATATTGTAAGAGCTTTTATCATTCTGATGAGCCGTATCCGCCTTTTTTTCTTTCCTTGAATTTTTTTGACCGTTGCACAAGAAAGGCGTTTGCCCTGAAGAAAGCAAGAATCAGAACATTATTATTCAATAGATCTGATTTATAAAGTTTTTTCCTCACCAAATAATGTGGGCTGCAGTTGTAAATAATGACTTGCTCCATGCTTTCCAATGGTCGACTTAGGTCAGACTGTTTGCGTCCAATCTGACACCACGTCCACTGTGTCATCTTATAAATTGAGCCCAAGATACGGTGCTCCTGTATGTGAAACAAATGTAATTATCTTATTGAACACCTTAATTACTAAAAAATATAATGTATACATATACATACATCTATACATATATACTGTATATATTAAGTAACATTTCTCTGTCCATGGTACTGAAATAGATTTTACCTTCCCAGAGGTACACAGGCGTTTCTCTTTGGAGTCGTTATAGGATGTGGTTAAATTCTAAAAAAAAATGTTACAAAAACAGATTAAGCAGATTTAAAATAAAAGTTGAAGTTCAATTTTCTAACACTAGAGGGCATGACAGTACAGTACAAACTTCATTGATTAAGCGCGAACGCACCAGAATTCGCAACTCAGGGACGATCTGTGTGCTGTAAGTGCCCAGGATCTCGGCGTAATTACACCTACGATTGCCACCAGCGTTCACCAGAAGGACCAACACGACGACAGAGCGGATTACGGCGTTGGTAACACACTGACAACATATGACAATATGTTTTAAAAAATAAACTTCTTTAAAACAGAAGTGAAGAAAGGCAAATGGGCAGTGCGTTGCTCATAGAACAAAATATGATCGAAATGATCAGCGCGCACTAAAGATAGTCATGCGTGCCTTCCCGGACCATTACCATTTATCCTGTCGCTCTGCGGGTCCTCAAACTTCTAAAGCAATCACTGCCACACGGAGACACATCCTCGGAGTTTCTTCAGCTTCACGGTTTTCTTGTAATTTAAAAGTCCTGTTGAGACCATGGGACCTACTTCCGTTATGGTGTACCGATCGAAGTGTTTTTCCTGTCACGGATTGTCATCACTTGGCTTTAAATTTCACTAAACTCCAGTGTCGTCTACTTGGAATTTTCTACCATTAATCACCAGCTTTCAATCTTTCTGGGTGGATTTGCGCGTGCGTGTGGTCTGAACGAAAATACTACGTTTCACGTAAAGAAAAATCATGCATACAGAAACTCACGTTGGTGCACTTACTGGGGTTTATTTATTTCATGGCTTTATAGGAAATTGACAATGTTGGAAAAAAGTGTTTTATACAAACCACGTTTAATTTGTAGTCTAATTCTAAAGCTGTTCCCTTAATATTTACAGACAGTTATTGTAATTATGACTTTATGATTAAAAAGCAAGAGCTAATAACACATACAAGAAACAGAGGCCATGTGTGGATGAAGAAAACTTTTTTTCTGCTTTTTCCAGGGCACAAAACTAAATTTAAAAAATATCACAATGGCATGGTAATCTGGTTGAAGTTATGAAAGTGGTCCAGCCAACAGTTGTCCATTTTAATCCATAGCTCAGAAAGTGTTCTTGATTTTGCTGGCGACCAGAGAAAGTATCTCTCCGGTGTTTTTCTGCCAGTTCAGGACATGTTTAGACTCTGCACACCACAACTCCCCGTGACGAGGCTCTGCGTTTTCACAGCGCTTACGCACCTCCTCCTGCTGCTCCTGTGGGACAACAATGGAAAAGACAAAACAAAAATTATAATAATGTGGACACAGCTCCTTCGGAAATTTGAGTTCTTGAGGTTCTTGCTATCTGACTCATTGTCCAATACATTTTCATAAACGCTTGTCAAAATGCCTTCAGTAACTCATTTGAAATGTCTTGCGAGAGAGAAGCTTTAGTGAGCCTCACCTCTGTGCCGTGTTGCATTTCAAACTTGTAAAACAGAGCCCAAGCATCTCCCAGATCTGGCTCAATCTTCACTGTTCTCAGGAACCATTCTCTGGCTTTGGTGATTTTGCGTTCACTCCAGAACAATCTAAAAACACACATGGAGCAGTTAATATTTCATGAGCAAATATTCTCGGGTAAAGTGATATAAATTCTCTACAGGACACACTTGGCCACAGCAAGCAACACATGAGGATCGTGTTCACACTTCTTCAAAGCATCTACACTCTTTGTCTTCCTCTGTGGTCTGGCCTCCAAAAACACAGCCTCTGCCCACAGGATACCTACAAACAAAAGAAATGGGTATGAAAATGCACCCAATGCAGGGGGTTTGTTTGACTAAATGTACATTCAAAGAACAAATATGTATACCTGAATTTGGACACTCCTGCAAGGCTTTTGCCATCAGTGTGTTTGCAATGTTTTTCAATCCACCCCGGAATTCTAGTCTTACTGACTCCAACCTTGTGTGCAAATGAAACGTAGATAATATTAGCAGTTGTACAAATGACCAATATGATTTTTTTGGGTCATATTTTGTGAACATGTTCTTTTTTACGCAGTCAATGGATGTAATGCAGGTCTCTCACCAAAGTTCAGGGCTTTGAGGGTTTTTGAGACGAGCCTTTTCGAGAATAGCTCTAGCTCTGGTCAGCTGACCCACTCTTTCTTCAAGACGAGACAACAGCAACCACAGCGGCATCGAATGAGGACACTTTTTAAGCTAAAACCAAGCCAAATCATTTAATATATAACAAGTTGGTTCAAAACAAACAAGTAATACCATTTCCAAAGACTAGGGTAAGCTCACCCCCTGGTTGTACGCCTCCCTGGCCTTGTCCATGTTGTCACACTGCTCTTCTATCTGGCCTCTCATCATCCACAGTTTGGGGAAGTCTTCGTAGTGTTTGAGAGCTTCAGTGCACAAGTCATGGGCAGCTTCAATGTTTCCAAGAACCCATTCTAATTTTACGGATTTCATGAACACCTGAATAAATATATGAAAGACAGAAATATGTTGATATCAACACATAGTTAGTTAAATGCAAGTTCAATTTAAATGCATTATTGGAGCCTCATACACATAAAGGTGGTGCTTAGTAATACATGTCTGTCTAATAGGGGCAAATGAATACCAGCAAAACAAAGCATAAAAATCCACATTTTAAAACAGTGTTATATACTAGATAATGATTTACAAAGCTACTTTTTTAAACTTACCCGGGCAGTAGGGGCGCTGCTTCGGGCCTTGGCCAACAGTCGACGTGCTCGTTCATACTCGTTATTTTCAGACTCCAGCTTGACCGCAGCTAACCAGATCTCCTCACTGTTGGGGTTGGCCTGAAAAAGATTAAGAAAGTTATTTAGATGGTACATGACTACCAGCATTATTACATGATTTTTTGAGCTCTTTTTTTTTTTTACCTGAAAAGCCAAAGCCAGAATACTTCTGGCAGCAGGTACATCTCCAGCCAGCCATTTGGACTTAGCCCCCATCAGCCACAACACCTCAGCTTTGGGACAGTGAGCAACAGCCCTCTGCAGAAGAGCCTCCAAAGACTCTCTGTGAACGAACATAGTACATAGGAACAAACACCAATAATCATCCAAATAATAATGCACAAACAGCCCTAAAGGGGTTCAATTGTAGAAGGATTATTTTTTTTTATCAACACAATGAATACACATGCAACCTGCATGCAGAAAGATCTGCAGCTGCCTGTGTTTTGCAGTTAGTTGAGGTTGCAACATCAGACATTCATACCAGTCATACCTGATGGACATAAATAGCCTCCATTTCCTTATTGATAAACTAACGCTAACATGCTTTGCAGCAGAGAATGCATTATTCATTATCTGCCTGTTCCAATACCAAAGAAATATCCTGTTTGCCTTGAAAGAGGTGCAAGTCGATACAAATCTGTAAAACGTTTTGTTATCAAAATGGTTTGTGCAACCAACAGCACAAGACATGATAGCGTCTCTTTCTGCAGGTGACATGCGCAATAGGGCAGTAAATGATGTAGACTGATATTCCCTCTACAATGGGATAACCTCCCAGATGTTATGCCCGACGGGCATATAAAAGATTAAATAAACACAATGGATAAAATGTGCATACCTTGTGCCATGGTTTTTCTCAAAATACGCAGCTCTAAGCCAAACACTTTTTTTACTGGGGAAAACTTGGAGAGCATGAGCATAGATGGCCCTGGCACACTCCAACGCTCCATGGGCAACACACTGAAACATAAATGTCATGGTGTAAAACTAAATCGATCATTATAAAAGTATTAAGATCTTATGTAAGACTGTAAAACATACACTGTCTGCATCCTCCATCCAGGTGTGTTTACAGTCTTCTTCTTCAATGCCAATCCCAATGACAGCCCTTATCACAGCCTGGCACGTGGCCACACTGCCCGCTTTATCGCACTCCTCTGCATCCTGAATAACAAAACATTATTCAAAAATATTTACACAAACGGGTCATAATAGAAGAAAACTATAAGAATGTGGAATATTGTGAGTAATGTGTAAAATATGAGCACGTGTGAGCAAGAAGAGGTGAGGAGAAATGACACACCTTTCATGCTGAAGGAATGCCAAATAATATGTCAGTTATTACAATTATGATAAAAGTACTGGCATAAAATACACAACTCTTTCCTTTTGCCTGAGGTGAAAAAATAAATTGTGCCAAAACAAACAACTGGTATTCAATCTGGTAAAATGTAACAATAAAATCCAGTAACTGTGACGCATATCCGCATCAATCATTTTGAATTCCCACACTAATCTAACAATACCTGAATCCATTGCTCTCTGTTGATCTCCACCCCGTTGGCTCGTAGGGAGGTGATAGCTCTGTCAATAATCTTCTCAACCATCTGAGTGTTACTATTGGCCTCCTCCAGCTTTGCAGCAGTGATCCAGATGTGGCGGTCAGTGGGGATGTTCTCACGAGCTTTGTTCAGAACCCGACGAGCGTTTTCATATGTCTCTAATCGAGCAAGAGCAAGCCAAAGCTGGAGGGAGAAAGATGTATTGATTGTGGGAGAGAAATCCAATATACTATATGATATGTGTTACATTGGTATACGTTTAATGTCTAACTGAGTATTAGATTACATAAAGGTCAGAGTGATATCCTCTATGAATGGCATTACCTCAACACTTGTAGGGCAGCACTCTACAGCTCGGCTAAGCATGATTCTGGCATCTTCTGGCTCCTCAAGCTCCACAGCGGTCTTCCACAGTCGCACCGATTTGGAAACATTTTCCAGAGCTACAAGAAATACCCAAGCAGTTAATATTCTTTAATTACACATTTCTTTCATAAATGATTCAGCAAATACTTATAATGCACTGTTGTATATTTGGCACCTATAAAATAAACAACAATACCCCATACAACACCACCAGAAAACATTGGTTTGTATCAAAAGACTGCATTTTGAGAAAGCCTTTGTGAAGAGTGCAATAGAAGAAAGTGTAGAAGCGGGAAACAACCAATACAGGAAGCTGCTCATTCATCTCTGTCAGAGGAGTATGCAGCTGGGAGAAAGTGGTGTGAATGTGTATGTGCTTTTTGTTAGTGCAATGATACAGAGGTTATATGAGTTTTCTAGTGTTGAATGAGAGCCAAGTAAACAGCTGCATAATATGATATTGAAGTGTAAAATGCCTGGGTGCATGTTGTAACAAGCAAACAGTGTTTTGGCTGTGAATGTTTGGAAACCATGACACCTAAGAAGTCGAAACACAATTAGATAAATATATTACCTTTCCTAAGAACCCTTTTCTTGGCTCTGACGTCTGTCTCCAGCTCAGCAGCTCTGATGTAGATTCGAACTGACTGTGGAAGATGGCGAACAGCCTGGGCCACCACAGCCTTGGCTGTGTCGCCTGGTTGCAGCCTGGCAGCTTCCAGCCACACATCCTCACTCTAGAATACAGAATTAAGTTTTAGCTAAGGCAAAGAACTACACTCTGTTCAAACTCAAAAGATCTTACCTTAGGACACATCTCTGTGCCCTTCATTATTAAGTTTCTGGCCACTTGAAGTTTACCCGTTACTTCCTCAAGCCTGGCAGATGCAATCCACGCAGGAGGGTGATGTGGGTTGGTCTCCCTCACAGATTTTAAAAGTAGCCTGGCTTTTTTGATATCACTAGATATACAAACATATACAGTTAGTGTGTGCTGGTCATTTACATTAATCTACAAAGATAGTATCCACCTGATGTCGCCTCCATGTGTTGGGATCATAGAGTTCAAGTCTGTCAGGTAACCCTTTGGATCCACAACAGTTTGTCCACTGACAGAGTCAGACACTTGGCTTAGCCTCATGTCCATCAGAGTATTTCTGGCCTGACCAATCTTCCTCATGTCCAGATCCCCTGTCGTAGGGGTCATGAGTCCTGGAGTCATACTACCGGGATACGGTGTGTTCAGCCCTCCAAGCTAGTTAAGCACATAAACAAGCAGTTTACACATTTTTTTAAATAAATACAATTATTTGCATGCCATGAGCTAAAAGAAGAGGTTTTTGACTTGACAAAATTACACAAGAAATGTGGACATTTAATGTTGAAGAACCTAATTTTGTCTTATTCATCTGGGTCATATATAGTCATTGAGATCCAATGGTCGAACAAAAATAATTATCAGATCAAGCAATTAGCAAAATAATTGTTAGCTGCAACCCTAAATTCATGATAAGGTCCCGATATTGTGAGTTATATATATGTGTGTGAAACTGTGAACTCTACCGACTCCTGCTGGCAAAGATTGTAATTACATCCTGTGCACAAGACACATTTATGTTTGCTTACATTTTGATTATGATTTTGCTACTGTGACCTAAAGTGAGGCAATCAAAGTAATGATTGTGACAGGTCATTATGTACTTAATGTATTGTGACACTCACCCCCTGCAGAGGGTCTACAGTTGTGTGGTTCTCTCCAGTCTGCAGGTGCTTGGAGAAGAAGCTGTCTGGGACGGGGGTGAGTTTCTCATGGCGAGGGTTTCGCTGTCGCTTGTTTCTGGCATCTCCTACTTCAGGAATACTCAGCCACTCCTCCTCTGACACCTCTGCCAACTTCCTCTGAGATTTAAATAGAAAAGTGAAATGTCACAGACAAACCCTGACCAGTGAAAGGATAAAATGCAGACAGTGCAAGTGTAGTTGTAGTACAGAATACACTTGTATTAAGCATAAATGTGGCACAAGGTAAAAATGTATTTATATGTGTACTTTGATTGCTATCCCCCTGCTCCTGTTACTACTTTTACATTTAAAAGGTCGTGAACCAGATTTTTTTTTACAGTTTTGAAACATGAAAAACAGTAAACATCAGGTAGATGCCCTTTAAAGCTGGTGGAAATTAGCCAATTTGCAATAACCCAGCAAAAACATATTTCCTCTTTTGTTTGGGTCAGTATTTAGATGTGCATTGTCCCTGACAAATTGGAGCAACGTAATTTACCGTTGGTCTTAAGATTTGCATTTAGAATTCGACATTTATATGAAAGTATTATGTTTATGAGACTTATAACAAACCTTTAAATCTGAAAATTGTTGCTGGATTTTGGGACGCTCCATACGATATTTCTCAATTTCCTCTTTTTCTCTCAGTTCCCTGAAAACAGTTTAAGTACAGGTTATTTTGAATAGTAGAAAATGTACTGCTGAAGCTGAACATCTTCTCACCTTCTTTCTTTCCGCCTTTCATCCATCCTTTTGTCTAAAGCAGCATATATCATGTCCGCTTCTTCGTCATCCTTCTCATACGGCCCACTCGAGAACAAGCTGCCTGCATATCCGTTGAACTGTAGAAAAAATATGGTTGGGTTGCGTTGAAATCACTACATACTTTTCTGTGTTAAAGTTTAGTACAGATGTGCTTAAATCGGTTACATGTTGGCTACCTCGTCATAGTTTGTATCATTGAGATCTTCATCATCATCATCTTGACTTTTTTTCATTTGGTCCCCCACAGTCCTCTTCCCCGGCGGAGCATGTCGGTCGTCAACAGGATCATTGGCATCACGAGCAGGACCGATATCAGATCGGGTGGTAAAGCCAGTAGCACTAAAACAAAGATTTGATGATTACAAAGTTGCCTTATGTTTCCAATCTATCATCAGTGTCATCGCATTAGAGAGGGGTGCATGTGCGTTTATCCGTCTAATATTTACTCAAGGTGGTGGAAGATGACAAACTACAATATTTTAAGCAATATGAACGTGTCATAAAATTGCTTTTCTCAGCCCATTTTTTGAAGTCGTGCAGATTATTCAGTTACTAAATGAGTTGAATTCTCCATTATTTGTGATTAATAGATTGACTAATTCAGCCCTACTTACCTGAAGGTATTGAGTTAACTATTTGTGGTTTGGGCAAACATTAAATCAATTAAAAAAATGGCCAGGGCATTTTTTAAAAATCGATTCCGTCCCCCATATGACCAAAATTAGCACAATTCTTTGTCAAGATCACTCTAATTCAACGTGAAATACTTTAAAAGTAAAATTACACAAAAATGGGTACTTAAATATTTTTACTGGAGTAGATTTAGTATTGTGATCATTTAACTTTTATTTGAGTACTACATCACATGCTTAATTTCATAGAAACAGAAAGTTAAACAATTTTGGAACATTCATCATGAGGATAGATATGGGCACACATTGTATTTTTCATGCCATTGTTTTTTTTATCTTATTTTAGCATAGTCTATACTTTCACCTTTCTATTATTATTATCATCATTATTATGTTTTACGTTGCACCTTACCGCCAAAGCAAGTTCCTAGTTAGAGAACTTTGTTCACCGACAATGGCAATAAAAACATTTCTGATTCTGAGATAGTGTGGGTTTTATGCCATACTGTGGAATGATGTAGCCAAAGGAACAACATGTCCATGGAAACAAGCAGGAGGTGGCTCCACCAGGTCAAGAGCCAGGTTTGTGTAAATGTACGCCTGCTCACAAGACGCATGGTTTTCCGTTGCCCATGTTTTGATTAACAGGTTAAGTAATGGGGCTTTAAGTAACAAAACAAAACATTTTCCACCACAGTTGACTTCAGCCAGTACAACTAGACCCCAATGGGGCTGCTAGCTTTATTTGCTGCTAATGAATTACCCTCTGCCCAAACCGGGGACGTATCCGAGCGGTGCGGGCATCCCCAGAAACGGTTTCTTCTTTTTCCCCATGAGAGGCGAGGCCAGGGGCATGGCCGGAGGAGCCCCGGGGGCCCCTGCCGCCCCGGCGGCCCCTGCAGAGGATTTGGTGGCCGTTTTAGAGGCTTGTTTTGCAGCGGTAGCCATCGTTGCTCCCACGACGAAAACCCACACCGCCAAATAAACAGTCGGACTTCCGTTTGTCGCCGGAAGTGGCGTCCTGGTGTTAAAAAAACAAAAGAGAGAGAGAAAAAAAAAAGAAAGAAGGCAAAATGTCACAGCGCCACCATGCGGATTTTTTTCTTTGTCCTTTGTTTGTTTTGGTTTTAGACATATCGTTATCACATCAACACAAAATCTCTTTAATTTCTATTATTTTATGATAACGTAAAATGAATAATACAACGTGGGATTTGAGAAACATGCACTTTTTAAAATGGCCACATGAGGTCGCAAGAGTTGAAAGAAATCTTAAACAAAGCGTTAACTCAAAACATTTCAATAATTAGCCTAAAATCAACCTGAAACCCCTTCTAATCTTATAATTAATGGGATCAATATCTGATACAATAATGTTTTTCACATTATTTTTTTCTCTATATTTTAATAGACTCGGGGTTACTATGCAATTCCTTGTCTTACGTAGAACTAAAAGTAACCTTGGCCTAATTACTCGCATAGACATATTTAAACCATTCCACGTGAATTAAGTAATTAAAATGATATGTGACATTTTTGGGTCTTAATCTCCGCAGATGGACTGCGGCCATTAATCAATCGCGTTTAACACTGGCCATTTGCTTCCTGATGCAGATACAGAGTGCAGAATATGTTGAAGTTTCATGTTGAATATGTTGAGTGCGAGTAGTGCAATTAAAAGATGTTTAAACTTGATAATTGAAGGTAGGAAATGTGTCTCCATTTGCATAAATAAATACCGATTTATGTTTTCGTGTAGGATAGTGCATGTTACAATGGTGGCAGTGTGAAAGAGGTTATAGCTGCAGCTGCAACTAAGAATGTATTGTATGTGATTCATACAATACATTTAAAAGGTAAAAATGCCATTCAGTGATATCAATCGTTTACGCTTCACTTAATTGTTGCTGCTTTTAATATGTGGATTTTTTTGTTGTCTTGACTGTTTTTGGTTTTGGTGTTTTATCATACGGTTGTTCTCCTTGTGGGACAAATAAAATATTATTGTGTTAAAACTGCAAATGTGTAGATATGGAGGACGTTAATTCCAATAATAGAAAGCAGACATAGCAGACAGAAGAAGGGCACTTCAAGATGATGCATTAATATGATTTAAAGATAATTACTTCTGCTGCCCTGGCAGTGAGGGCAAACCGTCATCACATAAATCTGCAGTTTAATGAGTCATCCGTTTTATTTTTCATTTATGAACGGATTAGAAATTAACAAGGAAAATGTGCACGAGCATGATGTGAGAAGAGAAGAATGATTGTAGTGAAGAAGAGACAAGAGCCTGTTTGTTTTATTTTATTTTTATTGTGTCTGAATAAGGATCTATTGTCCAAACAATTCCTTTCCGTTTTGGACTAATTCTTTAATTAGTGAATGATGAATGGTATATAATAGCCGGAAAATAGCATAAGATTGTAGAAATGAATCCAATCTCTCTCTCTCTCTCTCTCTCTCTCTCTTTCTCTCTCTCTCTCTAGAGAGAGATATAGAGAGAGAGATAGAGGAGAGAGAGAGAAAAATATATATATATTTAAATATATATATACTTTTTTTTTTTTTACAAACAACTATTTCTATTTCTACTTATTGCTGAAGAAACTAAACAAAAAAAAACTATACAACACAATCTTTCTTTCTTTTGTGGTTTTTACTTTCTTCGTCAAAGTTGGGTGATCTTGCGTATCAGGGCCACCACTGTGTTATGAGATGTCTATGAGGTCTTCAGGACATGAGAAGAAAAACTGCAGGTACACAACCAGAATATGATGAGGTTTTAGTACCTGATGATGATGAATGGTAATCTATTTAGAGTTCCTTCTGTTGAGTCCATTTGAGTCCTGACTTTATTGGGTCCTGTTCTGGTTTAATCCTAGTTAAATGTTTGGGAGTTAGAGTAATTCTATGGATGCTGAGACAAAGTGTGATTTGGGAGAAGATAATACGGGTTTTGGACGTTTTTGTTTTTTGTTTTTTTTTCGTTTTTTTCTTATCTCAAATACAAACAAAAAGCATATTTGGATCATAACTAGACACATGATAAAATAGAAAACAGGACACGGACAACATAATTTTCACCATAGCTCACGCTGGACTCAATTATCATCTCTTAGTCAGAGGCTTTCACTGAACACAAAGCCTGACTTGTTCATCTGAGAGGATTACTAATGATTTATTTAGCTTTGATTACGGAGCATGCATTATTCCACAACCACAATGACGAGGGACAACGGGAGCAGATCAACAGGACTGTTCCTTTGTAGCCAACATGACTTGCTTAGAAGCCAGAAGCAGCAATAGGTGTAGCATTGATCCATATGAAAGCAATAAATAATAATAAGATCACTGTAAGAACTTTTGATAGAAACAAGTGATGTATGGAATGCCAATGATTTGATAAACATGACATTTGAGATTGCAGGGCATGCAGTTCGGAAATAATTCATTAGCTTAATTGCTGAGTGCCTCTAGCTGTTCTAAGGTGACCTTGAGATATATGAAGAATTATAATAGATAATGTTTTCTACTGTATCCATAAACAATGTAACCAAGAAATATGACATTTTCAGTTGATGTGACAACAGACATGCAAAAGGGACAAGTAGCAGCTCTATGTTTATGGAGGCAGCAATCACTTATGGCTAGGGATGGGACGATTACTAGTATTAATATATCACGGAATTAAAATGCCACAATATTAATACTGTGAGGATTTATTTGGTTTTGTGAAATAAGCCGCACTTTTACCAGTCTTGAGTTAACAAATAGATAATCATTGGTCATAATATAGATATATCATGTCACAAAAAAAACAAAAAACAGAATAGTCTCAAATCTTATTGTCATATATCTTATTGTAGACTTTCTCCAACTGTTTCTCCAATCTTAAGTTGGCTATAACAAAGGAGCAATACAGACACTCTTTATAGTTGAGAAGACCCTCGTTTTTGGGTCGTTTTGGTACTACGCAGTGTACCGTCATACCATGGTATTTTTTGTAAACATACTGTGGAAATTCCATACCGTCACATCCCGACTTACGCAGTGGTTCCCAAACTTTTTTTCCTGGAGACTTTCCTGTGTGAAACTCAAGTCAGTACTTGGACAGGAACTGGGCCTAAGCCAAAACCATAATACTCAATCAGTGGCACTGGAAGCCAGCAAAAGAACGGTTCATTAAATGTCATTATAACTAATTTTCACGGACAGGAAGAAAAATTAAATGTAAGTCAGCGCTGATGGAATTGAGTTGACCTTTCACGTTGCATTTAACACCTACACAGAGCATCAAAACCAGCCTGGTGTAGATTCATGGAAATACTCTACAATAGAACACTGTAAGAGTAAATGAACTTTATTATCAACTATCCTAAATTATGTTATTGTATCAGTTTAGTTGGTGTGAGTCAAGTATCACAAATCTATCTGCTAAAAGTGACAGCATTTGCACGTTGCATTCTGACACGGTTTTATGAACACAGTCTGAGCAGATCAAGATGCTATTTTGACTTGACTTGATTGACAAAATGGATAGATGCTGCGATTTGCATAAAAGAGAAGTCACCGTGCACAAAACACAGTGACAAGTGTGAATCACATCGCTGCTCGCAGGAGACACTTATTAACACACACAAAGCGCAGACAAGTGGCTGCAGAGCATGTGCGAGGGATGAGCAGGGAGTGGCGGGGAAATATATCTCTTAAATGGGTTCTGTCATATTTTGCTCTTTGCGCAGAATAAATCTAGAGAGGGGACGCGAGCTTTCCACAGAAGCACGGAAAACTCCCCCAGGTTGGTGATTAGGAAAACAGCTCAGGGCCACAACTTAACACTATAAAGTGGATCCTTCTCTATCATCCACACTCATCTCAACAGAGTAAATAGCTTCCTGTGGGAATTCATTAGATTGCTTTTCACTTGAACCTGAAAGAGCTGCTTGGTTCAGATCACACTCTCAACATACAGGCAGACGAGAGCCTCTTAAGTTCCATTGAAATCCACTCTCTTTGAATCGGCTGTTTTTATGCATTTAAAGACACAGAGGGTGAGCCCAAGTATTTTCGGCAGCTCTTTCTCTCTGTTTTTTCTTGATGGCTGTAATCCCATCGTGCAAACTTTGCCAAAGTGACACTCCACTCCAACTCTTTCCCTTAAAGGAGTTTGTAACATGCCTACACTCCCAAGTGCCGTTAAGCACAGAAAGCTCTTTGGGTTTCACGTAAAATCAAGATGTGGCCTATAGCCTGGTTCGGAAAATCTGGTCACAACTTCCTGCAGCGTCACAGGCCAAACTCAAAAACAATGCAAGCTAGTTTGTTTATTTCAGTGACGCAGTGGAAACAAACAAGATTATTTGTCATCTATTGTTTACATTTTAGTACAAAAAACAAAACAAAAAAACAATTCTCACCTCAAATTAAAGCTAGGATTGAGGTTACTTGAAAAATATGAGTAGGTTTTTATACCTCTGCAACCTATCCCTCACTCACCCACTGGAACTTTGTTAATATCCTCATGCTTTCATTTTCGGACTCGTGCACGGCTTTAAAACAGCTTTTGATGAAGCGCAGCCAATCAGAGCAATGCTTCCGGCTCTTACTTTTGGATAGATGAGACATACTGTAAATACTTTAGATGCAGACAACGTGCAGTGGCCTCACTTTTGTCACAAACTGCTGCTTTCAAGGTACTCTTTTGTTCAATAATTTACAAAAAAGTGCTTCATTAATTGATTATTCTGCAGACATTCACAATATTTTTCAGTCCACTTGTCGGCCATGTTCATCAGAACTCTGAGATAAAACTGATGTCCACACTGCATGTTTTTGTAAAGTATTGGAGAAACATGTATACTTAGCTGGCCAGGCAACGTGATCTGCCCTTGGTGAAGGTTTTTTTCCTTCGTCAAGCTGTACCCATTTTAATCTTTAGGTTGCTGTACGCCCACCCATTGAGTGGGCAGTTGTTGAAAGATTGCAGAGTGTGTCAATTAATTCAGACAAAATTCACACAATGCAAACATAAACCAAATGCGATAAGACAACAGAGATATCTGTTCTGTCTATTTTATCTGCTGCAAGTCCTATGTATATTTCACCACTGACCATCTTCTGAATTAATGATACAGAGTACTACGGCAGACAAAGAGTGCTTACAACCATTCTGTTCTAAATAAAGCATAGGGATGAGGATGAATGAAGAAGAGCAACAGTCCTGGACATCCCTCTGTCCTTTCCAGCCTGCTCGTTCACACTTTGATGATCCGGAGAATTTAAATTCTTCGACTCACTCACTGTCAAGTCTTTATGGGACATATTTTACAAACTTAACTGTAGGAAAAGTGCCTCTCAAGTGCTGAGTCGTCTGGATGCAGAATCTGAAAGGAAGCAGAATCAATTAGCTGGGTATGTTTGGCGATTATGCACAGCAAAAGACACACTTAAACCTCAGAAATGTGGCTCTTTGAAGTACTGCCTTGGAAGTGTATGACAGACAAGTGCAGGGCTAAAAAAGGAGAACTGTTATAGGAAGATTGTGAGCGTGAAGACAATTTCACCTACCTTTCTTTTAGAGTGAGGGGCTTTTCTACTCATACTTATGCAGTGTTATTCACTGCTGTACAAGGGATTTTCTTAAAGGGGTCATATGCCACGATTATGGCTTACTGCATTTATTTCAATAAAGAACATTTTATCAGTGCAGGTTCTTCTTGTGCTGTATTGTTGTATCTTAATATTGTTATTGAGAGAAAAAAGTGAATATCACTTGCTCCAAGTTGCATGCAAGAAATATCATAATATATTTTCTGGCCCTTTGAGTACGTTTTGTTTTAATGTCACATACAACTCATAAAATAGGACATAAAAGATAATAATACAACTAACGGTCTAATTTCTTTTTAAAGGGGACATATTATTTATTTTATTAATATTACAAATTCTTGATGATAAATTATAACATATATAGAGGATTACTTTACATTTTGTTAATTGTAAATCGCAAAATTGAAATGGCTAGTAATTCACCTTATTCTTATTCCGACCCACTTTTGTGTCTTTTTGCTACATCAGCACTTCTGTTGTATTGGCACGTCGGTTAGACACTTGGTTTGCCAAGTCTTGGCAAAAGGAAAAGTCTTGCCACTAAAATAATATATAAAGTAGGCTGATTTGTGTAAAATGTTTTGACAACAAGTCAACAATCCACTGATTCTCTGGGGAGCCTGAAAACGGCTTGTAGTCTGTGTGGGACATGTTTAGACCTGCTGCCCTTTGTAAAAAAAAAACTAATACAATCAGAAGGAGGATTACAACGAATGGCGCTGCCCACAGAAACTTTCATAATAAGGTGAATAGAAATGGGACCATTGACTTCCTGTAAAAAAAATAAATCTGAACTGATAAGCCCCGCCTCTTCATAGCATTTCACTGATGCAAGCAGTGGATTTCTGTATACTGTTAATGTTGTAATGTTGAAAAATGCCAACATTCCTGAACATGACAATCCGGAGTCTATATTTATTTGTTTTAAAATAATAAACTCATGTCATTATAGTGAAGTGGGCAGGCATAGGGGGCAGGTAAAAACACACATTTTCTAAGCATTCAAGCTTCTTGTACAGGACAATACAGGATTACTCAAACATGCATGAATCTGAATACAATCCAAAGTGCACTAATGATAAAAGAACACCGTTATGATAAGAAATACATTAAAAAAAAACAACTAAAAAAAAACATGTGTGGCTACAAGATTGATTTTATATATTATATGTCTCCTTTAACACGTATTAAGAATATTAGGCCTAATTGATGTCCATGGCCTAGTCCTCCAATATTTTTGATGTTTGTTTGGAGGTGCAATCAATCAATCAATCATGATAAAATGAATGATGATGAATAAAATGATATTCCCACTCATCTCACCATCAAACCAACCTCATAAGGTGAAACGATGCCACGCCGCGATGACATAACAGCGGGCAGACGCGCAGCTGGGACGCGGGAGCAGCTGGCGCGGATGCGTAATGACCTTTTGTCTGGCGGCGGTCAGGTACGAGCTCCGGAACAAGGGGGCGGAGCCTGGAGAGGAGCCGCTTCATCCCGGACTCCCATCGCAGCGTCCGGGACAACAACTGGCCGCGCGCGAGAGGAGGAGGACTCCGCTCAGTCCATCCTCTCTTCCTCCGCTCCTCTCTGTTGTTGTGACGCGCGGACCGCACTACACCGCACGCTCCAGATGTAGTAACAATTAAAGCAGACGAGGGCGCACAGTCGGGGCTCGTACCGTGAACGTTTCCCCCGTTTTCCTGCGAGGATGGTAGAGTTCTGCTGACACCACGGAGAGGTACACGCTCAGACCGGGGATGGCTGTGGACGGTAAGAGCGCGTTTGTGCACGTTGTTTGTAAGAGGTTTGTAAAATACGATTGTGACGAGTTACGATTGGGTGTATATGTGTGTCTCCTGCTGCACACTTTACTTCAATGCATCTGATGTGATTTGAGTGGCTTCGTCAGTTTCAGTAGTTTGATGCTCGGTTCACTTCAGGAGGTCAGTGGAAAGTAGATCCACACACGATGCGTTAGAATGCATTTAAAGTAGCCCACATCTGTGTTTGGTCCGACTGTGTCATCTTCCTTGTCTGCACTATACAGTTTTCTTTGTTGTGTTATAGTCTACACATAGAGGTGTAATGTTGACAAAATGATAAAATTGGTATTTAGAAATGTGTCAAAACATGCCAGTAAATGTTTGAGTTTATGTTTAATGACCAGACAAATGTAAAATGTCTGTAAAATTAATTACAAAATGCAGAATGCCTTATTTAAAGGGCTTTTTTTTTCTTTTCTTTTTTTTTTTTCTTTCTAAAAATCAGCAGTTTTTGGAGCATTTTTACTATAAACGATATTGTCGATATTCAAATATTGCATTTGCCTGTCACGATAATTACTATATCACCATATTGTTCAACTAATAACACATGGAACAATATTTACTGTCTGTACTTTTTTGTATATTATTAAGGGACGTTTTGTTATTTCTCTGTGCTATGATAAGATTTAAGATGTGTAGAGCTTGTTTGATATATATACTAATATATAATATACATAATACTACAATTTAGTGATTCATTCAGGTATTTGTTGCTCATTTTTTGCGTTTTGTGTGCGTTTTTTTAATATTGTGCATTTAGAATATTTTTGGGGGGTTAAGTTGTGTCAGTAATTAGTTTCATATTGTTTATCGTCCATATTTTCTTCAGCAATATGTCACACTCCACACACTTTTATCGTGACAGGCCAACTATTACGGTATCTAAATTTGGATATATCGTCCATGTCTAATTTCACATTATGTTAAGATCATGTGACCAGCAAGACCAAATTCAGGATTGACCCAGTGCAGTTGTTGTCATTTTTGTTTGCAACTCCTATTTTATGCCACCTGTGAGGCTATAAACCCTCTTTCCATTTTTTCAGCATTGTTTACTCAGGTTTACTTTCTATTCTGTGACATCTTGTTTATCAAATGGGGGCTGCAGGGGACAACACTGATCAGCAGTTAATAGATCATGTTATTTCTGGACTGTGCCAAGCAAAGCATTGTGGATGTTTTGCCCTTTAATTTTGGCACGACACTGCAATAGCTTCAGGCGGACTAACTTACGCTAATCAGGGCTAGTTTGCTCTCAAGGGCAATAATACGTGTGCATGGGAGCGTCTGTGCGCCAAGTTTTTTTTATCAGCTATTTACCAAGACTCAAGAAGGATGGCTGCAGGTAGGACACTCTAATATGTACACGGGCCTCTATAGTGGCACTGGACTATCTATAATTAATCCATAGTTTACTTAAGCATCATTAATTTACTGTCTGCTGCCTTGAGTGCTCTTGTATTTAGCTACTTGGCTGTTTCAGGAACTGCTGAAGCTCTTGTATGACAATGTGAATAACAATTATTTCTTGATTAGGTCTCCTGCCAATATAATTAAAAATAATGACAGGAATAACTGTATGATATCAGCTAAAACACAACTACTTCAAGTGTCTCAGGTATTCATACTGTATGGTCAATTTACCTTGTGGAAAACTGAATTACATTTGTATAGAGCTTAGATTAGATGTACATAGTGAGCAAAACAAACTGAGATAATATATAATACATTTGAGCTGTGCAATTGATCCAATTGTAAGCTAACTTGCCATTGCTTTGGCCTTTTTAAATCGAGAGGTTTACGGCCAATCCTGTGTCAGTCAAAGCATGTGGTGTGGAGCAGAGTTCATATTTTGGAAGGAAGAAATGCGATTACTTTTTTGTTTTGCATGGGCATTTTTAAAAGCCTGTTTATGTTCATTATTTACAAATTAATATAAAGCAAATAGTTTTCAATTAGACAAATTACAATTGTAGAAAATCATGATTGATCAATATGAAAGAAAAGTCACCCAGTCTTTAGTATTCACCTCTAAAAAGACTGAGTGGGTTTTTTGAGTTAAAGGGACCAAACATTTGTAGAAAAATTACCCACACGCTGAATTAAATTAACTGCCAATGTATATGTCCACCTTAACATTTGACTTTGCATTGATTTCGAGTTCCATCCCAGTGTAACATTATGCAGTGCGCTCCTGCTTCAGCCCAGAGACACTCAATTACAAAGGGTGACTCAAATTTTCAACACTGTTGAAAAAAGTGTCTCATCTTCATGTAAATTGGTTGAAGAATTACAATATCCCTCTCTTTGGACTGCTGCATGACCATTTTGGTTTATAATTATGCTTCGCTCATGTTTGGCTATTCACGGCGGATGAAATTCATCAAATGTTTACTTTAATCGTCCGGGGCATCTGTCTGCATTGTTGTCTCTGAGATAAGCAGCCACACAATAACTGGTGCTACATTGACAGATGCATTGTCCAGGCCACACTTCATCGAGATGAAGGGATTTATGTTCAGAGAATACGGGAGTGGGGAGATGTAGGATTCCTTTCAAACGTGAAGCCAGTCTTTTTCAAGTTCTCAAAAACGAATTGGAAGCATTAGAAGAGCTTAAAGTTAGGATTTTGAAAGTTTGTAGAAAAATCTGTGAATAGGCAACACAATATCAAATCGACTTACCTGGTTTCTTCCTCCTGTTTTTCCATTTCATTTCATTTTCCATTTCATTTTCATTTCCAATCCATTTTGTGGATTTTTCACCATTCAATAAACAGGATAGCTTATCATTAACTGATATGGTAATGCTATGGTACATCTTCCATTTTTATGCTTTTCTTTATTGAATTTTTCAAGTTTTGGGGGGAAAATAAAAATAGAAAATGACTTAGGTTTGTTTATTTGACTGTAAAAATAGTTTTGATCGATCGAGGACATGAGCCTACGACACAGATGCAGCAGGTCTGTAGAAATGAGTCAGAAAACATTTGGCCAAAAAATTACAATAGACAGTCTGCTATGAGGCCAGCAATTTGCAAATCGTTTTTATTCGCAAAATGGTTCCTCTCGCAATACTTACAACGTGCATGCAAACTGTGATGTGAGCTGAGCAATTGGCAGCAGCATGGCTCATCCAGCATTCACTTCAGGAGCCTGCATGGGGTCGCCCTGGTGCAGAGACAGGCCTGGCCACACTCAGCACGCAGCCAATCCAGAAGTGGCACACAGAGCGCAAGGGTGGCTTTCATCCATCCATAAAGCAGCACAGCCACTGGACACCGCAACACACACTCTTACATACGCACAACACACACTCACGCGCACACACACACAACATACAGTGTCTCAAAGCAAAGAGGAGCACCCAGCCATGCTCACAATCGACCTGTCAGGACTGTTCCAAGACGAGCGCGGCACTGGACTAAAGCAAGAAGACTCATGTTTATGTAGTTCAGGCCTGTGTTTTAGCCTGTGGGCTGACCTGTCACTGTCTGCTCGGTGGACACTCCATGTCTGTTGTGTGTGGACAAATGGATCTTTTCTAAGCTATCATTACTTCTGCCAAGGAGGGTATGTTTCGCGGGTCTGAGTTTGCAGATTTACAAGAAAAGGGCTAAGAGAGAATCATAATAAAGAGTGCAAGAGTCATTCATGAATATTAGGCATGTCTCTTACTTCTAATGCAATTTGAATAGATTTTCTGTCATGATCAAGATGGACAGTTGAAGTTGCTGGACACTTTTTACCCAAGTCAAATCCCTGGGGTGAATAAAACATGAAAACACAACCTTTGCTTCTCTAAAATGAATCACAAATGACTTACAAACAGTTGGCTCTGGCCTCCGCATTTGTTCCCCACCAAGCTCTTGTAAATGGCATGCAATTTTCTTTTCCTGAATGCTTGTTAAACCCAAACCAAACAAGGCAATCTGTTAGGTATTGTAATTATCTCTGTGAGTCGTCAAACAAATTTTCACTTACAACTGGTGTTTACTCAGACTGTGGGGGATGTTTAACTACTTTCTCCCTTGTAGGAAACACATGCTTTCTTCATGTGGGTCAAGCACTCCAACTGTCGATGGAAGAGTGGTGGAAGCGCCTTATTGTATCGTTAGTGAATTTAGGTGGTTGTTTATCGAGGTCCAAACTTCAGCACCAACAGGTTTTATACATAATGAGACTGCATGGTGTCACAGGGACATTTTGTTCTTTGCAGAGGATATAATATTGTAAACTTTGCATTACAATTATGGAAATTCGACAAATGAATTGGAATGAACTAAAAGGCGCACTATGTAACTTTTCTGGTGGAGGGCCCGTCATCCTGTTTGTCGTCATGAAGACTCTTATTGCTTTTCCTGGAATGCAATGTATGTCATTCCAAGTAAAGCTAGAATGCCAGTTTCCACGGAGAAATAAAGATAAACTAATTTATTTCCATGGAGATGAGCTATCCATCAGGCCAAGTTACAGGACGACAAAAGTATGTTTCTCAAAGTATTTAAAAACAGTAACTCCAAAAATGTATCTGTTGTTTAGATTAGAGTTGTTATTGAAAATCAGACAATAATCAATTCTAAATCTACTAAAACTAGATACTCATTTGAGCAAGTATTGATACAAAAAAGATCCCTTTTACAGGACAAAATTAGACCTTTTGTGAACAGTTTTAGAATGATCTTGAGCTTTATCAGTTTTACAATGTTTAAACAAGAACGTACTATTATGTAGTGTTGAAAATGTCAGTCTGTAGTCTAAAACCTTGACTTAAAAGCGCATTTGTAAATATTCTTGTGGTATCAAAATTGGTATCAAGAATCGAGAATATTTCTTTGTATTGAATCGAGTTTGAAATTTTAAATAGATTGAATGCCATAATAATTACAGCAGGTCCTCCTTTTTTATTGTGTAGTCTACTTGGCTCCTCCCATCGTGTATAAGTCAAGCAGTGCTACATTTTAATTCCTTCAACTAATATGAAAGAGAACGACTGACCTGGTCCCCAAAGGTCAACCTGCAGGTCTGCCATACACTGATGATGCCAACAACCTGCAGCGGCGATCAGCTCCAGTCCAATGGATGCTTTGTTGTGTCTTGCATAGTTCTGCAAAACAAGGCCAGTAGTCCAGCTAACGTGGCCTAGTTTAGCTTGCAGCGTAGTTTGTGTTTATGTGCCGGTGTGTGAAGAGAGAGCAGGGGGGTGTTATCTTTTCGCACACACCTTTGTTGTGGTGTTGCTGGCTGAAACTCGCACCATTTGGTTCCCCATCCAAATGTGTTTTTATTGTTTTGACCCCTGCACTCACACGTTGACCCCTGCATTAGTGTAGCGCTGTGGGGGGGCGTGTTGATGTTACGTGTTGGTCCATGTCAGAAACCCAAGCCTGCTGTTAACCTCTTTGGTGCGTCCATCATCATCCACTTTGCCCCCAGCAGGGAGCACGCCTCTGGGTATAATTCTCACAGAATCCCCCTGAACGGACATAAGACCCTCCAGGCGGACATTACAGTGTGATCCTGCACGGTCCACAGCTGCACCTGCTCTAAGCCCGGATTTACACGCTCAAAAAGAGGGATAAAGAGAAAGTGGACTGAATGGGCGTGTGGAGTTTAGATGGACTGACTGAGACTGAGGCTTGATCTGGGGCAAATGTTGTTTAGTTATTATTACTTTTTAAATAGTCTTTTAGTTAAACAATAGATTAGTCTTCTTTATTCATAAATTGAGCCTTTGCTGTTTGTTTGTTTATTACGACTTTGAACTTACATATGTTCAATCAAAACATAAAACCAATCACAATACTATAATACGTGTAAGATTATATTCCATCATCAGTGCTACAATCCCTCTTTTAATAATGAATGCTTTGCCTCAAATGTTCTACAATAATAAACCTATATATGTTTCATTTATTTAATCACAGGCATTTATAAATACCCTAAAATACTCTCATAAAAATCAGCATTCTTAGTTTCACAGGGCTAGCCTCTCCTCAGATCTCACCTGTAACTTTGAATGGAGACGTTGTCGTAATACTGTGTAACATTCCAGTTAAAGTGCATATGACGGGTTTTTACGATTTTCTAATTTTGACTTTCTTCAGTGTATTAATACCTCTTGTAAATATAAATTGTAGTTTTACACCAATCAGGTCGCTGTTTGTGGAGAGAAGTTGAAAAATCCATTGACAATTACAGGAAGTAAACAAACTGATGACATCACACTGGGGAGACAAAGGTTATGCATAATTTACACAAAACAAACAACTTTTTTGACCCTTTAACCATTAATTCAACAAAATAAATGTGTTGTACAGTGTGGTTGCTATGGTAATGCTATGGTAATTTCCTAGCCTGATGTCATACTTTACAACCAGGAAGTAAAATTTAAAACTTAAAAAATTGCTAAACTGGGGTAAAATTTGTCAAGATTTTAGTAGAATTTGGAATATATTTATTTTTGCATTTATCAGAAACAATTTTGAAAGTATATGATAGAAGGTTAAGTGAGGATCAATATTTGGCCCACAGTCTCAACAGCGAGCAAAACGTTTTAAACATCCAAATCACTTCAGTCACATCAAATGGTCTGCTCCCATCTAATCTCCCAACCACTTTGACCTCTGAACTTAAGAGCGGGGCCTGTCGGAGAACGATCCAGTGGATAAAGCCCTCCTCCCCTCCTCTGTGCTTTTCAGATAAGTGCAGAGAAGAAGACATGACATCCTGGATGAATCTGCAGTAGATTAGCAAGAGCAAAGAGGGCACTTTATGTTGTGAGCTTTACTGGCGTCACACTCTGACTACCCCATCCTGTTTGCCCTCAGCGCTAACCTTGCATCCCTATAATATTTCTCCGATCAAGCGCAAGTGTCCCGGGTCGGCCTCCTCTCTACCCCTCCTCTACTTTTTTGAATTAAGAGTGTGCACAAAACCATATCCAATTTTGTTCCTTAATTAGCCCTTCACGTAGAGAGAGGGATCAAGGCGAAACAGTTGGCGGGCGATAGAGATGGGTGGAACAGGGGATGTAATTTTTTTTTTTATAAGGTTTGTGCTAATTAGGCATAATTTCATACAGAGGCCGCGTCCCACATTTATCACAGCATCGTTAGTTACAGATTAATTCTCATAAACTCAATCAGCATCCTCTCGCATCTCACACACTCTAATCAATTGAATCAATGCCCTTTGTAATGCATCCGTTCTGCACTTTTATTTGACATTGTTAAATCATTCGATAACAATGCAATGTGGTTAATTTAACATTTAAAAGAATTGTCTCGATTAGATCACTTAAGAAATGTGCGGGACAAACTGAAAGTCAACATTCTGCTGGAGGAAGAAAAACTGCATTGTATTATTTCTGAAAAATCCTAAAGCCCTTGAGTTGTGATACAGTTTTTCTGCATCAGTCAGCATTCATCACTTTATAATGTATTTCTCAGTGGCGCTGTATTCAATTTAACAAAAGCTACACGAGGGTATGACTAAATTATAAGGATCTCGTGCAAAAGCAACTTTAGATACAGACAAATACTAGCTAACAGCATCTTCATAAGTTAAAAGGCAGAAACGTGTCCGCTCCAGTCACTCTCAAATCTCCTCATAATCCTAAATTTATAATAAAAAACAATGCGTAAATAAAATCGTAATGTCATGCCATTGCTTTGCTTTATCATCATTGTTATCTATCTGCATGTTTTCTCAATCATCTTTACCCGATGTCTTTGAGACCACTTTTCAAGGAGACCTCTGGACTTGTCGCTCCCTTCGGACTCAGCAAACCAAACAGTCTAATTACGAGTGGCCGTGTGCAACAGCTAAGCCGGGTGTTCTCTGTTAACAAGTCCACCCTCACTGTGCGGGGGTCACTGGAGCCCAGGCAACAGATTACCCATTAAACCAAATGGCTAATGGCTCGGGCATCTGTAACAAGGCAGACATCCTGACATACTGAGGAGCCTCGGTCACGTTCGTCTACTGCAGAGGCAATTACACCAGCCAGATCGACGCCGGGATCTGTCACAATTTAGATTTGCATGGGAGATTTTTACGTTTGGAAAAAGAAAAAAGTTGCTGAGTTCTTCAAAATGGAGCATGTTTCAACACATCAAAATGTTTTTAAGATTTGTTTTTACTGTCTCAACTTCCCTTTTCTCTTTATAATTTCTTGTCTGCTGTTATGTATTGTTATTGTAGATGTAATTCACTTCATTTTGGACTGAAATTTTACATGTAAAGTAGTCTCTATGGTAGTAAAAATTGTTGTAGAGTCTGTAGTTGTAGAGGCATAACTGGTGTCTGAGTGAGTATATACTGTAACACAAGTGGGGAAGCACAAGTAGTATAGAGTTAGTAGCAATTGTAGTAATAAAGTTATCTTGGCTAATTGAAAAAGAAAATAAAAGCCATAAGGGGCCAATGTACTCCTGGTCTCGAGCCTGGATGAGACCAAACGCCCGTCTTATCCAGTCTTTATCCCACATCGCTTTGAATGGTCGTACACAGCAAATCGCAAAGACTGCAATTATTTCAGTCCTTTGAGAACAACAAATTATCCCGTTCTATTCTGTTTAAAATCTGCTGTACCTGTAGTTTAGACCTTTACAAATACATCCTGAAATTCATGTGATGCTTTATTAGTTTAGCAGTCCATATTTCGGTCTTCTCTCAAATGCAAATTCTCCTGGATATGTTTACATTGTGCATTTTGAACAGAATTCAACAAAAACATGAATCGATGATCTAATCGCAATAGCAATGTTTGTGAGAAAAAACACAATTTGATATCTAGCCAAAATCTTTCAGCTCTAATTGGAAATTACTCACAAAACAAAAATGAACAACAACTGAAAAGAAAGAAATTACCTTTGGTCCAAAAAATTACCCTTCTTAAAATTTCAGATTAGATTTATTGATTGAGATATTACATGCTATTCCTGAAATGTGCCAATCGCAGCATCAGAAAAACATGATAAAACTAATGTGTAAGAGCCTTATCATTATATAATTTTGTTTTTTCCGATCTTAGAGGCCTGTGGGTGCCTGAATTCTCAGCTACAGATAGAAAGTGGCGTTTGGGAGTCACGTGACACTACTTGGAAATGTTTTGTGCCAGAGCTAATCCTCGGCAGAGTGATTTTCCTCAGTGTGTCATAAAGTTTGCAGATTGCGTGCTCTTCAGTATAATCACATTTTCTCATCCCAGACATAAATGGGAACAGGCTGTTTTGATTTTGGTTTGTGTCACGACAGCAGCTTCTCTGAGGCTGCAGGACAGGCCTTTTGACCTACATGTATCACTACCTCATCCGCCCCCACTGACTGACTTAATTATTCATTCTCAGTCACTTTGGATCATTCCTTTACCTCTTCATATTTTTTTTTCTTATTTTACAGAATGATATTCTCCTAAGAAGAGGGAATATGTTTCTTTAAGCGTTTTTTAAATTTGTAATTTTTTTTTTCTTCTGAACAACCATTGTAACAAAGCAGAACTGTGCAATTTTGAGATGCAATTTTAAACTTTTTTTAAAAACTTTTATATAGAAAGGTTGTGATCTTTACAATTGTCTCTGTGCACAACAGTCAGTCAGTTAGCGTCACTGCTTCCTGCCCAATTCTATCTCTGTGCGGTTTTGGCTGCGTCACACAAAAATGTTTTGAAACTTGGAAAACAGAACTAGTTCATGTACCTGCTTTTTTGCATGTGATGAAGTAAATCTGTTTTGCCTCAGTACAGATGTAAAAGTATCTATTTGAGTGAAAATGAGGCCACAGCGCCTTCTCTGCATCTGTTTATAGAGCGTTTTATTCAACGAGAAGGAGGAAGCTAATGTTTGTTAGCTTTACCTGGGACAGTGAATATTTAGGGTGCTGAGACTGCATGCAAGTGAGTTTCTTTATATATTACATTTTATCAAAAGTCAGCATTGGCTGTGAGAAACAATTAGCTAGGCAAAGTTAGCTGAAGCCACAGGGTTGTAAACAAAAATAAAACTAAAATGTTTTGTTTGCATTTTTTTTAACTGCATAATTATTTCAGATGTTCGATTTGTAGATCTGTGTACCAGTGCATCCCAGGGCCTAAAGTCTTGACATTTGCCTCAAGTGGTTTTGTTGCTCAGTAAGTAGAACATCCTTGAACTAAAAAAGATATGTGTATGTCTATGTAAGCCAAGCCTGACAGTTGCTTTCACTACTATCTTCTGTTGTCTTGCTGGAGTGTTTTTTCTGTAGTGACATTTTTCTGAACATGAGTTTTGAGCTGACGGGTGTGAGTGAAAGCAGGAGGAGAGTGTTGTTGCGGGAGGCAGCTGAGGTCACAGGGCTGTCGCTCAGAGTTAGCCCCCCTCGCTCTCCCTCTCTGTCACCCTGTGTGGCGCTCTCCTCACACATGACGGGTCAGTGGTCCCGCCGCAGGATCAGGGTCTTTGCACAAGCTAACACTCAGACACACACCCTCTCCACACAGATACACGCACAGACAAAGACGACACTGTTGCACACACCAAAAATCTGCTCATTATCTGATCTGGGGAGTTATCAGAGTATCGAAATGTCATGGAAATCATTACATTTGATCGTGAGTAATGTGATACCTGTCTGATTGTTCACACCTGTTATTTTGAAATTCATTGTACTTTGTCTTCCAAAAACAATATACAATTCCTTTAATTAACCGACACATGTGACTAGGTGTTGCTGATCAGATTTGTCTTGTGCATGTAAACACCAAAAATCTGATCTAATTAGTTTGTTATCTAATTGTTCTGATGATCTGATTTTACTGGCCATGCAAACGTAAGCATAGTTGAGTGGTCTGTCAATATGCAGTACAATGTCTACACTCACACAATAATCTGCAAATTTGTTGTTTATTTTGGGTAAGGAAAAAATAATAATTTACAAGTTAAAGTATTGTTTAACATGGTGTGTGATTACGTTTGTCACAAGAACAAATTTTGAAATGCGATAAATTGCTACAGAAAGTATCACGATAAACGATAATATTGAGACTACTTTATGTCACTGACAGCAGGAGAATCCCCCCAAAACAGTGCAAAAACATGAGTTGCAAATTGCAACAATTTGAGCTGTAGAGATTGATTAAGAAACTTGTATGAATCATTATCAACACCAACAAACAGTGTTTCATTGTGCTATTTGTTCGGTGCAACTTGCAAATCATAAAAACGAAGATAAGATTCCCCAAAGTGCAAAGAAAATGCACACAAAAAATATTGAGCCCAAATAGATTGTTCTTTTGATCACATATTGTAGTCGATTGTAATTATCGTTACAGGCCTGTGTGATTGCATGAGTTTATCACTAAATACAGTTCAGTACATAACACAAATGATCTGACAGGATTGGTCCCAAACGCAATTTCAAGATGTAAGAGCTGAGTGAATGCCTTTTGATAGGCCTTTGATGAAAACTGAATACTGTATTTGATGTCATATCAGTATAGTCGGCCAATCAGATTGCAGAGTAAAGGAAAATGAAGGCTAGTAGACGTGGCAGCTCTAAACAAGAACTCACTCAATTCTGATTCATTGGTTTGGTCCTGATGAGCCGCCTGGAGCTCTCCACTTTATTGTGTCCAAACATCTGGCACCACCAGGAGGTAACTTAAAAGATTTTTAATGAGCGCTATGGTAAAAAAAACAAAAAACAATAAAAAACAGGGAAGTTGTGAAGTGGGTATAGGAAGTTGTTAAAACATCTATTTCCAGCAAAGAAATTATATATGCTGATAATATAACAAGGCTAGGCTGATTGAAAGGGAATGGCAATTATACACACAGAAAGATATGTTACTTCAAAAGAGTTTTATTCACTTGGTCAATTGGTTCTCTCCAATTATTCAACTATACAATACAAGAACACTGTTGGATGTACTATTATTTATTAAAGATTCAAGATATTCTACAAAACTTTGGCATCTTTAGCTTTAGGGTTGTTGTCCTTTAGTAGATTAATCGGTCATGGTATCTCAGTCGACCAAGATTTTTATTAGTCGACTAATCATTTTATTTATGATAAATTAATACAAAATGATTTATATGGCAAAAAGAGATGAGAAGATATGAAGTGAATTAGTTGATTTTGAAGACGATTTTGAAGATGATTTATATTTATTGCTATTTCCTAGTACTTTTCTGTATAAATAGTTGTTTTTGCATGAGTTGAGGTCTTTTGAGTGCAGTTTGGTTTAGATAAATGGAAATAATTTAAAATCTTGATATATTTTTGCCACGCCCCCTTTTAGTTAACTAATCGGTCGATGGGGCAGGTCTTTAGTCGACCAAGAATTTCTTTAGTCGACGACAGCCCTATTTAGCTTTTCTTTAGGCCTTACTTACCAATACAAAGCGTTTGAACGGTAAGCTTATGTGCTCCTTTTCTTAGGAGTTGGAAATGGCTATATCTGAATGAAAGTTTGTGTAGACCAAAGCTTTAATAAGTCAAGATTTCCACTGGGATGTTGTTGTGGCATGAAGACGCTCCTAAAGGACTGCATGCATCGTGTCACTACCAGTATTTCACAATGAGGTGTTTGCATAACCAGCTTTGACTGTGCTCTCCATTTCCTCTCCAGGTAAGTCCTCTTTGGGACACCAGTCGTCTGCCATGTTACCTGACAGCGAGGCCTCCAGAAATCAAGTGGGACAGTGTGTGCACGAGCTCAAACCAGCAGTAATTGGCATGTCTATTTAAACTGTGTTGTCCAGGCAGCGCAGGAGTGGAGCTGATAACGAAAGCATTTACTCTTTGAGAGAAAGACTTCCAATTTGTACAGCGTGCTATGGGACAGGTAGGACACAGAGCCGGGGCCCTAAGGTCTATGTTAATTTGTCTCACTGCAGACTCAGGAATGGAATATATTTGACCAAACGCTGCGTTTATTGGCCCCTCTTATACAACTTGGGCAGACAAAATTACTATTGACAAGTGATAAGTATATTCATTGTGCCATTTTGGATGGATGGGATACTGATACTATTTTGTCCCCAAAGTTGATCTGTTGAAAAAGCAATAATGGAACAAAGATTCAAGTCAAAGAGTTGGACATTGCATTTTTGTAGGTGTTACCATTTTATTCTCTTTGTTCTTTTTTAACTGCTTAATGTGTTTAAATTGCTCCTTGGGCATAAGGATGTCAAGATTACTTGGTTAATCGATAAGTGTGATTATTCAGGCCACAATATAATCACAAGAACTGAAAAATAATAATCGTAACTTGAATTAAAAATATGGTTCACAAAATAGACCTAAATATAAACTACTTTTGTCTCATTAATTTTAAATTGTCATTCAGAACGTAAAGCACAAAACTGAGAAATAGCAATGTGTTCGAGAATTGGAATTAAATAAAATGTAAGATTTCACAGTCGCAGTAATCGTGAATAAACGTTAAATCATGTTTTTTTTTGCAATAATTGTAACACTAAAATGTTATATCTTGACATCCCTACTTGGGCATAAATAAAGTTATACTGATTCATTTTCAAGGGGCCAAAAGTGTGCCAACAAAAGAAATATGTTGCCCACTTCAGACTTTCTGATTTAACAGACAAAATTGTGAAATAATACTCCTTGTGTATAAAAGTGAATGCATTACAGATTGAAGTAGATACTCATAAAAATCCTTGATCCACTGACTGCAAATACCAGGGGAGCTTTACTGTTTGAGTTTTAGCTGAGCATTAGTTTTCATTCTTTATCCCTAAGCAGTGGTTATTTCCTCTCACCTCTTTCAGAAGTCATGCACTTACTTTCACCTTTTGTCTCAATCTCTGCAACTCTGTTTTTCCCCCAAATTCTTTCATTTTAAGTACTTCTTGGATTACAAATATGTAGTATTATAGTAAATATATGAATTTGGCAGTTTAGTACATACATATTGTGTTGAAGGTATGCTGAGACTCAAACAAAACGGATTATTTTTGCAACCATTTTTGTGTAATAGAAACTGGACAATGTAGTCATATTAGTTTGAAAACGCTGAGTGCTCCAACAGATTGAAAATGCATTACTTTATTTCATTCAGAGCACGGAGCGGCAAAACCATCATCGCCATCATCCCATTCTTCCACACATCACCATCGCTACCCGCTATTATAATCACTCATTCTACTTACAAATCTACAATGCACTTCCCCGACTGCTATTCAAATTCACTGGCACATTTCCCTTGTCTGTCTGTTTACGTCTTCAGCGGCATTAACTTTTATCTTTTTCCCACCGCTCCTCTCCCATTTATTGGCTTTTTCTTCCATCTTTCCCACATCCTACTTTCTCTTTGTGTGAATTTTAGATGGATTATCAACTGTCTCCATCATTTTTGCACTTGGCTGTCTGGAAACCCCTCGGTGCTAAGTAACCTTTGCGTTTACACCAAGTTTGTCCTGGACTGTGAGCATTATTTTCAGCACGCTACACTGGTCTAATATGTCAAGCATGTCCGTGAGTGCTGACATACTGTAAATGTGTGTTAGTAGCGGAGGCTTAAGGACACTCAATAAAGTATCGGGCGGCGCAGAGCCTAACTCCGCCGCACAAGTGCTCCTAATTGATTTATGCGCCACATGCGACAATCGCAATGAACTGCAGCTCAATATTGTCACTGTAGGCTAGTTTGTATAGGAGCCACGGAGCCAGTTAACCTCGGTGGATGGATGTGTGTCCTTGTGGGAAAATGTGAGCAGCGATTTGTGTGGTAGTTCAATTATAGAGCGATCAGAGCTTGAAAGTATTACAGCCTGTTTTATAGTTTTATAGAGGAATATATTCTGGTCCATAGACTTGATAGTAAAGCACAAGAAAAACTGATATTGCATTTTCAATTAGATTTGCAATTTATGTTTTCAAATCAAAATGCAGTTCGCAGTGCACATTTTAAACACATCCACAAGCATTTACATTTGAGACTGATATTTGAATTATACAGGAATCCCACACATTTCAGCGAGAGTTGTGGGCCTCAAGTTGTTTATTTGAGTTATCGGTCAGTGCAGTCTTTGTCGACTGTTTTATTGGGGTTATAAAGTGGTCCATAAAGATGGGCAATACAGTAATAATAGGAACATAGCTTGGAGTGAGTTATTTGGGGATTTGGGAGTGAATTGTGTGATTAAGATGACATTTTAAATTTCATATTTCTTAAAAATATATTATAAACTCCAGTGATCTTGTGGTTTTTGGTCCAATACCTGGTTTGATCGTTGAGATGCCTAATAGTTTTAAGATATTTTGCCAGCATCACATTGCCCCAACTAATCAATGCACAGGACATGTCTTTAGTTGACCAATAGTTTATTTAGTCAACATCTCAAGTCTGTAGAGCTCTTAACTACAAGGAGTTTTAAGACGGCAATTTGGTGATTTCAATAGCAATTCTAATTGTATTGCAATAAACTGTACAACCCTAATGTCAAACAAAAAATGCTTCTTCTAGTTGCCTTGGTAATGGCAAGTAAAGTTGACTGATTTGGGCAAAACATTTATTTGTGATATTTCAGACAAGCATTGTGATTGCGATTAATGTTTTCATTGTAGAATTCTGTTCAACGTTCACATTTTACTCACGTCCAGGTGCATAAACATTTGAGAAAAATCTGAAATATGAACTGATAAACTTATCAAAGAATCACATCAAAACAAACTTGTATTTCTAAACCACAGAGTTAGCAGCTTTTAGATAAAAGTTTGTGCAAGAAATTGTGTCACTTACTGTAAATAATTGCAGCTTTTGCTAACTGCTAATTGCGATTTTGTTTCTATTGCGATTAATCTTGCAGTTCACATGGTCTTAAAGGAAAAATATGATGCATTTGTTTTATTGTTGTTCGCCTTTAAACATGCTCTTGAGTACCTTAAATTTGCCATCTCTTGTTTTGAAACAACAATAAAGTTTATCTTTGATTAAATGACAGGTTTTATCAGCCTGTGTGAAATGACACTTACTGGGTATATCCAACCAGTAAATGGCGCTTAGCATATAATCTTGTGAAGTTAGCGATCAACAGACATTATGCTACAAATGAGTAGCAGCAGTTATCGTGTTTAGACGGTAGAAATGCTCAGAAAACGATTTGGCGATGATTTAAAGACTTAAAACAGCAGAAGATTCTCGGATAAGTGACGAATGAAATCTGAAAATACGTCCCAGAACCAGGAAGTTCAGCAGGAAGTGTTTTTGACACTTGGAGGGGGAGGATTTTGTAATAAACAATCCTCAAAACTTCGTGAATGCTACTCCAGGTATGTTTTTGATGACGGAACAAGCTCAAAAGAATCACTGTAGCTGAATATGTGTCCTTTAAATCAGGAGTCTACTTCAGATGGGATCTTTCAAAATGTATATATTGCTCTTTCACTGAGCCCTTATGGTAAGAGTTAACATTTTTGACCCTATGTTGCAATCGTTCAATAGCAGAACAATTTCAAGAATCAAAATCAAGAGTCAATACATTCTACAGCACCATAATTGCCAGGAAAGAGCCAGTGAGCAATCTAATGATTTACTAACGTGATTTGAATGTATACAGTGAGGACATTAAGGTGACTTGATCATTTCACTGAGTTCACCTCGGGATGTGACCAAACGGACCATTATCTTGGGGATGAGGACAGATTGTCTATATACAGTGTTAAGAGAAATGATGATGACGATGATGATAGTAAAGCGTATGTGATGATTGCTGAATTCACTTTAGACTTCATTAGTGGACCATCTGGCACATCGGTTCTATTTTCAAAGGAACAGTGTAAAGCGCCAGCCAAAGGATTCCAGTCAACATGGTTTTATTTGGTAGTTATTTTGTTTCAGAATGACATAGATCTAAGTCGGGACCACTTCCAGGCTTTGATATCTTGTGGCCAAACATTAGTTAATTCAGTCAGACAGAACATTTTGCCACTCAAGGGAGCCGCTGTAAACAAACACTAAATATTTAAAAGGCCTCGTTGGAGCTCGGGAATCTGGATGAAATACACTTCTGTGTTTTGCGGTCCAAACCAAAACGGAGCATAAAAAGCTGATGTTTCACATGGCATATAAGATATTTAAACCATTATTTCATATTTTTATGCTTGATCCATGGTTGTCAAGATGTTTCGAGTCCTTGGGCTGACCAATACGTTTCTCATTGTGCATTGAATAGCATTCAGTTTCTTTTTTGTGGTAATTGTGTGTGACTTTAGTTTTAACTGAGAGTTTGGTGCTCCTCTTTTGCAATGAAAATAGATGAATGATTCACTTGTATTTTTTTCTACAATACATTGATCATTCCAAATTTTGTATAATGTGACCTTTGCCAAAGCTAAATAATCAGTCAACCTAAGCGTTAACAATCGGGACTAACCTTTATTTTAGTTGCTAATGGGTGCTGCTGCTAAATGAATTATTGCCATTTCTCCAACGCTTTGCTCTGCCTGTTTGACCTTTTAATCTAATTTCCATTTTGAATTTTTGGCAGTTGCTACAGTTAGACAAATCTACCAGAGTAGTCACTGGGAACATTTGTCATTTAGTTTACTCATGAGAAACATCTGTTTTTTGTTTTTTTTTAATAAATGCAAGATTAATGTTCGTGAAGATACAAAATGTGACTGGCAGGGATTTAAAGCCAGGTTGCTCTGGTTTGTGATTTTGAGATGGACAATGGCATTGATTATTATTATAAGATATGAACCATAAATAGAACTGTGAGAAAAACATTATCATTGTGATTTTTCTGACGAGGATTGTGATTCAATTTGCATTTGTTTGTGTTTCAATGAGCCCATTCTGTTCAAAGTTCAAATTTTAAACATACAGGAGAAATGGCACAAACTCGGAAATATAAGTATTCAACCGTTATAAACAAATACATAATATAACATGAACCCTCATGTCCTGCAGTAGCTGTATGTTCCTCAAACATAACACAAAAGCTTTCAGTAGATTGAGTTTTCTTGTTTGGCATATTTTCTCTCACACTAAAATCATATAAAGTTAATCCTATCTTAAATAATATAAACGATGCTTAATAAACCATGCATTTGCTCACTGCTTGATGCAACTAAATAAATAGTGGATCATTACGTTGAATGACTGAATGCACAGTGTCTGTGTACATTGCTGCCAGTGCAACAGGAGCAGCTAAGATTTACTGAACCTCTGGACTGCTTTAATCAGGGGCAGAGTGGTGCTCTGAAATCTACCAGGAGCATTTGTAATGCAGTGGCCCATCAGCAGTCTGCTGGCCTCTTTTTCGAGCGTGGTTGTTTTACATATTGATACATATTGTTTATGATATACTTTCACTGACTAGGGGGGTCTGGGGGCAACATTTTGAGGAAAAATAGCATAAATTGCTGTATTCTAATGCATTTTAGTAACTGTTTTTGGCAATAATCATGGGCTTATGTGTGAGACCCCATGTGTGGGTTGTACATTTTTTGGGGTGCATCAATTGTGTTCATGTTTTTATTTCATTTTATGATGGTTTTAGAAGACATCAAAGGCTCCCATATTACATAGAATGCTAGAGACCTTTGGTTACTATGGCTGAAGTGTGATGAATGAGTCCATTGCTAAATCATAAACAACGCACAGAAAAACACATTTTATATGCATAAACCAGCATCTCCAATGCATTGGTCCACCTCTCACAACCAGCCAAAACAAAGTCAACACAACAAACTTTAACTACAAAAGGGGCAACAATCATAACAAGAACACATGGCACGCAGTAGCACAGCAGCACAGCTCCAACACACACACAGGACATCTAGTACACACTAGACTACACACTCTCTTACACCAGAGTAAGTTACATCGCAACCACAAGCTCATTTTACACGTGATTTATCAGCAGCAACGCTCCATACATTTCCCAAAAAGTAGAGAAAAGAAATGTCTTACCATAATAATTTCTCCAGAGTACTGACACAGAGTACATTCTCTATCGTCGCACTGTCTTGTTTGTTCTGTCTCCAAAAGTTCAACTTAGTTCACTACGCAGAGCTGAAAGTGGTTCAAGTCCAATCAAGGCAGCAAAATGTCCGGACTATATGCTACTCTTTTAAATGTTACAGTATGTGTGTAAACTGTTTATTTAATGCATTGGTCTATTTTACGTCTACAACATCAGCCGTGTTGTTAGTGCGTTGTCATTTTATAACCTTGTCACAATAAGACTATTTGTGCAGCTTTTCTGTAGAGATGGTTTTATTTTGTAGGGGCCACAGGAAGTTTTTAGTTGATATCTCAGCTATAAGTGCCACACTCAGAAAGTCAAGAAAAAATGTAAATGTTAAATGCATTTATTTAGATAAAAATACTATCAAAACTGTACACACATGGACCGAACCAAACATACACTACTAGAATAAGATGGAATATTGCTGTTTGTTGAGAAAATTATGAAAATGTATTCTTTGGAGTTTGCTAATTGCGTCCATTCAAATTGTGATTATAATTTGACTGCGATTAATCTTGCTGCCCTGAACATAAAGTATTTCATAAACCTCCAAATGTTTCTGGTGAAATTACTACAAAAACCTTTGACTGCAGAACAACTCTCCTCTTCACTCCTCTCTTCGACACTTTTTGCAGTCAAGCATAGAACCAATCAATCCTCCCATGTCGTCATACCAGGATTTATCTGTGAAGAGTGCAGCATAGCAGAAAATGTTTTTGCTTGTGATGCATAAAAGTATAAATATTAATGCATTTTCCCTGAATGACCATGTTGCTTTCACTCCTGCATTCGTTCCATCATGCTTTGCCGAGGTCACGCCATGTCTGACCCCTGAATCTCATCTCCTCTCTCCGTGGAGCTAAAGGGAGCGGCTCTTGAGGAGAAGTGGTTATGACAAGTGTTGGCCCCGGGTGAGGGCCAGAGCTGCACTGTATCCCAGTGTGTGTGTTTTATCTAAAGGGAAGGGTAATTGTATGTTTTCTGACGCAGTGGGAGAGAATCAATAGCTCTATCTATGAAAGTGAACTGGAGACTGGAGGTTAGTGGTTAATGTGTCCACTGTCACACGGTACAGCACTCAGAATAGAGTTGTTTAATTGGTAGTAAAGATCATTAGGGATTTTATTGATTGTTTGGAAACTTCATGGCGTGTTAGCGGCTGTACCTGATTTTTACAGTCTTAAAAATGTGAAAAACTTAGATTGTTCTTTGTCTTTGCAGCAGCCCACATGTATTCATCACTTACTTAAAGTCTATATGACAGGTCAGACTACACGATTTTACTAAACATATTTGCCTATTTGTCCCCAGTTTGACAATTCACATAACTTTTATAATTGTACTTCCTGGTTGAACATGTACTCCCATCTACTGGCTGCACAGGCAATTACACAAATGTTCACAATGTTTTGTACTGCGATTAGTCCAGAGATGTGACACAGTTGTGATGATCATGATTAGACGGAAATGCTCAGAGTGAGTCAGGCAATGAAATATGGGCTTAAAAACAGAAAAAAAAACCCACGTCACACATTGAAGCAATTTTAAAAAAGTGTTTTTTAGGGTCGGATGAGGAGAGGATTTTCTAACCAGGATTCATCAAATTAGCGTGAATGAAGCTAAATGCAACTCCAAGTATGTTTTTGATGGCGAAACAATGTTAGAACATGGTTAAAAAAATTTGCATAACATTTGTGATTTAATGTCTTTTGAGCATCCTAAATATTCACCATGAGGATTTTATAAGTGCTTTTCATAACTCTGAGGCCACAACGAGTGTCATCCCGCTAAATCTAACAACAATAAGTAACAACAGCACACTTCCTGCTTCCCGAAGAATTAAACGCTCTAAAATAAGAGGCAGATTACATTGAGAGATGCTTTTACAATATATATCTGTACTATGGCAAAACAGACTTTACTTTATTACAAGGAAGGAAAAAAAAAAGTTACAGCCCCTTTAAGTTCAATTTTCTTAAAAAGGCTTTGGCTCTTTCCCATTTTTATCATGCTAGTTTTGCACTGAAAAATCCTACGTTTTGCTTCCTTTTTAAGATCAATAACACTGCCCAAAACGTCAATGACTCCCTTTCGTACTGATCGCTCAAATTACACTTCTCCTCACATATATTCCTTTCTTGTTTTTAATTTAACTTTTTTTCCAGTTTTTTTTAATTTTATTTTAACACCAAAACATAAAAAACAGAACTTGACTGAGAGAGAGTAATTATACAATAAATAGTGGAACAAGACATACCATATAATTAAGAAAATGAAAGCTCACGGCATAAACTCTCCCACGCTCCTGTTCCATTTCGTCCAGAGGCTGTTAAACAAACTGAGTGCAAAAGTCTGAGCACAGATTTTCCACATTTGCATGTTTTTATTCAATATACTACTACACTATTCATAAGCAGCTTGTTTCTGGTAGCAGCTCATGCACGCATCACGCAAGCAGCAAGTCTATTTTTGGCCTTAAAGATGGACATGGGATAATTTTAGCAAATGTCCACCTGATCCACATTGTGCTTCCAGTGCCCTCAGCCTCTTTCCCCTCCACATGAATGCACTCACACTCTCCAACTACGCTCACATCCTCCGTCCCAAATCGGAGCAGACAGTCCTGATGCACATGTGTGGATATGGAGGCCTTGTTTTGACACTTCAAAATGATTTGTGCTGAAAAATGTGATGCTATTCTAAATCTACCAGCAAAGTGACCACAGTGTAGTGAAAAAGGCGCTGCGAGTGGAGTTATACATTATACAAAGCGTGTAAGATTGCATGTTAGAGATAAGAATATGCATTTAGAGGTTGGATATTTGACTCCAGAAAAAAAATATGCTCAAAAAAAGACATGATTTAAAATAAAAATGAAAAAACTTACATTGTAAACTTTCAAATAATTGTTTAAAGAGATATTTCTGGACTTTTGTGATTAACATAACAGATATTTCACATTTGTCTAATAGATAAACCTCAATTTATACATTTGAAGACATGTTTTAACGCATTTCTTGATCACCGTAATTGTTATCTGCACTATACAAACTCTAAAACGCATGCCAAAAGACCCCTAACAAAGATCATCTGCATTATTAAATCAAAATGTCAAAAGAGAACAAACATTTTTTTATTTTCTTCAATAATACACTTTATTCGTAAATAATTTGTTTCTAGAAGCGCTCAGTAAGCATATTTTAACCTTTAATTTGTTGTTAGGTATTTATGACATCTCAGTGTACAATGGAAATCATCGTTTGACGAGTCGACAACTAAAATATTCGTTGTAGCCCTAATGCTAAATACACAATAAAGCACATTTAGCCAGTGTGTTGAGGTTGGTTTGGGCAATATAATAAAATACTGTATAACAATCACCATTACATTTTACTTGTCTTCTTTTGTCAATATAAGAATTTCCTGAGCACAAATAAGACAGATTTTTAATGTCAAAGTCTGAACTAGGGCTGCAACAAGTTAACCGATTAATCGCATCTAATCAATTATAGAAATGGTTGTGAACTAATTAAATAATCAAATAATCATTAAGTTGTCTATACACAGACTCCAAAGCATTGTATGAGCTGAAAGAAGATGTTTTATTACTCAGACAGAGCAGGAGTGACACAAAAACACACAAGAAACATGTAAAATTGTGTGTTTTTGATTAAAATCCTTGTTCATCTATAAATATTCTCCACCAGGATGTCATCAAACACCTTCATTTCAGCTTTGTCGGGGTAAAATTCAGTAAAACTGATTAAATTCTCATATTTAAGGGTCTTTTGCACTCTAAACAACCAATCGATTAATTGAGGAAATAATCGCAACTCTAATCAGTTACCAAAATAATACCCCAAATACCAATAGTCTGGACTAAACCACATGCTTTTACTGACAGAGGATTGTGTATTTCTCACTGACAATCAAATATGACCGAATCATCTCAATCTTGATTCAAATTTTAATAATTGCACATCACCGCTTTATGCGCTGAGTTTTTGTAATCCACCTTCATTCTGTTTAGTTAATCCTCAAAGCTCCTGTAACAAAGATAAAGTAAAGTATGAAAAGTAAACTTCACAGATTCTGCACCAGCGTTTCGTGTAAGTCAGAGTAGATAATAGACTACAGAGCACGACGGGAAAAAAGCCCCGAGGTCCTTCCTGGGTTTTATATTTTCATTTTTAACACTCGCACCCGATCCATGCTTCTACCCCCCACGCGCTCTTTCAAAATGGAGTAATTTCATGGCTCATTCCTGGGGTTAGCGCTGCCCGTGGTGGAGTGGAAGTCTCTTAAATAGCCTCATGCTTCACTCCAAGTCCAACAAGTCTAAGTATAAAGGTAGAGTCTGCAGCACATGCTTGGTCAAGGCTATATTTAGGAGTTAATGTTTAGTATGCATGAAATCACTCAATGAAGTTTCTCGCGCGAAGATTATTGTGGAGAAGAGGTGACCGTGAGTTTTCTCTTTCCCCTTCTATATAAAACTCTCAAACTCGAAATTTGATCCTTCAGTGAACTGCAATAAAGACGAGTGTACCAGAAATCCAGTGTGTCACCCTCGCTGTGAAGTCTAAAATGAGAGGGGAGAAGACAGGCCACTTGAATCTGCAAAGAAGTTCCCCAGAGCTGAGGCTGAGGTTACTCAAGTGCTTTAAGCGGGTGAAGTTGAATTGAAACTGATATATCTTTAGTACTAGCAGCAGATAAAATGTGATAATAGTTGTACCAATGAATGAAAGAATACATTTTACTACACTTTTATTCATTGTTTTATGTTGCACCTTACAGCCAAAGCAAGTCCCTAGTTTGTGAATTTTGTTCACTGACAAGGGCAATAAACCTTTTCTGATTCTGATAAAGTGTCATTTAGCCAACATGGGTAACCTTATTAAGAAAAATGTCCGCCATAAACCAACAAATAATAAACAACATCCCAATATAAACACAACAAAATCACAGCTTCAGAATACAAAGTAGTTGCATTTTTGTTGCTTGTTTTAACAAATCTAAACCACAGAGTTGGCTGTTTTTAGAATAAAACTAGATATTTTGTTGTTTATGGAGGAAATCATTGCACTTCGATTTTGATTCAATTTTGATTGATGTCTTAGTGTTCAAGCCTTCTCCACAAAGGTTTCCACACCACATCATTTTCCAATAACCAATATATTATTTCGCCTTCAGGTAGCCAGAACTAATCAGGATTGGATTGGATTAGACAAAACAAATCAATTGTTAGTAATATGTGTACACAGTGTAGTGGCTTTATTATTAGTAGTGAAGATCAACCATGTGTGTTTTGGCTGATTGTTTAGAATCCAGAGAACCGACGGTGGATGAGCTCTGCCGATATTTTTTGACCCAGATATAGGACGGATCTGATCATATATCATTTACTAGAAACTCATCCACAAACCTCTTTTACTACAAATTGGATAAGAGGGCTGTGTAGTCATTGTGCGGTGCCCTCTGTGCACTAAAGTGTTCAGTTAAAGCTTTATGTGTCTTTTTGAAGCAGCAGATCGCCCCAAACTAAATATCTGCTCTGCTGGAAATTTAAGGATGATTGCAAGACGTACCAGCCAAACGATGCCTTATGAGTAATGAGTAATAAGTAATAGAACATTAATGCAAGTAACGTAAATGCAGCAGTATTTAACCGTGCCAGTGAGATGGATTTGTCAATTACGATTTTCAATTATTATTATTTTTCTCTTATTAAAGAAAGTGTTGTGATGTGAATTTGGTGAACATAAACATGGCAGACTTTAAATCAGTGCAATTTACACAAAGAAATGTCAAATTTATTCTTATAATAGTTCCTAATCCAATATTCTGAGATATAATCTAAACAACATGCTTTTAAATATTGTCAGAGAATTGGTTCTCCATTAAAAAGACCCAAAACTTATTGACAGTTTGAAATGATTTGATCTTGAGTGTAATAAATTTGATGAATTGCACCGTCCTACGCAGGAGTATTTGTACTTTGTAACTTTGTAATAGTCTTGATTCTGGAACACACACTGCAGTTACAGCCAAGGTTATCACGAAAGTTATTGAAATAATACGATACAGCAAAAACCTCCTCCAATTTAGATGTTCCCTTTGGAGACAAATGAGTAATGTCCAATGATTCCATGTTAATGCACTGCGGGATTTGGATTGGGACGACCTTCCAGGCTGCCGTACCTAAAGGCTTAATTATCTTTTCAAAGGAAACACCCCTGAGAGCCCCCGGCGCCTCTGCACACACCGACAGGCCACTCAGTCAAGAGGAGGTGATCTGAGGCTACACTCCACTGGCTCACTCCCATTGACCCTCACACTCTTTGACAAATCCACTAACCTGCGTGACAGTGGGCCCTTCAGTATGGCACACAAAAAACAGTGAAATCCTATATTTACTTTAATATGGATCATTATTCATCTCAATCAAACCTTCTGAATGATACATTAAAGTTAACATTAACAGCTAAACACTTGAAGAGTATAGATTGAACCGAGACTACTTGACTTTGCCTCTAAAATGGTCAAAGTTATTCATTTTTAGTTCTTAAAGGTCCCATAACATGCAAAATCGACTTTTCAGAGGTTTTAACCTTCCTACAGTGCTATTTGGGCCTCGTATGTGTGCCCAAAGTGGTTTTTTGATTGATTCCCGCATGCTTTCGCTAGAGAACTGTCTTTTTTGTCCCCCTCGGCTGAGCAGGCAGATGGGGGCTCCTCACCAGGATGACGCGGCTTCCCATGGATGACGCGGTGTTTAAGCCACGCCTCCAGGAAGCGCTCAGCCGCAATAATAAAAACAGCTAATGCTAATGCTACACAGTAATTACACGATGGATACGACAGATCGAAGAGTTAGCTTGTTATTTACCAAACGGAAACGTCCGTCGTCGAAGCCCTGGAGCACGTCAAACTCCAGGTCAGACCCAGGACGTAGGACTCAGCACGACGCACCGTCAGGACGGATAAAAGGTTTATTCCCGTGTTTGTGTATCGCTGTTTACCGGAGCACACGGCGCATGCGCACTATCTCCGCTCTAGGCTTCGGCACGAGTTGGGCGGGGGAGGAGCGCGAGTTGGGCGGGGTAGGCAGCCTGCTCTCTGTTCGGGGGGGTCAGATCTCAGAGTGAGCCGTTTGCTTTTGCAAGGAGGGGGGCCAGTCCAAGAAATGGGTGTTTTTTGGAAACTGTTATGTTATGGATATTGCACAACGCAAAATTTTATCAACAAAGCCCTTAGAATAGACTGTGTAAAGGGCAAAATAGCAGAATATGGGACCTTTAAGAAAATGTCCGGAATATGCACAATTCTCCATTAACCAAAGAATCTTGACATCCCTGCACTCAAATAAAGGTATGTGGTGATTTTTCTGAACCTTTGTGAAGAGTTAGACACGCATTTCACATTTAAACCTCTACTCATTTGAAGTTTGATTGTTTTTACACATATCTGTTGGATTGACATTAGAGCTGTGCAATTTTAGTCACTCTTTTGTCCGTTATAGTCTCATTTCTGTTGCTTTTAGTCACTTTTTTATTGATCGTCTCAGAACATGTTTCAACAAATCTAAACTACAGGGTTTACAGTTTTGGTGCATTTTGTTGCTTGTGGAGGAAAGGATTTTTTCTTGAAAATGACAACCTTTGCGATTTGCTAATTGGGTCCATCCAAATTGTGAATTGGTTTCGATTTCGATTAATTGCGCAGCTCTAATTGGCATATTGTCACTATGCCCACACCCATACTATACAATGGTACTTACTAATGTTGTAGTTTTTGTGTGTATCAGAGAGATCAAACTGATATCGAGGTGACATAATGAACTTCCATGAAAGCCGTATATTCAACTCATTTGTATTTTCTTCTAGCCTAAACCTGGTCCGTAATTGAATACAAAGAAAGTCATGGAGAAGGCCTTGAACTGGCCACTTAACACCACTTAGTGACATCCGACACGACACACTGTACGACACTGAGGGCTCCTGGCACTGCTCCACACATTTCAACGGGAGAGAGTCCGATTACAACACACGGGACTGAAACTGCGCCATCTCTTACAATTCTGAATATGCAGATTTAATGAACAGAAGCAGAGCCAGGCACTCATGCAGTCAGATGTAAGATTAAGGGAGATTTCAGGAGGAAGTTGAGGATATTTAATGGCTTTTGGCTCGCTTTCATTTTGTGCTTGCATCTGGAGCCAAGAGGTGAAGCTGCGCAAGTCTATTACCGTGTGCAGAACGAGCGCTTTGCCTTTTTACGATGGCCGTGGGTTGCAAGGTGTGAAGATATGGAGAGATGATTGAAATTGAAGAGGAACTATAGTCATAAAAAGCCTAAGTGTAGGTTTATAATTGCAGAGATCACACCTCATGAAATCAAGTGCTGTGATAATCTTTTACCGTTTATCTCTTGCATAAGTTCCAAATGTTTATGTGCAGATTAAAGTTTTAAAGTTTTCGAATTTGTCTGCAATAGAGCTGCACGGTTTGGAAAACATATCTAATTGCAATTTTTCTGACTGGTATTGCATTAGCGATTAGATTTATGATTTCTTTTTTAATAATGGGATTCTGTTCAAAGTTCAGATTTTAAACACAACCAGGAGAATCAACAAAAAGACTGAAATATGAACTGACAAACCAATAAATGAATCAGGTTTGGGTTTTTTTGTTTTTTTTCCCCCAGAACGTTTTCGTAGCATTTTTGTCAGTTTTTGTCATGTTTTTTGTCACTTTTAGTTGTGTTTTTTTCACTTTTAGTACTGTTTTTTTCACTTATTGTTCCTTTTAGTCATTTTTGTTGATTTTAGTTGCACTTTTGTCACTTTTAGTTGGGCTTTTGATGCGTATAATTGTGTTTTTGTCACTTTCAGTCACGTTTTGGCACTTCAGACTTACATTTGTCTCCTATAGACATGGTTTGGAGCCTTTTGAAGCTTTTAGTCACATTTTTGTCACTGTCAGTCACATTTTGGGGCTTTTAGACTGGTATTTGTCGCTTTTAAACCCGTTTTGTTGCATTTTTGTCACTTGTTTAAACAACTATACTACAGGATTAGCAGTTTTTATGCAGAATAAAAGAGGATATTTGTTGTTTCTGGAGGAAATTATTGCACTTAAAAAATTGCAGTCTTTGGATTTGCTGATTGCGCCCATTCATTGTCTAGCCCTAGTCCGCAATATGTTTCCAATGTCAGTATCGGGCAGTCACGAATTTCACAATGGGAGTCTAATGGAGCACATTCATCAGGAGGGTTTTGAGAATTTTTTTTGTTCATCAGTAGTTTGGTAGCTTAGTCACCTAAATTGAACATACCAGATTCATTGTGTTGCAAGAAAAGTCTGCCGCTTTCTTTTACAAGTAAACTCGAAGTCAAAAGTTTGCAGCAAAAAAAGCAATATCACTCTGAGTTTGATGGAAAGTGGCAAGACTGTTTCATCCACAGGCAGGTACGTTATATTTTTACATCTTAACTAATCTCATGTTTCCAAAGGTCATGTTTCCAACAGTGGGAAATAAACTGTGCGTATGGAATAAATGTTTGAGCCGGATCTCACACCATCAAATTGAAGTATTTTAATGAATGTGAGAAAAAATAATTATTCAAGATTATTAACACCCCCCCCTCCAATAAATCAGTGTTGCAGTTGTGATGAGATTTGCAATTTATGATTAAATAATTGTTGTTCAAAGTTCGCATTTTAAGTGCGACCAGAAATGACAAACAGACTGTAGTACAGGCTGTCACTTTTGTCGCTTTTAAAGTCATTTTTGTCACTTGGTGTTGCTTGTGTCGCTTTTAGTTGCGTTTTTGTCACATTTTAGTCTTGTTTTTAGTCGTATTTTGTCACTTAGCCATGTTCTTGTCTCTGTTATTGTCGTCTTTGTCACTTGGTTCTGATTTTGACACTTTTAAACAAGTTTTTAAAGGTTTTTGTCACATCTCAGTTGCATTTGTGTCACTTGTGTCAGGACATGTTTTAACAAATCTAAAATTTACTTCCTTATAGCATAGATATAATTGAAATAACATATCATGGCTTTTAAAATGGTCACAATTATCGATTTACCATAGTTTGACATAGTTTGAGCGAATAGTTTCCAGTTGATGTCTTGAATGTGACCAACTGGGCACCGCCTTGTACATTCTATGACTAAGAGCCGCCGTAGTTGCTTCCAGGCCTATGGAGAATATTCATCATTTGGTATGCATGTAAACATTGTGTCAGCTCTTTTAGGATAATTCCCTCTCTCTCTCTCTCACGCTCCTCTCCTTGTGCTTTCTCTTGTTGTGCTCGGATTGGCAGGTCTTTAGAGTTTGTGCAGCGTTTTAGCTTCCCACGATGCTTCCTCCTGTCTCTGTCTCCTCCATCCCCCTCGGCTCCCACTGGCAGTAATTACAATGAGCCCGAGCTCCGTTTGTCCACCACGACCTCAAAGACCTGACAGGCAACCGGAGCAGACGGCAGCCAAGGAGACAAGGAGAGCGCAAGGAGAGAGGAAAGATGCTGCCACTGCATAAGAAAATATACAAAAGTGGACAGAAAAGAATGTAATGGAAAGAGGTCAGGCGTCAGTGCTTCTTGAAGGACTTTCTCATTCAGCCGTCAAGTGTGTAGTTTTTTAGATGATATCATAGATTATATATTCAGTAGATACCTCAAGCTCTTCAACTGTTTTATTCTAAGTGTCTCCTTCTATTTTAATGTTAGTTTTTGTGAGTTTTTTATGAGATTTTGATGTTGTGATTGACGAATTTCAGGATTAGCATGTAACATTTTCTCCTGCCTAGTGAATAATATAACAAATCTAAATCTAATGGTGAAGATGTTATTGTTTTACCTAGAATGTGTCTCAATATGGCATTAAACTTATCTGGAAAAGCAGATGGCGCTAAATTATGTTTAGAGAGATATGTTCAATGGAACTGGATGGTGTGGAAGATTCCAGGCCAAAAAAAAAAAAGACTTCTCCTAGGACACGAGGAGTAGATAAAGTTATGCAATGTACTAGAGCTGAAACTAATGGACTATTTAAATAATCGTCAACCAGTTTGATTATTGAAAAAACATTTTTTTGAACAATACACAACCTCCAAAACGTGTCGTGTGGTGAGAGAGAAAGTTTTATCACTCAGACAAAGCAGGAATTCCCAAAAAATTACACAAGAAACATCGAAACATTATCGAAAAACCTCTTTTGTTCTAAGTATACTCATTACTCATTATTCTCAGCATTTCTTTAGCTTCTCCTTGATGAAATATTGAAAACACTTATATTCACTGTCATTTTGCGCAACAAATCAATTAATCGAAATAATAATTGGCAGACTACTCGATTATCAAAATAACTGTTAGTTTCAGCCCTACAGTTCACCTTTAAGTAGAAATATAAAGCACTGTTTGAAGGGACTGAAGATAAAAACAGATTTAACCATAAATCAAACATGGCCCAATGTGGAAAAAGCACAAAACCCAGAGAAGAATATTCAACTTCTCTTTTTTTCTCTGGACCGTAATATGAATAATAAGCATTTAGTTTCTAATATTCTTCACTCAATTTCCAAATGATTTCTCAGTTTGTCACAATAACACGTTTTAATGGCTGTTATATTGCTACAACTGTGACAATAAACAATAAAAGACAAAACACATGATCATCTCAACTCAAATGTTAAATATTCTACAAAAAATAGCACAAGTTCTCAAGTGCAAAGAAATGACAGATATTGAGCCCCCCAAAATGTAGTTAATCTGTCATTTATTGAGCAAGGTAATTATGATGACAGGCCTTTTCTGTGATTGTTGTGTTTAACAGCTCTTAAACTTGACAGTGCAGATTGTCTCTCCTCCTGCCTCTCTGCTGAAGGGGGCTTTGTCGTCCCAGAATGCGTGTTGCCATGTTTTGAGGTGAAATGACACGGTATAGACCAGATTATCACAGTGAAACGCATTGTCGTGCTTTCAGATATTGCTGTTCTTTTGTCTGTGCTCCCCAAGGCGACAGGAGAGAGAGAGGAAAAGACAATTAACAAGACAGAGTGAGCGTTCGGTGTTTTGAGATGAAACCGCATTTAAAATCTTCAGGCATGGACACAAAGTTGAGGTATTGAAAGGTACAGGGTTGATTGAGTTCTTGTTTGAAATGGTGCGTGTGCTCGGCGTGGTGTGAATGAATTTGTTCAAGAGCGTCGCTAAAAAGACTCAAACACATGTCTGTTTGTAGTGCGGGACTATAGCTGATGTTGTGTGACGTGTTTTCAAATGAAAGATAAGGTCTGGGTATTGGAGCAGAACAAAAAATAAAATAAAGGCATGACATGAAACACCACGTAGAAGAGGGATGTGTGTATAAACCTGCATCTTATTTTTGATTTACACTTTATTTAAAAAGGTGCACTGTGTAACTTTTCTGATTGAGGGAAAAGAATGTTGCATTAATACTTAAAAACTCATGCATTCCTACTGTGAGTGGGGGCGCCTCTCCGCAGATCATTTATAAACCTTTGCATGGAATTCGTACAAGTAAGGACTAGGGCTGCACAATATTGGAAATTATTGTGATGTGCGTTGTGGCTATCAAGATCTGCGATATCGATATTATTGCGATATTTAAATACACTTTTTGACTAAGGTTGAAGCTAAAGATTATTTTTGTGGTCAACTAGTCAGTGATTATTTCTATTGTAGCTTGAGACTTAGAATAAACAAGCATTTTAACCAAATTAATGTTGAACTATTGTGAATGAAGGCTTCTAGAGAGAGAATATTTATGAATAAACTGTATAATTGAGGAAAATCAGAAATGGTATATTCTTTTTTGCCATTTTTCTTTAATAATGTCTGTTTTTGCTAGTCACGATTACTGTACTAATTGTCGCCCCTGTGTTTAATGCAATAATGTCTGTCGTATTAAAATAAAAACCAACAAATACAAAACCAGGGCTAATTTATTATGAAAAAGGTAGATTTTCCCTTTTCAATGTTTTCATTTAAAAAACAGAACATTTCTATCAGATGGAAGACTTTGGTGTTACTGCGATATATTGTGCTATATATGTTTGGGATATCGTTATTGCGTCAGCCAATACTGCGATATCGATACTTTTGCGATATATTGTGCAGCCCTAGTAAGGACTCAACACAAATTTACACAACTTTCCTCAGACGTCCTTATGTCTCCTCTCTCGGAGCACAGATCTCCCTCCGCCTCATTTCTGAAAACATTGATGCGTAAAGTTCTGAGCTTTTGGACAAAACTGCTCATTTCCATCTCACAATGTCCTATAAATCACAAACTAAAAGGCGCTGCACCTGGTTTTTACTGTTTTGAAGAATGAAAACAGAATATAGTTTGTTTGTCTTGTGTTTACAGCAGTCACATGTATCGCTCACCTAATGCAGGCCCAGCATCCTAAACAAAGCAGAAGAAAAGTCATTGTGTAACATCAACACATTGTTAGTGTTTTAAGAGCAGAGCAAAACTGTGCAGCGACAGTCGGAAGTCAGTTGCTTTTGTTGTGAGAAAATGTGGAGCTTGTAGTTTGCCATTTAACCTAATTTAATTAATTTAACTCCAAAATAGTCTCAGTCTTATAAAACTTGACATTTGAGAGCACTGTGTTTTTTATGAATGGCGTCACTGGCTTATATCTGGCAATAGATGTTAGTTCGTTTCGTGACTAAAGCATGGCATCAATCACATTTAATCCCCACACATTAGAAGCCTCCATCTTCTGGCTTCATAGTTGTCAGTTTAACATGATATAAAGTGCTGAAGCTGTCACGCAAATGTCTTCTCGCAGCACTGACAGCTTCTCCTCTTCAGTGGAGTGGTCTAACGCCTGGTCTGGAGAGGATTGACAGAGTACGGTACAAGGAAAGAACATAAATCAAATATTCATGATGCTGGATTAAAAAAATCAAGGACTTATCTATGGAGACTATTTTCAAATCATGCACTGTCTTGCTCAATGTGCACTTAGCGTAATTGTAGATTATAGCATCACCATCTGTTTAAAGCTGCATTTGAATCAGAGCGTAAAGCATGTAATCTGAAGATGTTTTAGGATTATTAAACATTCATTTTGTTGTTTTGGAGGGTTCCCAATGCTCAGTGCAAAACAACTTTGACAAAGACAAAATGAAATACTTACTATTGTTTTTCTCCTCCGCAGCGGCGTCCAGCTTCAGTTTTTGCCGTGCGTCTCTGGAGCACACGGTGTCTGCTGAAGAGCTGAGCTACCAACTGCCGCGCCGCAACGGGGGCAGCAACCTGACCTGGCATGACGGGCGCGGCCAGAAGGGGGCGCACACACGCACTGTCAAACTGCTGCAACAGCCAGGAACAGAGGGCATCCAGGTAAAGCAGGACAAGTTTCATAATGGCTGCTATAGCAAAATGTCTACCCTCCGTCTTTCAATTGTTCAAGTTGCAAATTTCATTAATAGGTTGTACACCACATGCCCTCCTTATGAAAAGCTCTGGCAACAGAGAGCTGGGGACTGCCAAAATGAAAATATTGAGGTTGTGTTTGTTCAAGACGAGGACAGAATGGCAATCAGAGGGACGGCTCATGTTGAATATTTTGGAGATAAATTTGGGAGGCGAGACTGAGTTTGATTTGGTAACAATGATGTTCAAGTTACATTTGTCAGACTGGGAAAATCAACAGAAACAAATGCAGTGAAGTGAGACGCGGTGAATAGTGTTGGTAAAATATATGAATCACTTTATTTGTCAGTATTACAACACAAGATTTATTGCATGAAACATTTCCTAAATAAATATAATTCACATATGCATCATATGCTGTGCAATACATACTATTATATCTATACATTCTAAAATAAAAATAAGCAGGACTGATTCATTTCAATGAAGAACTCGGAGTCTAATATTATATATAAAGTAGGTTGATTTACGCAAAATGTTAAATGTTCATGTGCAGTAACAATTCAACAATGCACCCTTCCTCTGTGTCACTTTGTAGTACTGCAGTAGTCTCTATAGAACTTATTTGCAGTCAACACTGGCAGCCCTATGCAAAAATCACACAACTGGAAGGAGGGTACATTTAACATGTAACATGTTAAGTGTAGTAAACGACATGTTACAGCACTCAGACAAAGAGATACAAGAGTACATGTTCTATAAAATATATAAGGGAGCTGTTACTACATACTTGGCACATTGACGTAATGGTTATTTTGTGTTCTCCAAAGTAACTGAAGTCAATGTATAAAGACGCGTAACTTCTTTAAAGCTAGAGAATAACTCAGTCTGTCTATATGATTAAATAAAGTGAACGTGAGTTTACATTTTTGGAATCTAGGTTGAATTGAGAGTAATTTCTCTTATAAAACATATTATTTAGTTTGTATGTTTTTTATCGTTACTTGAATGATTATCTATTAACCAAATAACCTTGGCATTCCGTTTTGTGAGTGAAATATATGTTTGAACCGCTCTCATCAATTTCCAATCACAACTAGCTTGACCAATTACATCACTGTGTGGTTTAAGTTGTCAAGTAATACATTTGGCAAACCAGCAATATTAATCCTCACAATGTTATTGAGCAGAACTGCAGAAAGAAAAGAAACATCCATCCATCCATCCATCTTCTTCCGCTTATCCGGGGCCGGGTCGCGGGGGCAGCAGTCTAAGCAGGGACTCCCAGACTTCCTTCACCCCAGACACTTCCTCCAGCTCCTCCGGGGGGATCCCGAGGCGTTCCCAGGCCAGCCGAGAGACATAGTCCCTCCAGCGTGTCCTGGGTCTACCCCGGGCCGCCTCGGTGGGACATGCCCAGAACACCTCCCGAGGAAGGCGTCCAGGAGGCATCCGGAACAGATGCCCGAGCCACCTCAGCTGGCTCCTCTCGACGTGGAGGAGCAGCGGCTCTACTCTGAGCTCCTCCCGTGTGACTGAGCTCCTCACCCTATCTCTAAGGGAGCGCCCAGCCACCCGGCGGAGGAAGCTCATTTCGACCGCTTGTATCCGCGATCCTGTCCTTTCGGTCATTACCCAGAGCTCATGACCATAGGTGAGGGTGGGAACGTAGATTGACCGGTAAATCGAGAGCTTCGCCTTTCGACTCAGCTCTTTCTTTACCACAACGGTTCGACATAACGCCCGCATCACTGCAGACGCTGCACCGATCCGCCTGTCAATCTCACGCTCCATCCTTCCTCACTCGTGAACAAGACCCGAGATACTTAAACTCCTCCACTTGAGGCAAGGACTCCCCCTCCACCCGGAGAGGGCAAGCCACCTTTTTCCGGTCGAGAACCATGGCCTCGGATTTGGAGGTGCTGATCCTCATCCCAGCCACTTCACACTCGGCTGCAAACCGTCCCAGTGCATGCTGCAGGTCCTGATTTGAGGAAGCCATCAGGACGACATCATCTGCAAACAGCAGAGATGAGATCCTGTGGTTCCCAAACCGGACACCCTCCACGCCCTGACTGGCGCCAGAAATTCTGTCCATAAAAATGATGAACAGAACCGGTGCCAAAGGGCAGCCCTGGCGGTGTCCAACATGCACTGGGAACAGGTCTGACTTACTGCCGGCAATGCGAACGCAGCTCCTGCCCGGTCGCATAAGGACCGGACAGCCCTTAGCAAAGGGCCCCGGACCCCATACTCCCGAGCACCCCCACAAGGCGCCCGGGCACACGGTCGAATGCCTTCTCCAGATCCACAAAGCACATGTGGACTGGTTGGGCAAACTCCCATGAACCCTCGAGCACCCGATGGAGAGTATAGAGCTGGTCCAGTGTTCCACGACCGGGACGAAAACCACACTGCTCCTCCTGAATCCGAGGTTCGACTATCGGTCGGATTCTCCTCTCCAGTACCCTGGAATAGACCTTACCGGGGAGGCTGAGGAGTGTGATCCCCCTGTGGTTGGAACACACCCTCCGGTCCCCCTTCTTATACAGAGGGACCACCACCCCGGTCTGCCAGTCCAGAGGTACCGTCCCCGACCGCCACGCGATGTTGCAGAGACGTGTCAACCAAGACAGTCCCACAACATCCAGAGACTTAAGATACTCAGGGCGGATCTCATCCATCCCCGGAGCCTTGCCACCAAGGAGCTTGCCAACCACCTCAGTGACTTCAGCCAGGGTGATGGGCGAGTCCGCCTCCAAGATCTCAGCCTCTGCTTCCTCCTCGGAAGACGTGACAGTGGGATTGAGGAGATCCTCAAAATATTCCTTCCACCTTCCGACAACATCCCCAGTCGAGGTCAGCAGCTCTCCACCCGCAACGTAAACGGTGTTGGTGAAGCACTGCTTCCCCCTCCTGAGGCGTCGGATGGTTTGCCAGAATTTCTTTGAGGCCGACCGATAGTCCTCCTCCATGGCCTCCCCGAACTCCTCCCAATCCCGAAGTTTTGCCTCTGCAACAGCCCGGGCTGCAGTACGCTTGGCCTGCCGGGTACCTGTCAGCTGCTTCAGGAGTCCCACGAGCCAGCAAGGCCCGATAGGACTCCTTCTTCAGCCTGACGGCATCCCTTACTTCCGGTGTCCACCACCGGTTCGGGGTTGCCGCGACAGGCACCAGAGACCTTGCGACCACAGCTACGAGCCGCCGCATCGACAATGGAGGTGGAGAACATGGTCCACTCGGACTCAATGTCTCCAACCTCCCCCGGGATCTGGGAGAAGTTCTCCCGGAGGTGTGAGTTAAAGACCCTGCCGACAGAGGGCTCTGCCAGCCGTTCCCAGCAGACCCTCACGATACGCTTGGGCCTGCCGAGTCTGTCCGCTTCCTCCCGCCAGCGGATCCAACTCACCACCAGGTGGTGATCGGTTGACAGCTCGCTCTCTCTTCACCCGAGTGTCCAAGACACGCAGCGAAGGTCAGATGACACGACAACAAAGTCGATCATCGACCTCCGGCCTAGGGTGTCCTGGTGCCACGTGCACTGATGGACACCCTTGTGCTTGAACATGGTGTTCGTTATGGACAAGCTGCGATTAGCACAGAAGTCCAATAACTGAACACCGCCGGGTTCAGATCGGGGCGTTCTCCCGATTACCCTCTCCAGGTGTCACTGTCGCACCCACGTGGGCGTTGAAGTCCCCAGTAGAACAACGGAGTCCCCAGGCGGTGCACTGTCCAGTACCCTCCCAGGGACTCCAAGAAGGTCTGGTACTCAGCACCGCAGTTCGGCCCGTAGCCCGACACAACGGTGAGAGACCTGTCCCCCACCCGAAGGCGGAGGGACGCGACCCTCTCGTTCACAAACTCCAACACGTGACGGCTGAGCTGTGGGGCGATAAGCAAGCCCACACCAGCCCGCCGCCTCTCCCCGCGGGCAACGCCAGAGAAATGGAGCGTCCAGCCCCTCTCGAGGAGACGGGTTCCAGAGCCCAGGCTGTGCGTGGAGGTGAGGCCGACTATATCTAGTCGGAAACGCTCGACCTCCCGCACAAGCTCAGGCTCCTTCCCCCCCAGCGAGGTGACATTCCATGTCCCCAGAGCTAGTTTCTGTGTCCGGAGATCTGGTCGTCGAGGTCCCCGCCGACTGCCTCCCAGATCTCTCTGCACCGCCCCTTATGGATCCTCCTGCGGGTGGTGGGTCCACGGGAGGACGGCCCCACGCCGCCGTTCGGGCTGGGCCCGCCGGGCCCCGTGGGGGAAAGGCCCGCCACCAGGCGCTCGCCATCGAGCACCCACCCCAGGCCTGGCTCCAGGGTGGGGCCCCGGTGACGCCAATCCGGGCGACGTAACTGGCCTCGATTGATCACTATTCATAAGGGCTTCTGAACCGCTCTTCGTCTGACCCGTCACCCAGGACCTGTTTGCCATGGGTGACCCTACCAGGGGCATGAAGCCCCCGACAACATAGCTCCCAGGATCATTCGGGTACTCAAACCCCTCCACCACGTTAAGGTGGCGGTTCAAGGAGGGGAGAAAAGAAACAATGAAGTAGATTTTTATTTTAGCTATCTGCAAAAATAGCATGTTCTCAACTCATATAGCCTCAGATCCGTACATGAAAGAGGCCAGGGAGCTCCGAGCGGGTCATTTGTTCAATTTTCTGCTGGTATTAGGCAACACTGTTACCGTAAGGCTGTAAGATGTTCATGTGCAGTGCGGGATTGCTCAATAATTCATAAAGAGTGGCCCCCTCAGCATTAGCAGCTATAAAAGGCTTAATAAAGATGGGTACGGAGCTGTTTCCATGTGATTACACTGGGACTAGATAATTAAAGCTCTCTATAGCATGAGGAGTGAGCGTTATCATTCCCTGTGGCTACAAGACTTAATGCATTATTCAACAAATGGAAGAAGTCCAGTTTTGTTGTTGGTGCGGTTTGTACGCTGCCATCATTCAGGAAAAAAGTCACAAGTAGTGTCTATGGATTTCTACTGATGTTGTTTTTGTCTTTAAACAACAAGGCCTGTCATTATAATTACTACATCGACTTAGCATTCAAGAAATAACAAAATGAACTATATTTTTAGGGGTCAATATTTAGCAAACTTCTTTTTTTTTCTTTTTTTTTTGCACTAGCAGCAAATTTTTTCTTGATTCCCAATTTCTTTCATCAATATTGAGCTGTGTTGGATTGAATTATTCTTGTTATATTTTCTTTGCAGCTCATATTTTATGTTTTTTGAAAATAATGTATTGGGATGTTTTTGTAAGATATCAGTGGTCTTCAATATTCTTAAACAATATATTGCACTTTACAAAATGTTATTGTGACAGGCCTATAAGCAAGAAATACTTGAAGAAGCATCAATTAAAACTCCACTAAAGTTGCTGCTCTGAAAATGCTGAGCCAGAAAAGTCATCCCAGTGTAGTTCTTTTGATAAAATAGTCCAGTTTCCATCTAAAGCGATCGTAATGTAATGGCTGATCAATGTGTATAGTGTAAAGCTTATTTTGTACACATGACTCTTGGGAATGCTCATTATACTGTTCTGATTACTTTGCCTTGCTTGTGCAGACTTGAGCGGTAATGAGAGCGTAGTTAAGTGAAACCTATACGCCGCGTCCTGGGGAGCTAATGTGTTGTAAAGTTAATATTAATATTAGGTTCAGCGCGTCGGTCCATTATGTTCTGTAGATACACGCCGACTGAGCAGGAAGACAATGTCAATACAGTGAAGCCATTCAGTTCAAGACCAGCTCAGTGGATAAACATTTGCAGCGGGAAAATATATTTCAATCATCTGAATTTGATGATGAATGTAAATAACTTCAGATTTATTATTTTTTAATGAAAGAAAAAAATAAAGCCCAAGTCTGCGTCAAAATTGTTAGTCATTATCAGGACTAACACATTTCTCAATCTAGAAGTCTTACGTTTTAAAATCATCCACAATTTTAAGACATGTCAAAAAAAGTGCTGGCCACAGACAGATGGACATTTTGCAATGATTATTTTTGTCTCACACTCACATGAAGGACAGCGACACCATGCACTTGCCAATTTAGGGATTTTCTACCAGCGGAGGAGAAAGCAAGTGAAAACAAACACGCGCAGACGAGGCGAGCGTCAGCTGCCTTTACATGTGCTCCTGTTTAGAGAGAACACGAAATTAAGGACACGTGGATTACATCTGCTCGAAAGGACACAGGAGAGCGTGAAATTCATTGGCTACACAGACTTACTGTTGCTGTGATGAAACGAAAAAGTTTACACTCCGTTTTGGTTTTGTTCTACATATTCTATATTTTAAGAGCTGTCACTATAAGCAACGGAGCCTGGTGCTGTCCCGCTGTCTGATTGGCTGTTGTAAAGTTCCTTGTTTAACATGTTGGGACCTTATGATTTGACAATTAGTGGTAACAGAGTCACACTGACCCCACAGTCATGAGGTGACAAATAATCGCTTATGAGAGTCGCTGCTCGGGCCTAAAATCAGGCCAAAAATCCTTCAGTGTGCAGAAGTCTTAATTGAAAAAAATTGTAACAAAATACTAAAATAATTGTTGGTTGAAACCCTAATGTGATAATTCTAACAGTATATTTAATAACGTATTTTTATAAAAGATAAACTACAGATGGTGCAAAACAACGTGTCACTTTGCAGAATAAGATCTGACTGAGTAAAGACTGAGCAAAGCTGTAGTTGACTTTCCAGGTGCCCTAATATGAGAGAAGGGACAATTGTACTTCATTTTGTCGCCTCAAACAGCTTGCGCGCTACCTTCGAGATGAGACCGGGGAATAGGAGGGATAACAGGGGGACAATTTAGGAGGCAGGAGCCAGAGAGTGTCGTCTTTCTTCTGAAATCATCACTGAGCATTACAGAAGCTACAACCCTGACTCTCTCATTTGTCATGCTGGAGGAAAGTGCACCCGAGCAGGAGGCAATTATACCTGTGTCCCCATTAGAGGACACAGAGACTGACCTTTGGAAGAGCACTATGCACCGCAGTGACAGCACAAAAAGAAACAATGAGAGCCAAAACAAGCACTATTAGTCATAAGCAAAGAGGAAGCATGCCGGCGAATTTAAGAAAAGATCATTATAATCCCTGGTTATTGGCTAATTTTTGCATTTACATTCTTTTGAACATCATCAAAGTTCCAGTTTTTATTGACAGAGGAAATCTCTTTTAAATCTTTAATCCTTTTTAGAACTCAGCTCAATCTCTTTTCACAAACTAGACTGATGTAAAACTATGTTAAATATCTTCTGCAGATACTGTTTCTCCAAACGAAGTAATGATTAAACAACATGTAAATCTGTTACATCCACTTTAAGGTGATATCCCAACATTAAATTGGCCAAATAATACAAATATAAAGAAAGAAATGACTAAAGAATTCCACTATATCAAAATAGAACTAAAAAAGTTTGAAATGTCAATTTGGTGCAATGGTTTCTTCCCACTTCTGCGTGTGAGACCAGGCTTTAGTGACGGCAGTGATATGAAGAACGAGATTAAAAAAGAAGTGGAAATGGAGAGGTGTCAACGGACATGAAGGATTGTGAGTCAAGATCTGGCCGGGTCCAGAGATGGGAAACCTATTACAGACAGTAGATGAAGGACTTGGGTTAGGTCAGACACTGCAGCATATGGAGAAGACGGGACGGGTGTTTAGTGTCCCGTGGAGAGACCTCAGTGACAGCAAAGAGGCAGACCGAGCAGGTGGGAGCTACATGAGCTGCATTAATGCATTTAGATTTGACCGCTAATTATCTATAACCTAGAAGTACGTAGTCTATATCTTTTATAATTTTAAGACTGTTCCTGACTAATTTTAAACTTGTGGAAGGAGCTCAATGTTTACCAAAAGTGGTATGTTTGAGAGGACGTTAGGTTGGGGAAGGGTGGGTGGTGAGGCCGAAGCTGTAACTGAGCAAAGGGGATTTGTTTTTGCCCACAACTCATTCATTCATCGTCTATGGCTTGTTAACATTGGGGGTCACAGGTGACTGGAGCTTATCCCAGTGACTTTGGGCCTTAAGAAGAAGGCAAAACCTAGTCCCACTGATAACACTGACAACAATTGACTCTCACATTCATTTGTTACGATGTTTCACCTGTTTTTACAAGAGGTGACAGAAGCTCAGTTGTTTGAGTGTTTTGTCCTCTGAAGGCCGGTGGTTCCCTGAAGGCCGGTGGTTCAAATCCCGCCCCTGGCATAAACCTAATCTGTAAACTGTCAGACGCACTGGCCCACAGGCTGATGCTTCCAGCTCTCTCAGATGGTGTATGAATGTGGGTGAATGGGTGAGTGGTTCCATGATGTAAAGAGTTCTAAGTGCCTTGGAACGGTATATAAATATATTTAACCAAAAATATATGACAATATTGCACTGAAAAACTTAGAAAACATACATCCTTACTGTGAGCGGGCTTGCATCTCCACGAACCTGACTCTAACTTCGTCTGGAGGAGGGCCTTCTCTTGCATGTCTCACTGGAAGTGCTGTTCCTTTGACTAATATTAGATAAATAAAACATTTTTTATCTCAGTGGAGGATGTTACAAAATATGGTTTTAACTTTCTATTACTTTAGAATCATGCAGGTGACATGCCACCTCCAGAAAGTTATGCAATGTTGTTAATATTGTGAACTAAATAATCATGATTATTGATTAATCTGCAATCGACAACAACTTTACAAAATATTTATTCCAGTTTTTAGGTACTATTATTATTAAATGCTGACAACCTTATTTCTTGTTCTATTCCCCATTAAAAGTAATTTGGATTTTGAGAAGGTATCTACAACTACAACTTGTTTTTTTCTCTTTAGCAGAATTTTAGGGAGTGATAAGATGAGAAAATAAAGTTAGTTGCATTTGTTGTTGTTGTTGTTGATTGAATTTCAGTTGTTCCCCACGCTCCCTTTGACTTTGGCCTAATCCCTGAATCAGCACTATACGTGAATACACATCTCTAATCACACCAGTGTTATAATTGAACAAAAGACAAGATCAGAGCACCAAAGTGACGAGACAATCGAAACAATGGAAGAGGCTGTAAAGACAGATTTATGAGGAGGAGACTGGAGGATGGGAGCGAGAGGATACATGAGGATGAAGCAGAGGGAACAGGAAGGACAAATCAGCCAGCGCAGGGTACAAACAGAATGATCAATAGAGAAGTGCGGAGAACAGAGGCCGGCGCAGGACTGGAAAACAACCGCACATGTGCTAGAAGTCTTTGTTGAATGATAAATTGCTGTTTGTTGTCTATTATTAATGATAGAGCTGTTTCTGCACTGTTTTCCTTATTGTTTTGGAGTCCACAATTCAACTAACCGAACATTGAAGCTGGTGTACCTGATTTTCAAAGTGTAAAATTGAGGAAGTAGTTTGAACTAGTTCTTTGGCACGTTGCTGTCATTTACGTGCATGAAATGTTGGGCTCATACACAGAACAACAATGGAAAATCATCCCAATGCATCATATAGCGACGTGTGCGCCCCGTTCTTACGATAATGATGAAAAATGTTTTACAAATAAGATAATTTGGTCACAAAGATCTGCGTTTAAAAAAATTCATTCATTCATAATTTGTATAGCGTATATGAGTTTTGAGTCAGTGTGTTACTTTTTCTTTGATGTTGAATACGTTATCAGTTATTTGAACCTTACAGAGCACCTAGTCTTTTGTCTTTCTGCCCTCTCCTGCCACTACACTCCTGTTCCTACAGCGTCTCCTCTCCCCTGCAGCGCGCTCCCTGCCGTCCTTCCTGTCCTGTCCATAATGGATGAGGGCATCGCTCCCTGGACAGAAGTAGGTCTCGGGAGGGGGTTGGTAGAGGGGCGGTATGGGGTTGTGGAGGGGTTGCAGCAGAGGTAGTAAAGGGTGCGAGTGCGATCGGGACCACTGGCCATGAGAGATACAGGCTGATGGATGGTCCCGAGGGAGGCACAGGAGGAGGATGGAGGGGAAGGGGTGGAGATGATGCTGCGATCAGTCTGTTTCCTCTGTGACGGCGCTCTGATGGAGGCTGTTACTCAAAAGAATGCGCTGAAGTCACTCAGGCCTGTGTGGCTTGTTGTTACTGTACAAGGAGACGACGTCTATGTGACACGGATATATCTACAACTTATAAAAACTGTTGTACATTAGACTCATAATAAGAACATCTCTTGCACATTTGAAAGGACCAAACGTGTTATGATTTTGTTTTAACTCAACAAATGTTACGTTGATGTTATTAAGAGGAAGGACTTTTATGATCTCATTGTCAAGAGGGTTGTCTTTGTTGGTGCAGATTTTAAACCTTTTTTTCATCAAAAAAATAATACAAATTATTATTATCATGGTTAACATTGGAGATGCACTCTGACTTATTGCATTTGGATGACCTATTAACTGTTACATCTGCTTTATATATTAATATTTTGGTAAATTGTGCAAGTAGAAATTGCACTTTCCCACCATTGTATTTATTTGATGTTGTCAATGTGATTATTGTTAAAGTTCAAGTTAAATTGTCTAAATCCTTAGGCTCTGCTGAGGAAAGCACAATGTTTCTTGTAAGATTTCTGAATCATAAAAAAGATGTACATCTGCACTTCTGTAATAAGTTGTACTTTGTTAAATTAGCCTTTATTGTTTGATTTATAGGTTGAAATCTATATCATTATCCTAAATATTTTTCTGGGATCATTGGCAATAAAGTGCAATAACATTACACCACCACAGTTCATGTAATGAGTATAGCTTTGGCTCCGTCTTGCCATGAGAAAGGTATACAATACCTAAAAGTTCATTTCTGACACCTGCTTGTGTCCGTGAAGATGCTTTGATTGAAATGTTCTCAAAAGAAAACGTATCTATCTTGTATTTTCTGTTCCCAGAGCTGTACTGCTGAGTAAAACACACACCCATAAATGCGTTCTAACTTTGTGCTGGGTCATCTCATAGATCCGATCTGTAAATTGGCCTGGAGTCGTCACCTGCTTCTCTCCGTAGCAATAGATACATTTAATGAGATATTGTGAAGCTTCCAGGCAACGCAAGAACAACTTCACACAATTCTGCGGCAGACCCTCCCAGAAAAGTTACTAAATGCATCTTTAAACTAGGTATTCTCCGGTCAAGTTCATTCATCTAAATGCACTGATGCAACCTCTATCTTAGACCACTATACATCATTTTTACAAGAATACCTTCGAAACCATTTCTGTCTAAGTTTGGTCCACACATATTTGCTGCCTCTCTCCCTTCATTAAGAAAAAGTTGGCAAACACTCCCTGATCTCCAGGCCTGGGCTCCATTAGACATTTCACCATACATAATCCCATTAAAAGCTCTCGGTTGTGGAGTGGAGCTGTTGGCAGACTGCTGTGCTTCTCTGTTGAAAATCAGCCAAAGTCATTGTCATTGCGTTGGCTCTTCAGTGAGGGTGAATGAATAGGGCTGATATGAGACTATGGGCCGTGAGAGGGGCACAGAGCCGAGGGGACTGGGCTACCATTGTGTGGTTTTGTCCATGTGTGAACTGTGTGACTTTATTAATGTCCACTTCATTCTCCACACATGGATTTGACACACTCTGGATTAATGGGTCAGTGGAAGTGCAAGAGGAAATGGGGCATGCTTTTACCTCATCCAGACTATGAAATATCTCTGGTGCTATTACATATGGACCAGTCATAATAGGAGGTATTGATCGTATCTGAAACCATAAAAAGTGAGCTCATTGAAACGCCAAAAGGGTTGTTAAACTGTTTTATTATTAAAGGCGCTGTACCTGATGTTCTTTTGTTTTTGAAGGACAAATATACTAAATTGACTTTTCTGAGCTTTTAACCATGTTCTAACATGTTCCATTATCACAAAGATGGAGTTGCTTTTAGCTTCATTCATGCAAGTTTGATCAATCCTGGTTAGAAAAATTCTCAATCCTTTGACTGTCAATAACACTCTCTGCTAAATTCCCCCAATGAGTGATGGTTTTCCAATAACTGAGAATCTTCTCCTGTTTTGAGTCCTTAAATCATTGCCAGACTCGTTCTGAGCATTTCTGCCGTCTAAATTTAACCCTTATGACTTATAGAAGTTAAAGAAGAAAAGTTGAAGTATGATATTTTTGGTTATTGTAGTTACAGGCTAGGACCAGAAGATTAGGAATCGGCTCACTAGAGGGAGGTGGGACAAAGTTTAAAACACAAAACACGGTAGACAGAGATATGGTGCAGGATGTGAATGTATTGAAGGAATAACAGGGAATATTTACAGTATTTACAATATTTACAAGAACAAGATGGGATAACAGTGCAGTTCAGGTAAAATGTCCGTAGTAGCCAGTGTGAGGTTATTTTGATATTGTCCAGGGGTGTTAATGTGAATGAATAGAATGTCCAGCGAGATTTGTGTATTGCAGATTATGTGGTATGGGTGAGCAGGCTACTTTGCCTCCTACCGCACTGTAGGAGGTTTTAAGGTTGCAGCTCTCCGGGCTCGGGCAGCTCGCCATCCAATGAGGAATAGAACCAGTTGATCTGGATCAATCCACCCGAAGTAGGAGTAAGGGTGGTAGTAGTAGTAGTAGGGGTAGGAGTAGAGTAGGGTAGGACCTGGCCTGTGTAAAGCAGGACCAATAATTAGCATCATATTAAACAACTGTGCTAATCCATAACAAATAATTTCAGTACATGTACATTTTCTTTTCTATACCATGGTAATGATGATAATAATTATTAATTTAACATTCAGTATTCATTTGCACCATAATTCACAATGCTAATATTCAATATTCAATGACATGTCATATGTTTCAATTACAATAATAACAAATTACAAATCAAATAGATAGCAACAATGGAAATCGGACAAGTGTTATTAGCGCCCGCGCCAACTAACACCCGTCAACTACCAATTGAAATGGATGGGAGGCTAGCGCTAGCATGCTAGCTCCCTCTAACACAAACAAACAACAATCGACACTCACCAGTCCCTCTTTTGTTTCATTTATTCAGCCGATGGCCGGATTATCACCACGGTAGGGACGACTAGAAGGTTAAAAGGCATGGCAGTCACTTTCAATGTTCAAACAGTTCAAAATATGACGATATAAAGCGGCAAAACGCGTACCTGTAGCTGCTCGGTCTCAGGCGGCACCCACGCGCACACACACACTCAATGACTGGCGCGCGCCATCTTAACAAACGCGCTGACGCTGCGGAAGTCTCGCCTGAGCGCTACGAAATCACGCGATGTTACAGACTTTTTTTTCTTTAGGACCGCGTCGCAATGAAAAAGGCAGAGAGGTGCGGATGGCGAAAATAACCCGGGTTACATAAACATGATTACTACAAAGTGCTGGGATAACTCACATTTCTTCACAAATGCATTTTTTGCCTGTGTAAGCGTTATGCAGCCAGTACTTGGCGCCTGAACTCAGTAAGTGCCGGAGCCGCGGGGAAACAGCAACAGATACAGATGTTGAATTTGTTTTTTGTTTTTTATTTTAAAGAAAATTAAAATAGTTTTAAAACATGAGATGCTAAACTAAAGGTACTCAAGAGCATGGTTAAAAGCTAATAACAATAAAAAAAGCATAATATAATAGTTAAAACAGAACTTAAAAGTGTTTGTTGCAGTACACAGTTATTGCTCACTAATGCATTACCAGCATCTTAATTATTCACCCCAGTCAGTTTATAAGCGCTTTTCACAACTCCATCATGCCAGAGTGTGTTTTGCAGTCACAGTAAAGCCAACTAGCATGTTAACTGCACACTTCCTGCTTAGTGGAGAATAAAGCACTCTGTAAAATTAGATGTAAAGTCAACACAATGGACTAATTTTTACCCAAACAAATGCTTTTACAATGTATCTGTTCTGTGGAAAAACAGATTACAGAGTACAGTCCCTTTTAAATATGAAGGTTCAATTTAGGGGTACATTTTATTGATGACGTGTAGCTGGACGATTAGAAAGATTTGACCTTGCTAGGTTAATCGCAACTGAATACTCGCAATTAACAAATCGCAAAAACGGCAATTAAGTGACATCATTTTTTTTGTGCCTTGTTCTATGTAAAAGCTGCTTACTCTGTAGTTTATACCTCTGCAAACATGCATGTGATTCTTTGATTAGTTTATCAGTCCATCTTTCAGTCTTCTTGCAAATGTTTATGCTCCTGGACCTGTTTAAAATGTTGAACAGAATGAAAACATTAATCGCAAATCTAATAGCAATGTCAATGCTTGTCTGAAATATTGCATGGATATCATATTTTGCCAAAATCCTTCAGCTCTACTGTGGAGAGGGGGTCAAGCTCACAGTAAAAATGCATGTTTTTCAAGGTATTTTTGAGGAATTAAACAGCATTAATTGAATAACTGCATGATATATACGTTTAATACAATACTGTGGTTCATGCAGGCAAGAAATAACACAAACAAGCAGGTGGGAACAAAATTAGTGTACCTTTAATCCTCAGAGTTTAGGACATTTTGATATACATTACTTTCATTGTCTTCACCTTTGAAAATTTAGAAGGATGAGGGAGCAGCATGAAGTGTAGTCATGATAATAGGCTCTGCAGATTATCACTCTGACCTCTGCATACATCTAACTATAAAATAAACAGTGATGCAATGGCGTGTGTAGGTAAAACTGTCAGGATCAATCTGCTGAAGACGCCTCTCCACTTTGAAAAGCCAAAGCCTTGTTCATACTGACTGCATAGAGTGCAATTACTGTGAAGAGATGGAGTTTTGGAGGTGAAATCTGCCAGTCCACGTAATGATAAGTGAAAATGTGTCAAAGGTAATGGCAATGGCTCATTTGCATGTCTCTTTTAAATGAGGGTTCAAATGTGAAAGAAGGGCCATTATTACCGAGGAAAAGCATCTGTTTGTAATTAGGCCTTAAGCTTTTATAGCCGTCTGCTCATTGCTCATTAAACCCTCACAATCATGCTTTTTACAATAATACAACGATGTGTTTACAAGAGGCTCTGCTGCAGATACGGACACTGGAATAAGCTGCATTCCATTATACGGTTACTTACTCTTGCACATTTCCTGAATTGTATAACCTACAATCAAACCTTTTGCATAAAAAGTGTTATACTAATTAATTAAGAAACTAATTAATTAAGACTTTGGAATAAGACGGGCTGCACAATTAATAATAATTTGTATTATGTATGTATTATGATTACAATTATGGTTCCAATCAAGAACAATAATGGTGATGGTGTGCTGATCCACAACTGATTAAAGGTGCTCTATATATCGTTTCTGGTGGAGGGTCTGCCATCTGCCTATTACCATAGAAATGTTACTGCTTTGCCTGTAATTTTCCACAGTATGGCATTAAACTAGCCTATCAACATGACAGTCCGATCTGGTGAGAGGCAAGCCCGATCACAGTAAGAATGTTTTTCAGGGCTTTTTGGCAATAAAAACATCTAATTCGATAAACACCTGAAAAGTATAGCGCTTTTAAAACATGAATCACAAAAGATTACACAAAATAAGTCTATACTTCCTACAGGTTAACTTTTCACAGTACAAAAATAACGATTAAAAAGGTCAATATCAGTTATGACCCAATTTAAACTATCTGCACTTCTACTTTTTTCATTGATATGCTATCGATCTGCTTGTGTTCCAGCTGCGCCCGGGTGAGGCCTTCGCCGTGTACCACACCAGTCCCACGCTCTCGTCCCTGTCCAAACCAGTGGTGCTGTGGACGCAACAAGACGTGTGCAAGTGGCTCAAGAAACACTGTCCCCACAACTACCTGACCTACGTAGAAGCTTTCTCACATCACGCCATCACAGGTACACCATCTGTTATGTGTGTGCAGCAGCTTCACAGCTTGTCTGGGTTCAGTTGTTCAGAGTTCTATAAATACAAAGGGCATTAGTTGTCTGAACCTGAACAGCAGTACACTTATAGTTTATGTATTATGCTATGAAAAAAAAACAGCATTCAGTTAGACCAAGAAGTAGACAAAGTACAGCTCGAGATGTTATCCCTTTACAGTCCCATTAAAAAGTTACAAAATATTGTTATTGGGGGGTAAAAGTCCTCAAACTGTTGCATATGTATAACAGGAAGCTGAAACCCATGAGTAATAAAGAAAGTATTGGTTGTTTAGTTTAGTTTGTTTATATGGCATTGTGGTTCAGTTCTGTTTTCAAAAGACATTAAAAAGGGGCATTGAAAGTGTGACAACAGCAGGGAGTGAACAGATGCACACTCTATGTGGGCGCCATCATTTGCTTCTGATAAAGTAAATATTATTTATCAACAGCAAATGAAGCCAAACTGATGCGACAAAAGCTGCACCTCTCGCCGACTTTATTTTTAGGTTTATGGTCACACGGATTAGCTTTTTCAGCTGGAAACAGGTTTACACTCAAATCTCCAAAGAAGATTCAAAAGGCATTCATGTGCGCTAACTCAAGCAGCGCGGCTTATTTTTGGAAGAAGAATAGAAATATCCATGCCGTGTTAATAGTTCAGGCTCTCTCACTGCCACCAAATGTTGCTGATTTTCCTCCACCACAAACAGACAGAGGGACACTATAATAAGCTATTAGGCAAATGGTGAGCTCAGCAGCCTTGACCAAGCAGACGCTACAGCAGTTCCTTTTATAGCATCTTGTGGAGAACAGATTGCCACTCGGAGCCGAAGGGTCAGTCACCACACGCCAACACGCATATGCACAACCCACTCAGCTACACTGTTTGTTTCCGTTTATTCTAGAGAACATATTGCATTCAATTTCATAAAAAGTGGTTTAGTATTGATATCTACCTGGTGAAATCTAATAAATAAAACAATAAAATGACTTTATGTTGTCTAAATTCACTGATATTTGACAGGTTTGTTAAAAACCTGTTGATAATTTGGTAGTTTTCGACTGTTATGTACAAACCGTGGATTACAATGAACCCAATTGCGTTATTTTACAAACCACAGAACACAAGCAACATTTATTTTACTGAGCTCCTGAACCTGGCTCCTGTAATGATCTCATCTCTGTTTATGCATGATAACACTGGTGTTTCTAGAGCAAATGTGTAATAAATAAATGTGGGGTTTTGTCCTCATTCATATCAAAGGAACTATTGAAAAGCCCCACCTTCATTAACACAGAGAGACACACACTGTTTTTCATCTGGGCCTAGTGACCCAGATGTAATGATAGCTTTCAAACAGTGTCAGGATAAATGCACCATAATTGTAGCACACGCGCTGCCTCAGGATATTAATCCATGTTATGTTGTGTCTCCTTTTGTGGCATTTTGAGTCTGTCCTAATTACAGCCATAGCCTCTTTCAGGTTATTAGAGTAACAACTGCACAATACACTGGGTGGGGATTTCTTTTCTTGTTGCTTGTGTTCATTGTAGATTGATTGTTAAATTAATGGGGCAGTTCAGGTTCAAGGACCACAGCTTAAATATTACTTTAATATGGATGAAGATGATGGTGATCATGGTAGACAACGTGATATTCAAAGGCCGGTTTGGGATTTCTGAGAAGGCGATAGATTATATCCCCCTGGAAGAAGGGCACGTAAACGAGAAGACTTACGATAACCACAGTATAACTCATCTTCTTTAGTTGTGAAATTTATAGTCAGCACTGGAAAGTAGGTTGGGAGGTTGAAATTACAATGTCCTGGTTATTGAGGCCTAAAATATCTGTCATAAAATGTAAATCTCAGGTTATTATTCTTTATTTAATCTTGGAAAATCCTATTACCTATCTTTTATTTAAAGAAGTCATTTCCAAGACAACAGCACAGTTCAGTCAGTTCAGTTATAACAAAAGAAATGTATAAACTCAACATCACAATTAATTTAATTAAAATAATAGAATGACTACATGCGCATCTGCTTTTACCACCTCCAACACTTTCCACTTCCCGAGATAGGATGTTGGAGCTAAAAATAACACCCGAAATACAAATCAAGAATACATAGAGTTCTTTTTTGCCCTGGTATGAATTTACATTAGCTCAGCGTCATGGTCTAAACTCTGCCCAGCAAGACTCAACTGCTGGGAGCTATAGATTATGAGGAATATGAAATTTGACGTAAAGCTATCAGTGGTGCCTCCAGATGTCATGTCATAGATTGAGTCCAGCGGCTGCATACATTTACACATTTTATTATTTTCCTTCAGTGTGGGGCTTATAAAGAGGAGATAGGAGACATAAGAAGAGGCACATTTGACACACCTGAACATTTCATCTAGATTCTCTGCATGCTTCTTTGTTATTATCAGTTTTTATGATCGACTACAACACGGGGGAAATGAATAATCTCTGTTTCATTTAATCAGACAAAAATATGTCACAGTTTATGGGACCGATCACAAAGAGTGTACAGGCTAATCAGTCGTTCAAGCAAACTGCTGAGGATAATCCAAAAAATATATAAACACTTACATAGACATTATCTATTGTACTGGTCTATTTACCCATGCAGTCTGTGTCTTTATAGCCCGAACAGCAGTAATAAAGTTGTCATAACATAACCCGCTATATTATGCATCCGTCACGTCTCCTAAACTTTCTCCTGCTCCCACGCCCCCACTGACCCATATGCGGTGCGTACATGTCCGATATATTTGTAAAATCCAAACATCGCTAAAATCTGATGCAGCTCAACTATTACGCATAGGGATTTTCTTCTGGCCAATAGGCGAGCACAGTTTTTAGTTTTTTGTTTGTTTTCCCTCCCATCAGAGGGATGTATAAACCAGGCTGAAGAAGCTGTTTGGATGAGTGGCAAAACATGTTCACTCCAAAAACTTTGTCCAGTTAGCATAATTAAACCTTCTTTTGCCATAAGGAAGCAGAAATGAACGGAAAACAAACAAATTGGTGCTTTTATATAAATAATGTTGAATTGAAAAAGGTTTGCATTCTTTGTTACAACAGAACATGATTGATTGGATATAAGTAACAATATGCTTTTTATTCAGTATCAATTTGCTTAAATGCAGCTTTAAAACTAGATGAAACCCAAGACACAACTTAATCAGACACGAGACTAAAAACAATTAAAAATCCACACTTGTCTCAAGAACCAAGAACAATGTGTCGTACTCATCCCACTATTTGAGAACCACTTGACCAGACAGACTCGTTTCAACTGATTTAACCTAAAGGTTGTTCTTCGCAGGGATCCCATCACATTCCCTCTTCTTAAAAAGCTTTTTACACTATTTTACAAGTCATTATGGGCCAGGCCTGAACAAAAACAGCTCTGGAGACAATGTTAATAAGCAATTTATTTGGAGTCTAAATTGAGAGAAGCAGTCCTCTTTGTTTTCAGTGTCTTTTCTCTCCCTTTGACATGACTGCTTTGCCTACTATCTGCAGGCAATTATTAGCAGCCGTATTAAGTCTGTCTACAGGGAATTGATTTGAACTCTATTCATGTGCTCTGTCTCAATTGTACAGATACACACCGACCAAGGACAATGTTTCTAGGGCATGGTTAAGCTTTTGCACGAGTAACAGACGCTGAGAAAATTGAGTAGCTACATGTCAAAAATATATATAGTTCACAAATAAGAAGATTTTCCCAGCAACTGACGGGGAAATTGCAGGTTAGGTGCCACTTTGAAACAGAAAGACAACCATTCACAAAAATGTTTAAAACCAAACCAAACATGGCAACAATGCACTGTTGATTAAACTCTTAAAACAGATCATTGTTGTCATGTTGTTAGTGCAGAGAAGTGTTGTAAGACAGTATGAGAAAAACCTTTTATCAACTTGATATGGGTCTTGTACTGCAAATCACAACTGAATGTTTTGGGATGTGAAAATAATAATAATTGTCTTCATCTGTCTGCTGAACACTGAACTTCATGTAATCATTCAGCATTCCTCACTGTGTTTTTTGAGGGAAAATACATGGATGTTTTGACAAATAATTTGTTTCTTCAGTACTATTGTAATACAGACTGAAAAAAAACAACTGGCAAATAATTTTATTTTAGTTGAGAAGGGGCAATGAGTAGTTAATTTTTTACTTTAAACAAAATGTCACAAACATTGTATTCTGGACTATTCTAAGTTTAAAATGGGACTCCAATATTGACTCAGATAACATAAAACATAGCATAACATAAGGACAAAAATGTGAATTATAGAAAGTAGGGCTGCACAATTGATCAGTTGTGATATCAATTCAAAATCGAATTGATATCACAATTTGAATGGGTACAATTAGCAAATCACTAAGGCTGTAATTTTTGAAGCTCTGTAATTTCCTCTGCAGTTTAGATTTATTAAATCATGAAATTAGAAAGCTACAAAAATGTGACTAATAGCGGCAAAAACATTATTAAAAGTGACAAATTGCAACGAAAAGTGACAAAAACGACACTACAAGAGACAGACGTGACAAAAAAAGCAAATAATACATTCCAATAATATATTCCAGTTTATATTTGTTAAAAACATGTTCAGAAACAAGCAAAAAATGTGACTGAAAGCTACAAAAAGGCGACTAAAAGCAACTTAAGGTCACAAAACTCAACAAAAATGTGACCAAAAAATGCATCTGAAAGCCATAAAAACGTGGCTTAAAGTGACCAAAGCACAGCTAAAAGGAACAATGTGTCTCAAAGTGACAAAAAATGTGACTTAAAGCAACAAAAACGTGCCTAAATGCCACAAACGTGACTAAAAGTGACAAAAACGCAACTACGAGTGACAAAAACGTGACTCAAAGTGACAAATACTCGACTCTAAGTGACAAAAATGTGACTAAAAATGCCAGAAACATTCTGGAACATGTGGTCATTTTATTAGTTTGTCAGTACATATTTCAGTCTTTTTGTCAATGCCCCTGGTCACTTTTAAAATGTGAACAGAATACATTTTTAAAACATAAATTGCAAATCTAATAGCAATTGCAAAACTGGTCAAAAAGATTGCTGTTAAATATTTTTCTCAAATCATGCAACCCTAATAAAACTCTAACACTAGAATTCTGATGGCCAGAGTTTTACCTTATTTGAAGCGCTATTGATGGATCCATTTAGCCTTTTCTCGTCACATTATTAAATCTCTCACGTTTATCCTGAGTCTCTGAGGGAACTTCCACTGTGCCTTTTCCATCTTACAGCGTGTGTGATATTCAAAGTCTGCATGTCCTTCCTGTGTCACTCACGCGTCGTACTGAATCTTAAGTTTTCTGCAAATAACCAAACACACAATCAGTGAAGCTATTTAAGCGATAGGCATAGTCTGTGCATATGTTCGATTGAAACAACACCTTGCACCTCACATTTAACGCCGTGGTAATTTTATGTTTGTTTGCGATTTGCATTGTGAATCCTAATTAACAGTAAAGACCCTCTCGTTACACTGCGCCGTAATAAAATGATTTGCAGGGAGGAAATGGCGAGTGAACAGGATAATATGGACAGGGCCTGTATGAGTAATGAGTATAATTACGGGTCGGGCGGTGCAGGTATGATGGATTCTTCTCTGCCTGCCGCGGTGAAGGACACGGCCCGTCGTGTAGCGCGCGTCCGGACTGGTGTCGTCGAGCCCGGTCCGACTGTTGATGCCGCTTTCTGTGGGTAATGGTATGTTAAATGTGAGAGTCCCCAGGGTTAACGGTTAAAATGTGTTGTAAAGCGCACTCGTCGAAAAACAGACTACTCCGCACCAATACAGATGAGGCACTTAGACGGGGGATAAGAAGCAGGGGGCCGGGGATATTAGGAAATGTTTGGGCTGGCAGAACATAAGCATTACTTGACCTTTGCTGTGAAAATGGCAAATGTAAGATGTACCGCACAATCTGAATATAAAGAGCATAGTCCAGACTCAGAGATGGTAAAATAATAGCAACTTTACTGTGATTGCTTGAAGGGGATAGGCTTTGCTTGGTTTCTAAAGGCCAATTAAATGTAATACAGATGGGGAGCAGCTAAAAAGACTTCAGATTGTTGTGTAATACAATCTAGGGTAGAGTCAGTTATAGAAATGATCAGATTCAACATTTGTGCCTGTATGGCAAAGTACAATGTAATAGGGTTGCACAATGAATCGACTCGAAATTGCAGTTTGAATGGATGCAATTAGCTAATCGCAGAGGTTGCAATTTTTGAAGTGCAATATTGCCCTTCATAAACAACAAAACACCCTGCTAATCTTGAAGTTTAGATGTTAAGACATGTTCTGAAACAAGTGACAAACCAACCAAAAGCGGAAAAAAAGCGTCTAAAAGCATCAAAAAGTGTCAAATGTGACTAAAATGCAACTAAAAGACACAAATGTGATTCAAAGCGACAGAACATACCAGACAGTGACAAAGAAATGCGTCAAAAACGTGACTATAACTGACTAAAACGGTAAAAAACGTGACAAGAAACGGCACAAAAACACATCAAAAAGTGTCAAAAATGCTTCTGAACATGTCAAAAACATGACTAAAACAACTTTAAGGGACAAAAATGCAACTTAAAGAGACAAAACGCAGCTAAAAGGGGCTAAAAAGCAACTAAAAGTGTAAAAAACGTGACAGAAACCATAAAAAATGTTAGTTACACAGACAAAAGAAATTATTAAGAGACAATAATGCAATTTAAATAATATAATCGCAATTGCAATACAAGTCAGAAAATACACAATTAGATTTTTTTGGGGATTATGACATCAATACATTCCAAAATCTGAAAACCATTGATTGTTTTTTGCATTAAATTCATTATGTCACCACAGTGTGTCCCCACAAATATCATTTGTCATAAACTTCAACATTTTTATTGGACTGAAGGATAGTCACTGTGAATGTCTTTTCCCGAGTGATAAAACATTCTGTCTAAACTGTGATTCCATTCCATTCTTATTTTATCTTTTGTTTTCCCAGGGCGGGCATTGCTTCGGTTAAACGGAGAGAAGTTGGAAAGAATGGGGATTGTTCAGGAGACGCTCAGACAGGAAGTCCTACAGCAAGTCCTGCAGCTGCAAGTGCGAGAAGAAGTTCGCAACCTGCAGCTCCTTAGCAGAAGTAAGTAATGTGTGATAGGTTAAGGATTAACTCTAAAATGTTTACTAAACGTCAAATTTTACTGTGGTTTATAACTTTAAATTTGCAATATTCAAACAGTCAATGTATCATTTGAGGAAAGGTGATCTTGTTCAGACAAAACGACCCAAAGAAAGCGGCTAAGCAAAAGAAAAACAATATGTAAGTCTAAAGTGTTGAGTGAGTCTGGCCCAAAGTGCCTGCTGTGACAGCCGTGGGCCGCAGCACTCAAGTGTGGTTATTTGTGTGGGGTTGTATACGGCTCTATTGATGTGAACTGTTGATTTGTGGCCCCTGCCTCTGAATGATGCCTTTTCTAAACACTTTTATTGTCAGCCATCAATTCAACAGCGCAGTTCATCACAACTGACCTAGATACAGTGAACCACACACTTTACTAGAGAGTAATCATGAAAATATGTGTTCTGATGTCATTTAAAAAAACAACATTATGTATACAATAATATGTGCTTGCAAGTACAAATGTACAATTATTTAATCAATGCAGTAGAAAACAATAAGTCTTATGAATTAGACCCTTTTAAAACACAAAACGCAGAACACAAGTGTCAAGACAAAATAATATAAAAAACAAGGAAATGAAATGACGGCACATCTAGCCCACTGGTCTTTTGTAATTTTGACTTTATTTAGAGTATTATTATCTATTGTAAATATAAATTATAGTTTTGTGCCAATCAAGTAGCCATTTGTGGGAGTTGAAAAATCTGTTGAAAATTACAGGAAGTAAAAACAAATTGATGACATCACACTGGGGACAAAGGTAGAGCATTACACAAAATATTATTTAAAAAAAAATCCTTTTAACACTAATTCAACAAAATAAAAGTGCTCACATGTATTTTATTTGTTAAAAATAATAATAATAATAATAATAATAATAATAATATGTGACATTAGATGAGTTTTCCTAATGATATTAATTTACAACCAAAAAGTAAAATTACAAACCTAAAGAAATTGCTAAACCGGGATACCATTTTTTGCTAAATTTTGAATATATTTCCATTTTAGTTAAATGCGCAGTCCAACCTGCTAACACATTTGCTGACTGTCACTTCCTCAACAATCCCTCTTTTGTTTCAACTAATGCTAATTCTCAATTTTGCGACAAATTAAAAATGTTGTCTACTTGAAAGAAAAAGTTTTCCAAAAAATGATCTAATACTTGTAATACTTTTATAGTCATCACACACCCTTTTCCCTTAATATCCTGAACCAAAGCACTGCATGGACATTTCAGTTAAAATTGTATGAATGTTCGTCATTATGTGATTGATTTTCTGTGACACGAGGGCCCTGCAGTTGATTGTGAGGTCGGCCGATGCTGTTTTTTGTGTTTCTTGATGGACTGAGAGCTCTTCAATCATTTTTCACATTCAAACAGAAAATGAAGTGGTTTTCTCTGGCAGTCAGGCTGCTGATTAGTGCGTCAAGAACTGTGATTGATAGAAATTGTACAAACAACTTGAGTTTTTCGTCTGTTCTCGCCCACCTTTTGGATTTCTGTCAACGTTTACAGATTGCAAAAATATAGAGGTGTGGAGTTCAAAATAAATGTAATTTAAATTTGTACTTTTTTAAAGCACTGCAACTTTTGAATAATATTACACATAGTTGGCCCCACGACAAAATGTCCCAAGTCATTTTTTGGCCTCATTCTACTCTCCAGACCCTGCTGCATCTTTAGGTATTACTGGCTCAATCACAAAGACTTTTACAACCAAAAAAAAAACACTTCCCTTTTGTCAGTCATTTCTATGTTAAATTTAATATTTCCATCTTGAATTTAAAGATATCAATTTGAAACTTCTCCAGTAGTTTACTCACTTAAATGTAAGAAAATATGTTATATGATGTTTTCGTATAGAAGTATGGTATTTTATATGTAAAAATGGCCAAAATTGGACATATTTGTGACTGAAACAAGACAAATGCAGAACAAGGTTTACATTTTTTGTTTTGTTTTGTAGACATATTTGTTATTTTTAAAAAATGACAGAGGATTTTGGATTTCTTATTTAGCTTTTGAGTAAACGAGATTTAATTGAAAATTGGCCCAAACACTCAACTTTCACCTCATTTTTGTGACTTCAAACTTGAATAAATCAGGCTTTGAATTAGATATCCACAACTCCATCTGTATGTGTTTCTGTTTTTGTAGAAATCTATGGATTCAAGTTGATCAAATTAAGTGATAAAACATCTTAAAATGTACAGTGTTTTTCCATTTTCCCAAAAACCTTGAAAAATGTCTTGCTGACGAAACGTTCTCAGCATAATCACAGTAAAGTCAAAATGGTAACAATAAATTCATTACACTTTTTTTAAATTATTAAAACCACTGCATGAATACAAATGCATAAAACCAATCTGTTTTACCTGTTTGTTTATTTACCTCATTTGCTCGAGGTTATCAATTCACTAGATTACAACATCAGTAATGACAATGACATTCAGCTAATCGGGTGTTTTGCCTTAGATTAACCTGGAATGCAGCACGAGTCGGAACAAAATTGAGCGGTGAGGAAAAAATAATTAAACTGCTGTAGGACACTTCTATTAAAAGTGCAATACAAATGTAATTTACCAGTCGAGCAGGCACAGACTTAGTGCGATGGGGGCAGGTTAATTTGCGGGTCCCATCTCACACCTGAGGTTCAGAGGGTTGGAGGGGAAGTGGAGGTGAGAGGGAAAGGCTGGTTTAACACGGACGATGAAATGTGAAGTGAAGGCTGCGGGTCAAAGCAGAGAAGGAGCTCTGCACTGCACACAACAGAGCACGCTCACATGACGTCTACAAGCACCAAATGTCTGTCTGTAACACGGTAACAAAGGCTGTAATGTTTATCATAATTAATAATGTTAGTTGTTGAAAAAACACCTTATTCTAGGGCTGCAAGAAACTTTTAACCCTGTAGTGTAGACAAACAAGAAATAATAGAATCAGTGTGTCAAGTTTGTCTATTTTAAATGAATGCTCTGCACTTGTCGCACCTTTTTTTCCAGCGTGTTTTTTATGCAGCCTATTTCAGTGGTTTTGTCTGGTCAGTAAAATCACAGATCTTTTTCCCAAATTGTGCAGCCCTAATTCATCCTCTTTAAATGTTCTTATAGCATGCATAACTTACATTATTCTTCTGTACATCTATTCCCTCGTTCACCCCTGTACTTAACACTTGGCACGCTCCTGATACATTCACAATGAAAGTGTGCTCTGCCTCAGTCGCCACGTTGGCTGTTAAAGATGATTTATCTCCCAAAGATCAGACAAAAATTAAATATCGATTTCTCAGTAACTTTTTAGAAAAGAGTGAAAAACAGATCGAGGATTCTGATCCTAGAGATGTTGGCACGATTTGACATGTCAGGCTTTAAATGTTCATTTCTTTAAGCATCTGTTGCAGTCAAACTGTGCCACTAGTAGCGTTATGTTTTCAAATGAATACTTTATCGGTGTTTGTGGATTGTGTTGCACCCAAATCAAATTCATCTAAATACATTACGCCAATTGTTTTTGTTTGTTTATTTATTTCAAACCTGCACATGCCACAATTTACAACACAGATTCACAGAAGCCATAGACAAGCGTACACAAGTTACTTTTAATCATGTCTTTGTCACTCTTAGTTGCGTTTTTGTCGCTTGTTGCAGAACATGTTTTTAAACTACAGTGTTCGCAGTTTTCTTGCAGAATTAGTTGTATGTGGAGAAAATGATTGCACTTTTTAATTTCTTCAGTTTCACTTTTTTTCACAATTGCAGCCATTGCGATTTGCTTGTGTCCATTCAAATTGCTATTTTGAACTGTGCTGCCCTACTTAAAATCTCAGGTGAATTTTGACGGCACCATATAAGAATTAGATCCAAACAGGACTATACAAAAGACTAAACAGTGCAAAACAACATCTTTATATGTACGATACAGAAAAGCTACAGGTATGTAATTGTTCAGAATGGATTTTGGTCATAAAGAAATAAAGAAACAGCCATATTTCTTTGATAATGGAGTAAAAAGTAAAAAGAGGTCAATGGATGACAGTGGAGAGGGGAGGACTTGGTGTCTGTGTCTTTGAGGCAGTAAACTGTATTGTGTGCTCTGTAATGCTAATCTTTGTCTGGGACTGAGCCAGTTGCTCCGAGCACCATAATAACATTTCACACTCGGCACAGAATCACATTAGTTTTGTTTCAGACAGATTGTATAAAATTGTCTTCTTCACAGAATAAAATCAAATACACTTAAAACATCTGTTAGAAAGAGAATGAGAGCAGGCTTTATGCTTTTATTGAGGAATCATTTTTAGAAAACCCAAACAAACCTTTTGTGCACAGACTGCACACACTTGAACTTATGAACAGTCACTGGTGTGACTTAATTACCCTGTAGCTGAGTTAAATGTATAACTACACGACAGAAACATACTTTAGCGTGTGTTTCATTGTATTGTTCTGTAACTGTCTATCAATTAACACAGCAAGATTTATTTGAAGTTCTTGTCACATGTCCATCAACGTGGTACAATTTAGATAGAAATGTACAACAGAACTGAACTTGAGAGCATTTTCCCAATATACTGTCAAAAGTTTATGATCAGCTGAATAAATGGCAAAAGTCACATTTTGCATGTTTGGATCTTAACAAAACTCCAAGTAAAGCTTCAATAAGCACCAAGAAATGGGAGTGAGAAAAAAAAAGTTTGAGTAAATGTTTTATTGAAAACAACAATTAAACTGAAATAGGCTGTTTTCCTGCTGATCAAAGGTTTTAGTACCAAAAAACAACCCTCTCACAACAGAAATCAAAGTCCCAAACATGAACTCAGTAATGAGTAGCGTCACTGTTATTGTTGATCACTTCAAACATTTGTTGCAGCATTCTTAATGCAAGTGTTTCCAGGAGGTGAGAGGGAACATTTCTCCAAGTGGTGAAGACGGCCTCACAAAGGGCATCTACTGTCTGGACCTGTGGTCCATTTTTGTAAACTTCCCTTGCCATTCATCCTCAAAGGTTCTCAAGTGGATTTAGATCAGGGGAACACACAGGATGGTCCAAAAGAGTGATGCTATCCCCCCTTAATTTGAAGTTCAGAATACGTCTTAAATAATCAAGCAACATACCAGTGTCGCTTCAGTGGCAGATGTCGTCTGATGTTTATTGGGCTGCAGTCGGCACCAGTAATGGCCTTACTTTGGGTTGAGGATCGTTCAGTGTCTCGACGGACAGACAATCGGATCCTCCAGCTCAGGGCTGGTGTCATTTTTTGGGTCTTTTTTTTTTTGTTCCATAACCATCAGGATCTTTTATTTTAGGATCTTTAAGAACGTTTTTTTTTTGCCTTTGCCATCAGAACATCCTGACAGCGTGAATGACAGAAAATGACACTGAATCCGCATTTTTGCACAGATTTGGGCTTTTAAAGGCATAACAGCATATTTAAGTTTAATAGTTGTTTTCAATCAAATGTTTACTCAAACGTTTTTTTGTCTTACTCCCATTTCTTATTATTGAAGCTCTACTTGGAACCTTGATGCCATTATGCAAAATGTGGTCTGGTCTAAACTTTTGATCGGGATTGTATAACATTAATACCATTGTCAATTGTCACTTTGTTAAATTAAACCACATAATGTAGAGCATTGTTTTTCAACCTTTTTCAGTCGCGGCACACTTTTTGGGTTGAAAAGATACCATGGCACACCATTTACTGAAACATCACCAAATCAGACCTTACACTGTATTTAAAAAAGTGGTATATAATGTGCTATAATGTCTGGGTCACTGTCTGGTTCTTTGACAGTATTTGTGATGTATTCTGTATCATAAGCTTGAATTAAATCAATCATTCAATCAACAGTGTAGTCTTACAAATCAAAACAAAAACATCTCATAAACTGACAAACATCATGTTGAAACTCATGAATACTGATACTGAGAGTACAATTGCAAGACAACCTTCTCCAGGGAGACTGGAAAGTAAATGTTATCGTAAGGATTCACTTTTTCACTTCAATATATCACTATTGCCATGGCAACATTTTATCAGTCACCCACAAATTCTGTATACCCAACACCGGCAATAATCAGGCAAAAGCAATGTTGTTTTTACTTCATTTTTTCTTCAGTGCCCATCACAGCTCTTATGTTAGCTAATATATACATGAAATACTGCAGACAAGCTGCAGCATCTTCATGTCATTATCTTGATCTCTATTTGAAAGAACAGATGCGACCAGGTGGTTTCCCTGACAGCCAGTCACCAAGCACACCACTACCAGGCGCTTGGCATTTTAGCTTTAAACCCACGTCTCCCGATAGAAAAGGCACCAGCTGTCCCTAAACTAGACAGATTTAAACAGATGACACTGGACAACCTGCACGATGGTGGGGCACAAGAGTGAATTGATATGAGGCTTGCACATCATGAGTGTAATTCCCTCTGTTATCCCCAATGGAGCAGCCTCTATGTGCAGAGAAGACTGAGAATAACGCAAGCGTTCCTGTTTTTGCTCTGTGTGTTATGCTTGCAATGTAATCCATATTGTAATGTGGTGTATTTGGCTGCTAAAGAGACAGCCCCGTGGTAACACTATGGTCAGGGTCTAAACCAAGTCTACTCCCCAAAGGCAATGATCATCTTTTTGTGCTTAAGGTTTTAAGGTGCCTCGTTGCTGCTAATTACTACTGAGAGCAGATGGGAGCATACAAACTCAGCTTTTGATGAAATATTGATGTGATCTGAAGGAAGAAAGGAGTGGCGTTATAAAGATATAGCAACATCCACAGGCAGGTGTCTCCCACCCACTGGGTCCTTACTCTCAGAGCTGTCCAGATGTTCCTGCTTGAGTCTCAAGTCACTGCAGGCTTTAGGCTAAAGAAGACAGCATCCTTTAAATCGACACACACAGTCTGCAATATGAATACTACACCACAATTGTACACCGCATAATACAAACAAAAACATAGGTAGTAGCTCGTCATATTCTTCAGTGCTCTTCTTTGGAATTTTTTGTACATTTTGGTTAAAAACATGGGATGCAAGATCACTATGTTCACCTATTGTCAGGGGTTTGTTTTTATGTATTTATCTTTGTGTTCCAATATTGTGCAAATTAACATGTAAAAAAAATTCTATATGAGGCGATTACTGTGGAGAAAGAATCTGCATTGATGTATTTAATGTATCATTTAACCTATACGCATTCATTTTTTTCTGTTTTTTCTGTAGCCTCCTTTGGAAACTTCTCGTAGCTGTGCTTGGCCGTCCCGTCCCTCATCACATCACAACGTAGATCTATGGGGCCCCAAAGACACTGCTGTCCTAAAACAGGAGCAGGAGCCTGGACCAGGGTTTGGTCTATACCGACCGTCAAGAGGATTCTCATTCACCTCAGACAAGACTGTTTTCAGACTCAGAGGCTAACTGTGATGTAGTAAATCCAAAAGCCGTTTTAACAGATTAGTTAGAAAACAACTCAATATACACTGTAAATCTGTAAAGACCGTAACTGTAGCGTTTAGGGAGATGCTAAAAATGATTATACTTGATGTAGCAATAGTTCTTATGTAAAAGGCTAAACTTGGTATTTTATACTGTAATCTAAGGTAAAGGGTTAGTGACATAACTAAATGGAAGCACAGTGCAATGTTCAATCAAATATTTGTCAACTAATGCATGTCATATATTTATAACAAAACATGCAGCTTATCTATTTTTCCATTTTTTATGTTTCGCCTAAATTGGAATTCTGGTGACACCCCTGAACCAACAGAGGGCATACCTGTAGAAGTAGAAACACAGCATATTAAACTATATAAAAGCACATTTCATCCTGTAGTTGGCAGAACTGTGGAGGTTGATAGTGTAAGAATAAAATGCATATAGAAAATTTGCATTTGGGAAGGGTATAGTTATTTTCAAACAAAACCAGACAAAGGGCGCCTCTGCTGTATTTTTCAATCTATCTGTCTCTTGTGACAAACTGTGATTCCAAATGCGTGGATCCACAAAGCATGACAGCTCCAGAGACAGAATCTGGCACATACGGTGATGTTTGAAGTAACTGTAAGCAGCAGACAGCTCTGAGAGGGCCATTAGGACACAAAAGTATAAATAACCAACAAAACTTCCCCTTTGTCATGAGTCCTTTGAAGTACTGTGAGTAAAGACTTATCTGGGAGAAGAGTCACCACTGTTTTGGATTACATGATGTTTTTATATATTTGAAATGGGGAGAAAAAGGAAAAAATGGTTGTCAGTTAATTTTTGGACTGTTTAAAATAATTGACATTGTGAACTGTTTTCTTTATATGTATTAAAATGTATTAAAAATGTGGAAAATGTCTTTTCAAAATTAAAAAAAAATGATTGCAGTAATGTATTTCGACTCAGATTTATTATTTTTTTTTTTACATTCTTACACTGGTAACAATTGAGGGGTTGTTATTGCAGAGGGCCTTTCTGGCAGGGTACACCAAGGACTATGGTGTCATACTCTCCAACAGTAAATCTCATATATTAGAAAAATGAATATAATAGAATATTAGAAAATGTTTGTTAGTGCTGTTAGTGTGTATCGTTACGTGGTAGTTGAAGGCCAGTGTTAATCTGCAAAAGTGATACAAAAAGTGATATTTGTGGTACTTATAGTGTTAGCTTTAGTGATAGCATTGCTACATGTATTGGTGCTGACAGTGGTGTTACAGGTGTATAAAATGGTGGAGTAGTGCTATTAGCCATAGTGTTGGATAAAATAGCATTTCTGTGCCAGTCAGACATTACCAGTTCATCTCTTGCTCATCAGAGGTACTACACACCTACAGTGGAAACAGAGCCAGGCTGGACTGGACTGGACTGCACACAGTCACAATGTTTTTTTCCTGTTTTAGTACAACATTGTTATTTTTAAACTTGATTATTATGCAATAACAACGTTATGTGGATTAAATATATATATATACACACACACACACACACACACACACACACATATATATATATATAGAGAGAGAGAGAGAGAGAGAGAGAGAGAGAGAGAGAGAGAGAGAGAGAGAGAGAGAAATTGATTACATCTATATTACATATATAGAAATAAAAATATAACCTTTAATAATAGTGATCTATGTACACAGGTAGCTTTTCAATAACAATCAATGGCGGCTCCTGCCTAATGTCACTGGGGGTGCTATGGTCAGTGCAATGTCCCGTCAAAGGGATCAAAGCTCACAAACAATTCAACGCAATACCACTTTAACCCACTAGATGGTAGACACACAAATGAATAAGAATCACGCGAATAAACGTGAATAATTTCATGATATTTATGTCATTTATCTGCTCTCCTCACCCGTAACACAAGAGGATGTTTTATGTCCTCTAGGCTTACAAGAAGCACACAAGATCAGAAATCTCAACTTAAATTTAGTTAGCCTTTAGCTCGGATGCCAGTTTTACGCACTTATCATCACCTAACGTTATATTAAAATACCAAATGGTTTATAAACTCAATAAGCCACTTAATGAGGCTTTGACTTCCTTAATGTGGTCAATGAGTTGGTACCAGCTGACAATCTTTGGAGTGTATATTTTGCGGGCTAATGCTAACAATACATCGGAAAATACATCACACTGCCACCGGAGTCCCTCAAATCATACCAGACTAGCAGAGTAGCTAATGTTAAGTGACCGATAACATGAGAATGGAACTTCACGTCTGCCAGCGTGAAACAAGAGACAGGAGCAGAAAAAGAAGGCGTGGTTACGTAATTTAGCTAGGATTTGCACTATGACCAGCTCCGCGAAAATCCATGATTTTATAACTTACCACATTTTGATGAAACTTGCTTGATGTTAATCATTTGAATGCCAATTAAAAATAACTTTCTTTCAAAGATGAAAAGTTTTCAGAACATATTATCCATCCATGTCCATGTTGGAAAGCCATGATGACGACTGATGAACGTGACTTGCGTAACCACGTACACGTACATGACGACAGCGAGCTCAAGCCATGGATGTATATGGTTCTATGGCACGAGCTCCTGAAGGTGTAACTTTGAAAAAGCGCCCCTTACATTTGATTGACTCTGTGCACAGAACGTCAGTTGGTTTGTTTACTTTTAAATTGTTATGCATTAGCGTTAGCATTGAGACACAAACACGTCCCTTTCTAAACACACAAGTGTCCTTTGGTGAAGTACTTGTAGTACTTGTGTTGTAAAGTCTTTAACATGTTTCAGAGACGTCCAGCACAACTCACTGTTCACTGCACGATCTGTCATGTATTCATTTAAGACTGACTGGACAAGAACCCCAATGAATTAGATAGGAAGTACTGAGCTAGCCATTAACAAAAAATAAACAGATCAACTGCCACCTTGTGCACATAGTCAATGCACCAGCCGCTCCCGTTCAATTGACTATGTGCACAAGGTATCAAGTTATTTATCCAGTTTTGTCCGGACCATTTTAGGAGTTTTGTGTGAAATTATGTCAAATTTTCTTTTTTCCTCTATGTTTTGAGTTGTTGCAATACACACAAAGGAAATAAACATTTGTATAGCAAAACATGTCAATACTTTTCAGGGAGACATACTTTCAGGGCTGCCACACTTTCAGCCATGATTGTACATCTGCTACTTAACCGGCTGAATTTTAAAGTGCTAACAGAAACGGTAATTTTGCCAGTGAAGCCTAAGGCCCAATGTCACTGGGATAGGCTCCAGTCACCCGCGACCCCGGGAATAAGCGGTAGAAAATGAAAGAAAATGAATTAGTACTTCCTATGTCTGCACAGTATTTAATTGTATGTTTATTATTTATTATATTCAGTTATGTAGCCATAACTGAAGAAAAAAAATTTACAAGAAAGGTTGACAATAACTTTTGTCTTACTCATGAAAATCTCGAAAGCAGTTCTTCCTCTTGCTGAGGCACAAGTGGACTTTGCACTTTGTACATTTATTTACAGTTAGGCCCTTGCAGTTGGGGCGTTTGCAGCGTTGCCGCGCACACTCCATCACAGGCCAGTGTCCCACAGAGTCAGAGCGCACCTCCTGTGCCGGGATAGCCTTGGTTGCACCTCGTCGTTTCTTCTTTTCAAACTCCCTCTCAATCTCAGAGTAGGGTTGGCCACTTCTCTTCACTGACAGATCCTTCCCTTGCAGGCACAGGGCCTGAGCTATTGAGATTCTAAAATCAAGGAAGTCTTTCTGTGTCTTTTTTGGAACACCAAGTGAATTACAATCACGTTGATATAACAGCCAGCTGTTTACAATGACCATATCAATTAAATAAAAAAATAACTTATGATAGAACTTTTTTGACCTGATCTGAATAGGAAAGTTGGAAATCAGCGCCTCAAGAGCATTAACACCACCCTTAAACTCGTTATAGATGCTGTTTATGAGTGGGCATTTAACCGAGACGGTCTTTTTTAACTTCTTGTCCCAACTTTCCACTTTGCAAACAGGCTGGGCACTGGCAAATGTGCTGGCAACAATGTGGCGTCTGTTAAACCATTTGACTGCTCTGATTTCCACATTTTCAATAATAACCCTTTTCTCCTCGTATGTCCCTCGCTCCTTTTTCTTCATGGGATCGTCCCTGCTGAAACTGCAGCCGGGCAGACAGTTTTGCTTCACTGCCCCAAGGGCTGGTATTCCTTTATTTGCAAGTACAACAAGTAAATCCAAGGAAGAAAAGCGGGAGTCAAAAAGCAGTAAGTGGTTGGCAGAACTTGAAATGACTTGTGCAAACTTGAGCACAACATTTCCACTTGCCCCTCTGTCTGGTTCCCCAGGAAGAGGGACAGAATAGCCTGTGTATATATCAAAAGAATGCACCAGGCCTTTTGTGTCACAAAGCACAAAGATTTTGTACCCCCATTTGTATGGTTTATGGGAAACATATTGCTTTAGATTACTATTACCTTTGAAAGGCACTAGTAGCTCATGAATGGACAACATTTGATCTTGTGGTAGTGAATGAAATTTTTTGAGGAGTGAATTAACAAGTGGACGGATTTTATAAAGCTTATCATTGTTTGATGACATGTTGCTGTTGTCATTGAAATGAATAAATTGTTTGATCTCTTCCCATCTGCCTCTGGACATAATATCAGCCACCTGTGCCACACGGCATTCAGTGGACCAGTACAGCCGTGAGCGCGGTAACTGGATGACACTCATGTACACAACAGTCCCAAGAAACTGCTCCAGTTCATTTTGATCCAAATTTAGGGCACACCGTTTTTGCTGAAGATAAAAAAGATTACTTTGTTGTACAATAAGATCCAAAAGATCAGTATCAAAAAAGTATCTGAAGTACTGAATGGGCTGCCTGACTTCCTCAGCCTGAGGCAGGGCCCCTCCCCAAACTGGGAGGTCCCTGGCAGAGTTCTGTTGTGGTACAGTCTCCCACTGGATCTTTCTTGTTGCAGCAGTGGCACTGGGGCTTGCAGCGCAGTCTTCATCACTGCTTTCATCTTTACACATCTGAGCAAGTCTAAAGTCTCCATCACTGTCCTCACTGTCACTGAGGCAGCTGTCGTCACTCTCCAGAGGTGGAATCCAGGCTGATCCATCGCAGAGAAATCTTTTCATTTGCAATGGCTAAAAATGAGAGGAAAAAAAAGTCACATTCAAAATATAAGTTTAACATTCACAGTGTAGGGTTTATAAATGAAAAAAGAAACAAAACATTTATATGTATTGTTAGGTCAGTGCATTTTACAGTTTGAATAAAGTAATTCATGAGCATGCCCTAGTATAAACTTGAGCGTTTTCTTCTAAGAATGAAATGATTACTGACTGAAAAATCCAATCAGCAGGCTTCAGGATTCAGTGCGTAAAGGGTCTTCCACAATGGCGGCGCCTATGACTGAGCGGTCACTTCTGAGTAATGTACACAGCGCACTTTAGAAGAGGCACTGCAGAAAACAAACACCGTGTAAACACAACATATGCGTACAGGAGTATGGCATTAGTGTAGTAAACATGAAAATGCGCTGAGATTCTTGTGGACGGGAACATGGACAATATATTACAGCAATGCGAACCTAACTGCATTTGTTTAGGACTCGAGAGTCTGTATGAGTCTATTACCTCTGGAGCGTAACGTTTTATCTGAGTAGAGCAGAACCTACCTCTAAAGTCAATTAGTTATCCTAAATTAGACGCAAAAAACTATGTAGTCGGTGGAGCTAGCACCAGTGCGTCCTCCAGACGGAAATACACCTTCACGTCCGACCGCTAGATGGCGCGCAGGAGCTTGACTTGTAGTATTAACAGGGGTGCGCAACCACTGGCAACCACGTGCTAATTTGCATTTCTCAACTGAATAATTAAATTGAATCAACAAAAATGTATTGCCCTTTTTGTGTTCTTTGGGAATAGTGCTTTGAAGGCCTGAAAGTTCACACAAAGGGGACAGCAATAACTTACATGCCCAAATAACACGGTTTTGTTATCTTGACATTGGTTCTCAAATTGTGGAGCAGGGTTCCGTTACTTTCATTTCAATTACACACACGTTAACATTGTTTTCCACTTTGGTTGGCCTGGTTTTACCTTTTTCTTCACTGTAAAATGTTTTAAGAAGGGTCATGGCATGCTTCATTAAATTAATCAGTAAACATGATACTACACAAAAGTTGATTCAATCAATGTTCAATACCAATATCTAACAGAGTAACAAACTAATAGAAAAAGGCACTCTTAATTGTATGCTGGGGGACACTAAAATAACCATATACTTCCCTCTAGTGGTAAACTTTGTACACTGTCATTGCCGTAGTTGTTGGTTCTTGACATGTTACATGGTCGGGCTAAAAATTTAGGTCACCTGTGGTCATGGCTGGCACCAATCTAACACAGTTTGTCCATGTTTATTTTATCTGAACTGATGGGGGTGGGAATTGAGTAATTTTTAATGGAACAGTACAATTCTGACCTCGAATTAATGATGGCTAAACTAACTATTGAAGATCTTTTTTCTGCTATATTACATGACAACATTAAATTGGCCTGTATGACAATTGTTACAACAAAGTTAAGTGAAAACAGAAATGTTCTTCTTGCTCAACCCTCTTGTTGCAGGACTTTGCAAAGGTATTCAACCATTCCCGAATCAATCAGCAATCAACAACATCTGGGCAAACTAATAATGAAGGAACACTAAATACCATGGTTTAACGCTCAGAAAAGTAGATTTTACATAATATGTCCCCTTTAATATCTGTCAGCAAGTATCCAAAAAGCCTTTATGCTCCACAAAAATGTTGAATGAATGTTGGCGTTACTGATTTGATCATCGTATATCAGCTGTTACGTCAAAATGCAAGAGTGTTGATTAGGTCCATTCCCAAGAGCAGTGCCAGAGCCCCCTTAAAGTGCATATGACAGGTTTTCATGATTTTCTAATTTTGACTTTATTCAGTGTATGAATACCTGTTGTAAATATAAATTATAGTTTTACACCAATCAGGTCGCTGTTTGTGGAGAAAAGTTGAAAAATCTGTTCAGAATTACAGGAAGTAAACAAATTGATGACATCACGCTAGGGAGACAAAGGTTACGCAAAATTTACACAAAATAAATTACTTTTTTTTTACCTTTATACATGAATTCAACAAAAAAAAAGGTGTTAACATGTATTTTTATTTGTAAAATAAACAAATCTGAGGAGTTTTGGCCCACTGTACAGGATGGTTGCCAGGTAATTTCCTAGTGTGATGTCATCATTTACAACCAGGAAGTAAGACAAAAAACCTAAAAAATTGCTAAACCGCACTGAAATTTGTGAAGTTTTTAACACAATTTTAAACATGTTTATCTTAACTGCATTTTTGTCAAATTAGTCGTCCAACCTGTCATAGGCCCTTTAATTAACAACTCACAGCCATTGTTTGGCCCCCAATAATACAATGTGCTGTATTGAAAATGTCATGTTTATTTTTCTACATTAACATTTAAATGTATATTAAATATAAACGTACGTTTTAATACTGATGTTAAGTAGTATATTTAAACCAAATGTATTATGCAAAGATTACCAACTCAATTTACTGCATGTGTGGTGGACAACCTTTGGGGCCCCACTTTGGAGACAACCATTTTAACTCTGTCTCATCGCTGGGAGATTATGTTGCAGATTTATTAAAGGTTGTAATCAATAATAAACATAAAACTACCCAGTTCCTAAGTCTACACTGCATCATATCTTATTAACCTGTTATGTAACTAGTGATTGCACTGAGAAATAGTAAATAAAAAATGGCACCTATATGTGTATATATATATATATATATATACTATATATATATATATATATATATATATATATATATATATATATATATATATATATATATATATATATATATATATATATATATATAGTAGACCACATGGGCTCGCGCTGTAGTTCTCTTTTTCGGCAGCAATATCACGTTGCAGGCTCTTTTTTCGAGACTATTGGGAGACAGCGCCGTCTGCTGTTCAAAAGAGCTGGAATTTTCATTTATAGAGGGAATTACTCTTTTTTTATGTTTGTGGATTTACTCTACGATGAAATGAATATACTTTAATTTAAACATTTTTTATAATAGATTTCTATTTTATTTGTAATATAGAACAACATAGAGATGGTTAAGGTTAGGAGAAGGATTATGTTTAGGAACAACAATATTCCTAACCTTAACCCTTTCTACGGCCTACTCGAGTCGAGTTCTTCCAGCTTCCACCAGCCGGAAATACCTTCACGTCCAGCCGCTAGATGGTGCGTAAGAGCCTGGCTTGTTGCATCATTGGTGTGCAGCCAATCAACATCAGTAGAAGGGGTTGTCCTAATCTAAGAGGTATCCCTGCACGTCAATTTGCGTTTCTCATTTTAAAGGGGACATTTAATACTTATTGAGTGTAATACTTATTTATCGACCCCTGGCCATAACCTTAACCTGGCCATTACCCAATATGTACCTATTGTAAAGGTACTTTAGAGAAATATTGAAGAAATCCAACCATGTTTCCCTTATATTTGTGCATTTTCACATGTCCCTGCTGATTTAAATACAAGATGAAATTCCTTTATAATTTTACAATATATTTTATAATATATTGTATTACTATTTAGCTTTATTGAGGAGGAGGGGCATCAGCCACCGAGTGAGTTTCATTTCATCATCCTGTGATGGCCTCACTGGCTACCATTAGGGTACATTCCCTTCAAATGGGTGTTTAATGTGTTTATGTTGAAAACTTACATGTTTTAAGTCCTTATGTGCAGCATTATAGTGCATTCATTTAATTTTCCAAGTGATAGTAAGTTCTGTAAACTCATTCAAAATATGTATATTTTCCCTTTTAGTTCAATAGAGCCAAAACACATCTTGAAGCCTGAGCCTGAATGTATTAGGCATGAGCCTTATACATTTTTTTGCAAACTTAAAATGTGCTTCTTTGATGGCTATTTTAGAGCGAGGATGTAGGGTCTATAGACATCTCTAATGCTCATCAGGACTTACTGAGGTGGTGTGTGGATAACATGGAGTAATGTTTCCAGACTTAAATGATCTTTGGGAATAGTACGTTAAGGCTAAGGTTAATGGATTCGGCTTTGGCTCACCATTAGAAGAATTTCATCAAAAAGTGCAGGGTGTAGTAACTAAATTTAGGTAATTGCCATCTCAATTTTTTATGTTTAAATAAAGACGCCTGCAAAAATGGAGTATGCCAGGGAAAGCAAAAATAAGTATATACTGCCCTCTAGTGGTAACTTTGGCACACTGTCGGGGCCCTCGCTGTTGGTGCTCTTAACACGGATGACATCATGGATTTACATGGTTGCACTAAATTTTAGGTCATGACTGGCACTAATCAAGTCTCTGTTTATTTGATCTGAATTGATGGTGGGGAATCATATCGGGTTTTTTTGCTTCTATTTTTGAAATGTAACAGTAAATGTAACAGTAAATGGTCCGGGGGGGATGTCTCTATACTATATAAAGTGATAACATGCCAAAAATGAATTAATTAATGACTATTAATCCACTGTGTAATTTTGTTCACTATAGCTGTTTTAAATGTGATGTGCGGTATAGTTTGTGGTAATCTATTATTCTGAGCTTGATTTAATGGACTATTTAGCATGACGACAAAACTAATTAAAATTAAGGTCCGTCCGCTTCCAAAAAGCTTTTACGCACCACCAAATGTTCAAGACAAATGTGTGCCCCTGGATTTGGCGTTATTGATCAAGTCGAGAGGAGAAGAGGGACTCGCAGCAGCTCCAGCTAAATACTTTAAGTGTGTTGATTTAGGGAATTGAACTCTGACCAATTTCGTCAGGGGCGAGGGAGAGTCGTAACGTCGTCGTGCGTAGCAGCCTCAATACCGGTAGACTATGTAGCGGACTTATTAAAGAAAACCGTAGCCCTATGCGCTCTTTAAAGATATTAATAACGCGAGAGTTTGCAAGTTGCCTGAAGACTGTAGTTGGAGCTGTCAAAGGTGGAGTGGATACGCGCATGAGCCACTGTACCACTGTACGCGGCCGCTGGGATCATATCCGTAGAAAAAACGCAATAATCCCGAGGTAAGAAGCAGAGGACGTGTCGCCTCCGATCGCGAATTGATGGGTTTATCTTATTTTCCATCGCTTCGTTTTCTTTTACTCTAACCAACCGTGCCGCCGTCGTCGAAAATACTGCACTAAACATATTTTTGTGCCTCCCTTCAGCTCCAGCCAGCGTACGGATTTTTTCTACTCCTCCTTCGTAATAAAGTCGCCATTTTGCTTCACTGCCTATATAAACCATTTCGTATTCTATTATTCTTTCCTGAAGGAGCCGGGGACGTGTCTGTGTTTCGTGGTTATTTTTGACATTTGTGGAGTGCAAACGAGAAGACAGGGGTTGGAAAAGTGCCTCGTGGTTTACATATTAATGCAGGAAAGGAGGGGGCGAGCCCATTAGCAACTGGGATTATGGTCAAAGTATCCGAGGCTGTTTTAATGTGCACATCTCATTGTGATTAGTCTCGGTGACTCTCGTCTTCCGCCTCGTTGTCGTCTGCGGAGTGGGAGCGGGACGAGTTTGCTCTGCCTTTAGCCCCGAACCCGCTGTGACCGCTCCTTGACGCACAGCAGGTGCCAGTGCCATGTAACATAACATTGGTGGAATAAACGCCCACTTAGGTGCCGTCTCGTGACCCTTTGCTCCATCACGTGGGCGACCCGAGGGCACCCAGACCCCCAGACCATCGCACTGAGCCTCAACTCCGGTAGGTGTGGCCGAGCCAGACAAACAAACTAGTCAACTATTTTCTGATGGACAGTAAACGATTTGCATGATTCGAGCAGACTGGCAGTGATAGACGATGTTATCTCTTGGTGGTCAGGTCATCTTTGGAGAGTTTATGGAAACATCACAGTGTCAAAGGGTTGAAGTTTTATTTAATGAACATATAGTGGGATCTTTCTTGTTTGCAGTGGCACACTATTGTGACCTTATTCGCATGAAGCTTGACTTTGGAGTCTAGTCAACTCTGAAATCATCTGTGTTAAAATTACCATGAAATTGTCGCTTATTATTATTAGCAGTTTTCACCTTTCAACCATGACCAGCTGGTTCAGACAGATGTTCTGCTCTGAGATAGTAACATTTATGAAACCATCTTGTTTTTTTCTCATATTGTGTCTTGGATAAACTTGGCTTTATTAATAACTGAGACTGTGACAGCCACATGCATTTCATTCAGCTTCCGTGTAATGGGCAGAGCATGGAGTTGGTGTGTAGTGTTAGAACGTATTGATTTGGAACTGAAACATAGAAGGTCGCAGCCTCATTACCACTGCAGATGATGTGTGTCACTGTGCTAATCTAACCCTCAGACCGATAATCTATACAGTAAGAAACATGACCAAATCTATTTCCTATGTTGATCTTGATGGTAGCTAAGGACTTTCTTCGGGTTGTAGTTGACCAAAAAAGTTCTTTGTTGACTAAAGACATGCCGACAAGATATGACTCAAGCATGGCAAAAGATTTCAAAACTATTCTGTATCTATATCATCTGGCTATATATCAGACACAAACAGCGCTCACAAGATACAACAACCATGCATGCAGAAAAGTATAGTTAAAGCGTATTTCCAAATAAGTTTAGCTTTATTCAACCGAACTTTCTGAATGGAAAAATACACATAAATAGCTTGTATGAGTTTGGATTGAACTGAAATTACTCATAGTTGCTGCCACCATTTTTATTCTTTAGTTCTTGAATTGAATGAATTAATATTGTGACCTGAATAATCACGATTATCAATTAACCAAAAAATCTTGACATCCTAAATACATGCCTTTAGTTTTTATACTATTCTCCACATTATTTCATACATATTTGTCTTATAACAACCACATTTTTGACTAAATGACTGTAGACCTTCAGCACCAGGATCTCTTAACACATTTTTCTTCATCTGCTCTTCCACTACAGCCATGGAAATCCCTAGTGGCCCGAGGTTTGGGAAGCTGTCCTCTCCGGGGCTGCCAAGAGCTCGGCCCTTTAAGCCTGGACCACAGCAGGACACAGTGAGAGCCTCGCCAGCCCCAGAAACCAACAACAAACACAGTGAGTGACATGTGTCAGGATGGACACACCAACACAGCTTTAAATGCACAGTTCATTATGATTGTTGGGCCAGTTGTACCAAACTGACACTTAATGTTATAAACTATATAAAGTTATTTAGCTCTTATCATTGAGGACACTCATACAGATACAGAGGTAACACTCAGTGGAAGTGAAGTACATTTGTATTTAATCAAACACAGTGAAACCCATTAAATAAACATGAGAGAATTTAAGAGTGTATTATATTAGATACAAAAAGTTGTTTAGGAGAAAAAAGGCAGTTCCAGCAAAGCCATAAGATCACTTCATTGAAATTTGGTAGTTCAGTTCCTACACGAAACATTAAACAGAGTCAAGTGTTTCCTCGATTCCAGGCCCTTTGCTTTTGATTTGCATGTTTGTGCGGATAGTTACAAAACAAAGCAGTCAGTATTATCAGTATTCTCCACCTCAATTTGGACAAATGTAAATATAAAATATTAAAATGTATTACTTTTTATTTCAGCAAACACATCTTCAAGCTTTGAATCTAAAAAAAGCGATTGTTACTCAGGCAGAAAAAGAAATGTTCTGTTGTGAAGTGAGAGCCGTTTGTTACTTTCAGACTGCCCAAACCACAAACACAGGTAGTTGTTGGCAAGTACAGGAAGATGTAACTGCAAGAACAAAAGCGGTTTGAACCCTAGAACTTCATGCTTTCATGTAGTACAGAATATTATCATTGGTCTTAATTGTGGCGATTTATTGGGTATTAAACCGCAAAAACTACACTTGCTGATTCATGCAGAAGCCTTACACTGCTCTGTAGCTGTGTCGCACCAAACTCTGTTAAATAGAAATGTTTGGCTTGGACTCAGGAACCTGTTTCACTGGACTTTTTGGATCCTCATCAGTTACTCTATCTACGAAAATGGAGTTTCCTTTCACCCGTTCTAACTGTCACCCGTGCCGTAATCCTTTGCCCTATCTTTGTTATTCCTTCTTTGTGTGTAGAAAGTTCTGTTCATTATGTCTCTGCTTAAGACAGCTTCCAGCACCATTGGATTGCTCACGATAAGGATCTACATTCCTCTACATTATAGCAGCAAAATTCTCCCATTTGGCTAGAAACTGGCTCTCATCTGGCACACTACCAGGGGTTTTCCTGCTTTAGTGGCGGCTTAGCTGGTCTCTCTGCCAGGAGGACTGCGACGTGTCTTTGTCAAAATTCTCATTACCAACTAGGGCTGGGTGTTGCCTAGTACCTCACGATACAATACGTATCCTGATACAGGGTCCACAACACGATTGGGATCCCAGTACTCAAACTTGAGAGGATAAACCGGTGTTAAAACTTTACTAAATGTTTTGATTATGTAAAATAACAAAATGCATTGTAATTTCATGTTTACAATGTGCTTAATACAATTACAAATACAATTGTCCCATGAATAATTCACCTTTTCAGCCTCAATCCAACAGTCACAGGTTAATAATTGTTTAACTCAGCAATTTATGATGAATTTATGTTGTTTGAAAGTATCACGATGTGCATCTCTGGACCGATACGCGTATTTTCAAGAAGTCCATCTCGATACATCATGATATCGATATATTGAGTACAGCCATATTACCAACCAACTAGAGCTGCACCATTTGGGAAAAATATCAAACTTTTTTTCTCACCACTTTTGCAGTTGCAATTAGATTTGCGTTTTTTATGCTTTAATAATAGAATTTTGTCCAAAGTTCACATTTTAAACAACCAAGAGAATTGAGAAAAAGATGAAATATGAACTGATATGATCTTATAAAAGAATCACATGTTTCAGAACCTTTTTGTTGCTTTTTGTCACATTTTTGTCTCTTTTAGTGTTGTTTTTATTGTTTGTAGGGTCGTTTTTACTCACATTTTGTCACTTAGTTGCGTTTGTGTCACTTTCAGTCACGCTGCAATCAGTTGCATTTTTGTTGCCTGTTTCAGAACATGTTTATCAAATCTAACAACAGAGTTTTATGCAGAATAAAACAGGATGTTTTGCTGTTAGCGGAGGAAACGATTGTACTTCAAAAATTGCAGCTTTTGCGATTTGCTAATTGCATGAATTCAAAGTGTGATTTTGACAAGCAGTTGCAAACCACCGTGCTCTTCCAGCTAGTCCCATGCCCAAATAATTTGAGTAAGCGTCTTTACTTTTACACCTCATGTTGCCAAATCAATAAGTTGCTGATTTTACACTGGTAAAATGTAGATGTTTTGCTTGCCACCTTTTTCATAAAAATAAGGCCAACTTACAAACTAACATCTCTATTGAAGGGAAGTGGCAGTGTATTCATTATGTTAATCTCAACCCCCCAAAATAGACAGGGATGTGCCAGGAAGGACATGCATTGCAAATCCTTTACCAAGTTAATAAGCAAAGCGGCAGCAGCTTTGCTTTGAGAAACCTTGATGGAAAGAATCAAAAGAAGAAAAAATCCATTGCGATGAGTGTAAAGTTAAATTCCTGTATAATTTCTATGCGACACAACAAACCCATCAGATTTGGATGGCTGATAGATTTTCACTGTGCGGTGGATGACTATTGTGACACGCTCACGTTATTATAATATTAGTCCTGTGGTTATCTTTCCTCATCTTATTTGAAGTGATGAATGCATGACCTGGAGTAAGTGATGCAACAGAGAAAATCCTGTCTGTCCGCGCTGGTGTTTGCAAGTTCTTGAAATTCCTCTCTTTTATTGGAGGAAACTGAGACGCTGACTACAAATGAGGTCTGTGGTTTATCCTTGAGTGTAATTGGTGTGGGTTGTCAACTTGCCACACCAGAGAAGCAGGAGAGGATTTGGTGTCACTGCTCATTCACATTCTCTTGTTAAATTCTTACCAACCTCAACAGCTAACTAAAACTGGTATTTAAAAGGTGATTTTTTTCACAAAGTTGTAAGAATATATCAAGAAATATCAAGATGGAAGTTAATAACCATGCCAAAATGTATTTATTTACTGTAATTGTCCTGATTTGTGTTGTTGTGTTGTTGTTTGTTTCTTTAACATTGTAATTGTGTGTGAGAATATGTTTTATTATATTATATTTAATTTAGAAAATATTTTTATGTTGTTTTGAAGATATACAAAGTGTTGTTCGTCGCTAATTGTGAAAAATGCCACGAAAAAGCTGACTAATATATTGGAAAAAAATTCCAATATATTCTTATATGAAAGTTGATAAATTATACATAAGGATATAATGTGATATTTCTGCAGTTTTCACATTCGTCTGATAATTCAATCTCAACCAATATGTTTAAAGACGTTTTAACACATTTCTGTTGGATTGACATAATATCGTCTGACTGTCGTTATTGGGATTCTCCATGAAATATAGAGATATTAATTTTTGCCAGTATTGCCCCCCTCCCCCCAGTCACTAATCATATCCATCAAGACAGTATGTAAATCCAACATTAGCACAGTTATCATGTAGCCGTGCTCCTGTGGCGCTCGTGCCGTCCACAGGACTTCGTTGGACACGTGTGCGCCCTGTCATCCGCGCTGTTGTGATTGGACATCACCACTAACACACTTTGGATGTGGGCCAAAATGGGCATAAGGCAACAGATTAGGTTTCCAATAATATGAGGCCAGCAGCTGATGCAGAGGCAGTATAATCGATACAGAGGAGGAAGTGAAAAACCCAGTCTATATTATGTAGCAGAGTTTCCACCTTAAACTGCATTTAATTCATTTGGTGTAGTTAAGTGTAAACCCAGTCAACCACAGAAGTTTGAGGAAAAATTGTCTATATTTTCTAGAAACCCTGAGGTTACTCTGAGGTCACTCAGTCTTGACTGTTTTTTTATATATTTAGTTTTGTTTTTTAATTAGGCCACACAGAGAGCGTTCACTGGTTCAACACTTTTTGAATCAATTAAACACTGTCTGATTTCATTTCGAGTCGGGCTTGGAATAATTGTGACTAATTGACTTCTTAAATAATCATTGAAATGATCATTCATTATTATCTGCATCATAAACAAATCATAAAACATACATTTTGCCGGGTAAAGTAATTTAATTAGAAAGACAGCAACAGCATTAAATTTGTTTATATGAAAACTATACTTAATTAGACTAGTAAATATTGCCTGTAAAGATTGTACATTTGTTTATGGCAGGTTTCAGCAGGTGCAGACCTGAAGTATATGATGCGTGAACACTGTTTGACACTGCTACTGCCAAAGACAATCATACGCCATAATATTGTGTTTAATTAGGGCTACAACTAACAATTATTTAGTAATCGACTTGTCAGCGATGATTTTTTCAATTAGTCGACTAGTCAAACATTTATTTCTGTTGTACATTGAAACTTTTCAAGCAAATCTTTAAGCACACAAAGGTTGAAATAGGGCAACTGAAGACCTCTAGATAGATAATATTAACCCTAACCCTAACAAATAACATATTTATTGATGAAAATCTGAAGTAATTTGAGGTAATTTGTTCTTTTGTTTTTGTTTTCTTTATTTTGATTCCATAATGCCATTTGTCTTTTTTATGTGTTGGTCCAAATAACAATCCGATCATCAAAATAATACTACGATTAGTTGATTAATTGTTGCAGCCTTAGTGTTTGTCCTAAACCTTGTCTTGCTTTTATATATAAGTACTTCATGCTTTTCGCACCATTTTGCGTAATAATTGGTCGCGGAGAGAACATGGGATAATTATTAAAACTATAGAACTCAAACCAAAACTATAGAAGAGCATCAACACTCTTTGCTCTGGTTGTACTTTTCAAAATATACTATAAGTCTCATGTTTTGTTTTTGTATTATATTTACATTTGTCTTGAAATGTACAGAAAAACTACAGACCGTACACAGCCTCTATTTCCCTTTTGCCAGGACTGATCATAGAGTTGTACAGAAAAGAGAGAGAGAGAAGTGTTAGAGCTAGAGTTGCTGAGAGAGCCTGCCTTTCTTTCACTTCTTCTGTGTCTGGGACGAAGACTGTTGTGTGGCGGGCGGCTTTAGGCTGAAACCAGGCCTGACTCAAAGAGAAATATGGGGACGTCTTCCAAAAGAGGTGTGTACATGCACAGGTCTGTGGTGTTTGTTCGCTTGTGTGTGTGGGTAAGAGACCAAGAAGGGGGGCTGGATCGAGCATAATGTGGAAAAAAGAAAGTAGTGGTGGCGCTTGAAGGAACAGGGTTGTGTAGAAAAATGCTGACACGCTGCTTGCAAAAAGAAAAAGTTGACAGTGAAGGAGAAGCATAATGTTTGAAGCTTCCTCTTGTGTCATATAATAGCGCTGTGTGCAAGTGTTTTTGTGATGATGTCTGAAAAATGCCTTGATGTGAGTTACTTTTGTTTTGAGAAAGTAAAGTAAAAAGCGAAAGATGACGTATTTTTGGTCACTGTTTAGATTCAGAATCGTTTACTACAGTGTTGTGTTTCAATGGAAGGAGAATTTACCCTTGAGCTTGATGATCTGAGAGTTTGGAATCCAGGTCTGGGCACTGTAGATACATGCTCCTTTGTTTCTCTTGTGCTTTTATTCGTTGTCTATGTGTGTACTTTTACTTTTATTTCTTCAGAATCCATCTTCAACACAGAGCTGTATGTGTAATTATTTTTAAATTAACATAATTGTGTCATTGTGTCACTGCGTTGTGTCAACCGCAGTGACCTGTTTTTCTACTTTTCTAATTTGTCAGTCTGAACTCGTGGCTGCTCGATTATGAATAAAATCATAATCGTGATGATTTCAAACAATTACTTGTATAGGCCTAATGTCAAAATTAAGGTGCACAGAAAGTAGGGACCTAATATAATGTACTAGTTAAGTTTTCGGCACTTTTGTTTAATTATAAAGCGCATGTAGAGTACGAAAAGGACTTTGCTCCAGGTTTTCATGGGAGGACAAGTGTACATATCTAGGACTGTTGACCTTATAGTTGTTTAATCAATTGATCGGTCAATGATGTTTTTGTTGACCAACATTGTATTGATTGATTCATTGGTTTAGATTATATAAGGATTTATACGGGACAACAGCGGAAAAGAGAAGCTCTGGAGTGATTTAGCTGTAGATTTGGGAGTGAATCGTGAGTTTAATCTGATTTTTTTACCCAAAAATACACAGTCTTTCTGTACTTGTCTGCAGAAATGTGGTTGTGGTATGTGTCTCCCATCACAGAAGTACTGAAAAGTCCCCTTTAGTAAACTACATCCATATCATGAATTGTATGTTTGATTACAACATGTTTGTAATTGAAAATAGTTCTATTCAAATCATAATATTGATTTAATTGATTGCTCAGCTTTATCTGAGCTACAATATGTCTAAACTGTACCTCGTTCTGGCAGAGACAAAGCCCCCTGTGTGAGCGTTTGTGGAAGAAAACAAATGGCTGTTTTGTGTTACATTCCTGTAAATAATTGAGTGTTTTGATATTGAATGGATTTTATGGCTAAATCGAAAAAGTATTTACCCCTGAACTAATAGAGATAATGGCACTAGCTCTACTTATTTCGATATGACTAGTTTTGCTTTTGCTGGGGACTATTGTAGCGCTTCCATTTTGTCTTTATTTTGTGTTCTATATTTTGCACATTGAACTTGTTTTGTCCCAGCTCTTCTTGTAAACCTGCCTCAAATATTTTCCCCACAATACTGCATGTCACAATTCTTCTTTTGCTTAACGAATGCTGCTCTTTCTCAGCAGAGACCTGTAAATTGAATTGTCAGTCTAAACTGCCATATGTCTAAACTCTACTGTGTTCTGACGGAGACAAAGGCTCCTGTGTGAGCATTTGTTGAGGAAAACAAATGGCTGTTTTGTATGTTACAGTGTGCGCGCGTGTGTGTGCTGTTTTATAGTGTGTGTATGTTCACCCTTTGCTCTCGAGAGAAGCAGTTGCAGCAGGCGTAGCTAGGAGAAACTCTGAGGTTATTTGAGATCATTAGGCAGCTGCCAGCACTCCTGGGTCTTCTTGACTACTCTCTATTCTCTTCTCTTCTCCTCTTCTCTTCTTTCAGGGGTTAATCAGTTTAGAGCAACAGTTGCAGACAGCTGGGGACACGTCACCGTCCTCGTCCATTAGCCGCACAGCTGTTTTATTCCCCTTAGCTTGTGTCTGAGAAGCAGCGCTAGACTGGACACAATGGGCTTAGTTTGTTCACAGAGAAAGGTCGTGACTGAAGCACAACGTTCAACTCTAGCAAAACAAAGCGACAGATACTACAGCGATTCTATTGTGGCTAACCTCATGTCACCTCAGACCAGTTATTGGACGTTTCCTCTCAGCTTTCAATGCTTTTACTTACTCAACTTTACAGTCTTATATGTCTGTAGAGGTGGTGTGTTATTGCACGGACGTTACTTTTACATATAAATGCAATGAACACCTCTAATTTAGTTCAGATTTGTCATGTTTTGATTTGGAAATGAATGCTGTCAATTATGATTAGATTTGAATTTGGATTAGAGACATCAAGATTATTCAGTTAATGTTAATAATCATGTTTATTTAGGTCACAATATAATTGTAAAAGAGTCATAATCATGACAATCATGACAAAGTAAAATTATTTTAAATGTATTTTAATTCAAAACATACACCGAAATGGATAGTAGGCTACTCTTTATTTTCTGTTCTTGTCACATAACTCAATTTTGCATTGTAGAAAGTGTAGGAATAGTATCGTGTCAGACAAAGCAAATGAAAGAAAATGAAAGATGCTGAAAGATGTTGCTGTCGTTTGTCATGTGTCATTATGAATAATTGTTAAATTATTTTTTATAACGTGACATCCCTAATTTGGATGTAAGGATGTAAGTGACACAACAGTTGTTCATTTAGTTTTTGGCGATGTAGCTCTGTTGGCATTTTGCACACTTTCAACAAACATCAAAATTTGGGTTTCACAGGTTTAAACAATTACCGTATTTTGAACAGTATACGTTTGTTCAGCGTTAGTTTTCTTTTTTTCCTTTAACTTTTATTTATTCAGGCAAAACATTAAGAACAAATCCTTATTTACGATGTTGGCCTGGTTATGCCAGAGAGCACCCACGGGGAAGAGGACACATAAACATATTGCTTTAACTGAAATACACATCATTCATAGTAAAACATTTACACGAGTCCATGACAATGTCATTTAGTTTACATTTAAAAGCAGAATGAGAAATTATAGTCTCCAGTTTTGTTAGTTCTGAGCCAATCATTAGCAAATCGAAATGACAAGAGGCCGCAAGAGGAGAGCTACAGAGAGCTGTGAAGTAAAATAATGTTACTAGTACGATTGAAAAATCAATATTGTCTTAACCCGCTCTCAGTAGAGAAATCATTTGGACCTATTTGTTCTACTTGTCTAACAGGAGCCGCTCATATTATAATGGTAACTGAGACAAGAGTATCCCCATAGCAACAATAGCATATCTTTCCCTGGAGCAGTTTTCATTAATTATGCCTTTCTTTTACAAGGCCTTTATTTTCTCAGACAGGAATTAGGATGCATGCTCAATTTCCTCCTCAGCAAAAGAGCCTCACCGTCAACTGCCTCACCTCTTCAGCTGCTGCCCAGACGGCTAACAGAGAAACGCTCTTGTGCCCCGAGAATATTAATACACTCATATCTATGCATACGTATCTCATTTTCACACACTGTAAGGGTTTTGAGTAGGCTTGTTTTTACATTTGTATGGACGTGTCACAAGCACTGAATCCAATCTCATTCTGGCTAGCTCTGGCCTGTTTTGTACCTACATTATTACTAAGTAAAATAACACATTACGCCATGTGCCATTTTCTATTTTCACCTGTAGGACATGCGGAAAAATGGAGACTGATTGAAAATGTGCTGAAAGTTGATTTTATTAAACAGTACAGTCAGGGAAGATTGCAATATTTACACTGGGGTTTGTTTTTTTTATGATTTTTATTCCCATCATTTGTTTTATATTATACTTGTGTATATCATTATCTTTTGGAGAATGGGTTATTTCACTTTTAATAATAAAAAATACTACTTATTATTTTCACACAGATGCAATGAAAATAACATAACAAATAATAACAATTTTAATAACAAATCTTACACAAAATATACTGTTGATGATGGTTGAACTAAAGATGTACAAACAATCAGCGCTACAAGTTCAATTATAATTGTTGGATGATACACTCACAGTTAATTTAATTAATTGCACAGCCCTAATTTGAGATATATATCCTCTGGATTGCAGTCACATGAATATCCCTCAGCAGTGCATATTTTGGATCTAAATATGGTGTTGTAGGTAATAATGAGGCACAAAGTGAATTATATTTACATGTGATGCAAAGAGAATCGTGATAAGCAGCAGCAAGGACTTTGATGTGAATTAAGAGAGACAGAGTAAGAGCTGAGTAGAGGTGGCCAGATTATCGAAAGATTGATAATATTGTTAATATTTTGTTGTTTACTTAAAATTGTTGTTTTGCTGTTTTGTAATAAATATTTTTAATGCTGCAAAAAGAGCTGATTAAAATAAGGTTAAACTTCATATTTTGGCACTCTTTTCACATTTGTCTCATACCTCAATAAATACATTTTAAAGGCATGTTTTAATATATGTTTTCTGTAATAATATAGTCTAAATTTTGCTATTGGGATGCTCAAAACAAAAGAGGAAAACAAATTTGGGATACTATTTCTTGTCAATATTGCCCACCCTTAGAGCTTAGGCTGTGCAGAAATGCAAAGTGTTTAAATAATAGAATAATTAATAATTGTATAATGAATTAATAATCATTGAGATAAAATATTTGCCCACCCATGTGTCTATAATATTATCAATATTGTGCAACTTGTTGTTTTCATAGGTCCCATGTTTGACAGTTTGGCAGAGGGGAAGAAAAAAAGTGGTCGTCCTAAAACAGAAGTGCAGGAACTACGAAGCATTCCTGTAAGTATCATTCAAACTAAGATGAAAGAGAAACAATGCTACGTTTTGCCTTACTCTGTCTGACTTTTTAATTCAGCCTGCCATACTTTTTTGAGTGGTAGAACATCGCCAACTCAGAATGAAAAGTGTACTGTTTGAGATAATACGATCAGTCTAATATCCGTGTGTTTGTTGTGGTCTCTGTGCAGGCTCATTTGATAGCACAGTGGAAGGAGGAGTTTAAGCGGCGCTCGCGGGTGAGGTGTCCGTGTTCGGGCTGTTGGTTGGAGTTTCCCAGCATCTATGGAGTCAAGTACCACTATCAGCGCTGCCAGGGGGTGAGCTGCCCCTCTGCTTCTTCACGCAGTGCACATGTTCAACCTCAGGCTCTATTTATGCTCTTCAGAGAATCCAAGGAAAATACAGGGAAACCAGGAAACATGCTGTGCCAACAACACATTTTCATAAGCTAATATTTGTTAATAAACATTTTCTAATTTATTATCGTTAGCCACAAAATCACAAAACTAGAAAAGATAGCTTTTGGGGGGCTCTTTAAGTAGGCCTGACATGATAATTACTATATTGACTTATCGTTCAATATATGATAGGAACGACAATATTTTTGGGTCGCAATATTTATTGTATCGAGAACTTTTTCTTTGTTTTTGATACGATTTGACAGTGAAATAAGTAACTTGGATGACTATTTCTCAGCACCCACAAATTAAAAAGCATTTCATTCTGCTATTTATTTATTGGAGCTCATATTTTTTAACACCTTTGACTTTGTTTGGGACTATCTAGCTTTAGGATTACTTTATCAGTATTACTGTGATATATTGTGATTTAAAAAATATATATATATTGCACCTCAAAATTTGTTATCGTGACAGGTCTATCTTTTGGATGGGGTTTGCACACCCTTATTCTATCATAGTTTATATTTTCATACTATTATTATTATCCATTGTTTGATGTTTTGTTGCTCCTTACAAGTTGCAAGTTCCTAGTTTGTGAATTACATTCACTGACAATGGCAACGAAACATTTCTGATTCTGAAACACCCAGGCCAACATTGTAAAGAATAATTTGGTCTTAATGTTTTGCCTGGTAAAATATAGATCCAATAAAAAGCATAACCTATTGATCACATGTGTGCAATGTAAATTAATAGTGATGGATAATCAGAAAAACTGAGCGAAGTAATTAAATGGATGCTGAAATCAAAATCAGAATAATCAACAACCACTTATTTACCCCGAATTTAAAGATGCTATTTTTGTTACATCCATAATAAACATGAATGATATAAAACTCTTTTAATGAGACTTCATAACCCATGTATTTTAATTATTTTAGATCAGATTGATAAAATGTATGTCTTCTAATCCTGTCTGCCCTCGGTGTCCAGTCCACTGTCACAGAGAAGCTGAGTTATGGCTGCCCCTACTGTGAGGCCGTGTTTGCCACAAAGGTCCGTCTGGAGAAGCACAAACTGTGGAACCACCCAGATCGCACCGCCATGGAGCCCAAGGACGAGGAGCAGAAGATACACAAGAGCCATGTCAAGTCCAGCGTTAAGAAAAGGTGACTAGAATTTACTATTATATTATGGTAGATTTATTTCAGGAATGGGAACAGGTTTTTTTTTTTTTTTTGCTGGTTTAGTCACATTATTTCTGGTGATCAGTTATTTTTATGCTATTTGGTTACATATCTGTTTAAAAGTCTTCCAGTGTTTTACTTTCTTGAAGCTCAGCCTTGACTAAAAGGTATCAAAAGCAGTTTTTCTGGAAAAGTTTATTAAAGGTCAGGCCTGAAGATCTGAACAAAGATCAGAGACATTTTTCATCACTTAAATACGTTTGTTTAATAATAGAATATTGAGATATTTTATCAAACTTGTCCTGTCCTGTGTGATTTACTATTGCCTTAAGACAAAATAGATTTAACCCCCTCCAACAATGGCCTGCTTAACTGTGTGTTTTGCTAAACTGTCTGCTCTTGTGTGTGTTCAGACCTATAGAGAACAGTCCCCCGTCGCCTGTGTTCTTTAAAGTAAAAAAGACCCACGAGGCGTCCTTACCGTCACAGAATGGAGAACTGTCGCACCAGAGAACTGACAGAAAACCTCACATACAGAACCAGAGTTCATCAAACCTCCACCAGACTGTAACATCTCTGCCAACTCATCTTCAGTCCCAGTCGCAGAGCACATCTTCAGATGCAGGGGGCAGTGAGAGTGAAGGAGGCCTCGCTCCATCTTACCCCGATGAAGACCCAGAGAGAATGAAACACAGTAAGACTCTTGTACACTGAAACTGTTTGATACCCACAGTGCACTGCAGTATACTGTTTTTTTGTGTTTGTTTTGTTTTTTCACATTTTATGGCCAATGTTACTCTATGGGCAAGATACATACGAGGAATTCACAGATGTTTTCATGTATCATTGATTATCATTAATTAGCAGAAAATTATACAGGAAATATAAATAAATAACTTAAAAGAAAACACACATTCTAATTATGGACATCCAACTTACAAAATTGTCTTACTATGGGTATGTCAATGTCATCTCTTTTTGTTTTTCAAGGACGAAAACAGAAAACTCCAAAGAAATTCACTGGGGAACAGCCGTCAATCTCTGGGACATTTGGGTTGAAAGGTGAGTAAATAAGCTACGGAGAACGGTAAATATTGACCAAACAGCTGTCATGAGCTGCCACCCAAAGACATGTATGTGTTTCTAAACTGCCTGCAGTGGAATGAAGGGTTTGCCTCTTTATGAGGAATTTTCATCTTATGATCTTATGTCCCCCGCTGTTAGAAGTTTGTTGCCCATTAAATGTTCATCAGTTATTCATGCACACACATGAGTACTTGGACTTTTATTGTAACCTTTGTAGTTCATAGATACCACATAAGTCATTGACACAATTTAATTTGAGCTGAAAGGACTGAAAAGGTCCCAGAAGCTGTTTAGCAATCCATATTGTAGCTATTTTATTTCCTATGGTTTGGTTGTGGGCATAATCCTTTTCATAGGAAATTAGGCGTTTCCTCTTATGAATGTACTTATTAACTTTTCTATTATATTAATTGCATTGCATTTTAAATCTAATACAAGTTGTCTGTTATTGTTTTCAGGAATGACTAAAGTGGAAGAAAAGCTCAAAGCCGGTCGCGTGAAGAGATCTGAGGGAGGATCAGTCCATGAGGAACCTCAGAAGAGACCCACTTCTGTTTCATCCAAGAAAGATCCAGCCGCAACCAGCTCTGGTAAAAAAAAAACTTTTGCCCTCTAAATCGAGTTCAAATTCCATTAGCACCTGGAGTCAATGATCTTGTTGAAAGATACATACAAACATTAGAAATATTAGTGTGACTCAGGGAATGAATATGGCACCAAATTGTAAAATGATTTTGAGTTTCCATTAAAACCTTATTCAAGCATTTTGTATCCTTAGTTAGATTAGAAAATTAGAAAAGTGACAAGAAATAAATGGTACATGTAGTACAATTTTCAACTTCTACTAATACACTTTACAGCAAGTTTCTGTTAACTTTATAGTGTTTTAAAGTATTTACTGAAGTACATAAGGACACTTTTGGGTGCTTTTCTGACTCTGTTTCCCAAGGTGTTGTGGCTGATACTCAGTGGCAACGATCCATTTCTGAGCGAGGTGAAGTTGTGTGTCCCACCTGTTCTATTGTCACCAGAAAAACAGTCCAAGGACTAAAAAAGCACATGGAGATTTGCCAGAAGGTCAGTGAATCTAACAGCACACTGTAGTGTAGCCAGTGTTTCTACTTATTCAGCTACCTGTGTGAAATAGTGCTGATCAGGATGAATGAATAAATAAAAAACACAGATAATGGTATAGTTTTACACCAGGAAATAAATAAATTAGCCTAATAATCCCTGGTCTCCAAAGTGTGTCCACAGCTATTATAATCCTGTCACTGCCTTGTGGCTTTATTAAAGTGACAGAATGTTACAGAACAATGACACAATCGTCACATTTCCTCTGGGTCAATCAACAGAAAACCTTGTGTCCAAATCAATACTGAAGCAAAGTGAGAACAACAAGCTTTTTTTTAATGTATTTTGAGTTCATTTTAGCCATTTTAATTTAGCTGTGTTATATTGTGTGTGTTCTGACAGCGAGATACAGAGATATATTTAGAGATATATAGATATAGAAAAACACCATTTTTAAATCTGTGTTTTGTTATTCCTTTTAGCTCCAAGACGCTCTCAAGTGCCAGCAATGCCACAAACAATTCAGATCGAAGGCAGGATTAAACTACCACAACATGGCTGAGCACACCACCAAGGTACACTCTTTAAGTACTGTGCTATCTCATTGACTTTTCTTAATAAAATAGCAAATTATCTTAATAAGCTTTCCTTGGATATACTCAGGTCTGTCACTTTTGTCCACGTTACTGTTTTTAGACACATTCTTTAGCTGGTTTCACTTTGCAGCTGTTACTGTCAGATTTAACTGTGACCTGTCCATGATCCTTGACCCCCAGTAATTTATGTTGTTACACCGCAGTGACACTGACCTACAAACCACGAGCTGCTGGTTAGAAACTGGACACCACACCAAAACTGCTCTCATTCAGACAGCAGTTAGACTTGCACTTCAGGCTATGTAACCTAATCCATGCTCATACACCTACAAGAATCAACATGCATTGAGTTTCATGTTGTGCTAGATATAGTTATTAACGGGCGAACATCAATACATTACATCATATCAAATAAACTTACAAGGTGTCTGTGTACTCACAAGTTTGGTTGTATCTGGAAGATCACCTAGTTGTGTTGTGTGGACTCAAATATGCATACACATTTACTTTTCCATCCTAGGCCCATTCACATCTGGTTACATATTAAAGCTTGCCTGACAGTCCTATGCCTTTGTGCTTTGCTTTAAAGGTTTTGATACATTTTAATACATACCATTAGCTTCATGACAAAAGCCTTTACTAACTTAGAAGTATCCTTTGGTGTAGTTAGTTAATTAAATTCTACATAACAAAATAGTTGTCCGTCAAAGTATCTGGATTCTTGAGAGCAGGACTTAGGATATTATCATTCATTACGTTGCATTAGAGCAGCGGTATTCTTATGAAAGGTGCTCAATAATTCAACACTCCCCGTTTCGTAAAGGACTCTGGAACATTAATGGCTGTGGTATACTGTATACTATTTTTGTGCTGTTGCAGTGCAAAATTAAATAGTATTGCTTTTCACTTTTGTGTTAGTTTCTTTGCTCGACATGTACAATATTTTTACAGGATAAATCATACTTTTTGTTATTACATTTGTTAACCAAACATATAGCTATTGAAAACTTCCTCTGTCTTTTAATAACATTTCAAGATCCATCTATTTATCCATTTAAAAGTAGAGGCTGTAGTGTTTTATTTGTTTTCGAAAGTGGCTATTTTCACAATAATTAGCTTTTAAACAAGATGCCCGACTGGACTCAACACCTCTCATTAATCCCGGCATGGGACTTGCACTAAGAGCACACTGGTTTGTAAATCCCTGTGGCAGAATTATATGACATAAGATGCATAGAGTGTGGGACATCAGAGTGGGCCGACAGAAGGACAAGAGCGCCCTACTGAGTTTGACCTTGATATGTGTGTTTCTGCTGCTTGCTCACTCTCTCTCTTATTCGTGCTTCCCTTTTCTCTCATGTCAAAAGGCCATTAAGAATGCATGCTGATGTAGTTTCTTGGTTCAACTCCTGCCAGTGCAAATCAAAGACTGAACAAGTGTCTTTTCTTTTGCCCTCAGGCTTCTGTGTGATTTATGTACATACACTGGTTCTGGTCTGGCTCCATCTATCCTGCTGTCTGTAATATCTGAAAATTGGACTGATCAGCATTACAGAATCTTTACACATCAAGAATTTTTTTGTGTGGCGATTTTCTATTGAGTATATAGAGCATTTCACTATGAAACAGTGTCACTTTTCCGTATTGTGATTTATTTTTATGCACTTGTACACATTTTCCTCTCTCCGCAGTGCCATCCGAATACCATCTGTTGTTCTTGTCATGGTGTTGGTTTATAGCACCAGTCAATAGTGGAGTGAAAACATAGATTTGACAGTTGTCATAAACATGCTTTGAGTAACTGCCTCATCGTGAAACCATTTAATGGTCCTGGCACAGCGAGAGCAGCTGAAATGGAAAACACATTTATACTACTAATAGTTTCGATAAAGTGAAACGGTGATTGTCAAACTTAACCCTATAAATACCATTTCAGAAAAACAACAACAGTACTAACCCAAATAATAAACAGAAACAAACAGTGAATTAAATGATGAAGAAAAAACTCACTTACTTACTGTGGTAACCAATAGCACAGTAAGAGCTTGAAAGGAAAGTGTTGTGAGTTTGTTGTGTGTGACATTGTGTTTGGTTCCCCACAGTCCTCGGGGAACGACGACCAGACAATGGACGAGCACGAGGAGAGAGAGAGACTGCGCAGAGTGCTCAAACAGATGGGACGAATCAAGTGTCCTAGTGAGGTGTGCACGCTCACTACTGGAATTCATGTTTTCCCTTCCTTTGTGTACTTCTTCTTGCCTGCTTTCTAGTTAGGCCCGAGCGCCACAAGCTGGCGAGAGGCCTATTAGTTTCGCAGTGCCGTGCGGCTGCGGCTGCGAAAGTGCTTACGAAGTGGCCGCAATCGGCGCCATGGCGCTCGCCCGCTTCAAACACTCACTAACGCATTCCCCAACTCATGCACGTTCGTGCATACCAATGGTAGTAGTGGGAAAAATTGAACATTATCGCTGTAAGCGGCGAAGCCGTGCGAAAAGAAATCTTAGTGCGCTAAGCAACTGCGTGGCCGTCATCCCCACGCAAAGCGCTCGTGTGCGCTGAGCTGGCTGACCACTAATGCGTTCCCCACGCATGCGTTCGTGCATATAACAATTTAATGTAAAAACTGAACATTACTATTGTAAATGGGGCCAATGACAGAAAGTGGCGGAGCCCACTGAAAAATCTCGAAAGTGTCCGCCAGTGACCGGGGACCCATACCAAAGCGTAGGAAAGCGCGTGCGCTTTCCGAAAAATGTATAGTTTGCTAAATAAAAAGGAAACATTGTTTACGCCGAATGAATTATTCTTCTTTCTTCTTCTTCTTCTTCTTGTGACCGATCCCCTATTTTTCACCCAGTGAACATTGGCGAAGTCTCAGGAAAATTTGCACACCTCTAAAGATCGTGCCTCTGTACATTCTGGCTATTTCGATTTACAAAATTCAAAAATATGGCGCGTCAGCGCCCCAAATGTACAAAAATGCATTGCGGGATAGGACATTGCCAAAAAAAATTTTTATCGTAGAATCATGAAACTTGGCAGAGAGGTAGATAGTGACAAGAGAAGCAAAAAATATTATTCACGCAACGCGTCCAACCAATTATCGGCCATATTGGATGAAAACTCGCTAAACCTGACTCAGCGGTTTTTTTAAACTTCATTACTTTTACGAACTCCTCCCAGAGGCGTTTAACCGAACAAGCTGAAATTTGGTGAAAATGAAGTTGAGAGTGTGGCATCAAAAGTTATCCAAATCATGAACCTAACTTTTACGGTCTCTGTGTGAAGCCACAAAATTTAACCAGAATTCCTGAAATTTTCAAATTTAAAATTTTGCTCCCATTTGCACATATAAAGTCCGAGTGCATCAAATTTGAATTAGTTGTTAAACTCACTGTCTGAAACCTATTAGAGGTGAAAAAAATTAAATTTGGCGCGTTAGTGCCCCTACAGATCAAAGCAAACTTTTATATGGGGAGCAAAAAATTTGATTATCTAGAATTTTTGAAATTTTGCACAAAATTCCATTTTGGCATACCCGATCAAAAAGCCAATGAGACCCATGTCATATTTTGTGCAGCGAAGCCGCACCAATGACAAAACACCCCATGTTATTCCTATGGGAAAAATCGACAAATGTCTCAAATTTGCATATTTTTCTATGCATTTTAACGAACTCCTCCTTGGCGTAAGCCCGACTAACCTCAAATTTGGTGAACATCTTTCTGAGGAGTGGGGCACTAAAAGTTATCCAAATCGTTGGGATAAGTAATTGGTCTCTGTCTCATGGCACTAATTTTGCCAATATTTTAGAAAAGACAGAAAAAAACCCCATGTTATTCTATGGGAAAATCTCTAAATCTCTCAAATTAAACTTTGTACTTTAACGCTCCTCCTCGAGCGTAAGCTCCGATCAACCTGAAACTTGGTGATAATCATCCTGAGAGTGGGACATCAAAAGTTATCCACATTTTTGGATAGGTATTATGGTCTCGTCTGTGGCTTACAAATATTACCAAACTTGTAAAAATAGCGGAAAAAATCCCATGTTATTCCTATGGGAAAATGCAAAATCACTCTAATGAAACTTTATGCTTTAACTGAACTCCTCCTCGGGCGTAGCCCGTCAACCTGAAATTTGGTGAAAATGATCTTGAGGAGTGGGCCATCTAAAGTTATCCAGGATTTTAGCACAAGTATTACAGTCTTTGTCTTGGCGCGGCACAAACTTTGACCAATTTTTACACACTTTCAGTGAAAATGAGCAGTAGGTGGTAGCGGTAGCGCTGGATTCGGCAACAGGTATTTTTATGAGGAGGGAAATTGGGCGGCGTAAGCGCCCTCTAGCGATGGGCGGCGTGGCGAGGGCCGATCATTGCCGCTTGCGGCTATATTGATTCTGTTCTTTTCCTTAAATCATGCTTGCATATTGATTACACCAGATGCCTTTCCTCACACAACACTTCACATTTATCTACATTTGAAATAACAGGACAGCGTTGACTTTGGATTAATGGAATATTGGGAAATACTATTTGTCATTTTATCTTACATGTCATTTACAAAAGCCTACTCCTTTTCTCCGGGTGTGGGACTGGTACAATGTATTTGCTATTTCCCTTTACTACTGAGATTTTTCCTTTTAGTCCATCATTTTATTTATACAGTAGGCCTACTGTCTGTCATGTCAGATTTTCTCCACCTGCCACTTCCAATTCTGTAACTCCCACACCTCCGGCATTTGCTATTTCAGTCTGTTTTCCCCTCACGCCTTGTTGCTGAAATGTTGCCCAACAACACACTTTCAGCATGCTGTTACAATATTACTTGCTGCATATGACTTTTTTCATTTCTAATCATTCATATTTTCACCATTTGCTATACTGGTTTATTGACATTTTTTTTAACATACTTTGATAAACCCTCCTCAGCTTCATTTGTGACAACTGGTTACGTTATTGATATGTAACTAATTGCACTTCAAAACCTAAACATTATAACCATAACAGTTATTAGACTTGAGTATAAAATGAGGCTTTCTTTTTTTCTACTTGACATGATTTTGGCAGATCATAAGGAGTAGTTGGTATTTAATTCTAATTCAAATTTTAACTCCAACAATTGAGACAAAAATAGCATTTTTACCACCATTTGCAGTAAGATCTAGTTTACTTACAAGATTTCCAAATTCACATCTGAAACTGAAAATCTTTCCGCCAAATGAAGACATACAAAATTGTTATAGCCCTTATTTATTTAATGATAAACTTGCAGTTTTTATTTTTTTTTATCTAACTAAACTACAGAAGATACCCATTCATATTTGCTTTATATTTTAGATTCTCTCTTTGCAGATGTAGATCATTTTGTAACATTATTAAACCAAACAAAATTTCTCTGTCGTTCTTTCATTTACCTTCACAGGGTTGCTCAGCGCATTTCTCCAGCCTGATGGGATATCAGTACCACCAGAAGCGATGTGGACGAGATTCTTCTGAGGATGACAAGCCTGTGTTTGTTTGCCAACACTGTGGGAAATCCTACCGTTCAAAGGCTGGAAAAGACTACCACATTCGCACAGAGCACTCAAGCCTCACCACCAATACCACAGATACCAACAACAACACAGGCAAAGAGCAGGTATGGCATCTAACCACATGATGATTTTAGCGCTTCCATTTGAAAATGACTCAAAATAGTGTTAAATATTTTATTTCTTATGGATAGTAAAGAGTATAATGGCACATTTTCTATCAGGAGTCTGAGAAACCACCATCGGGACACAAGAAGGACCACTTTGGCTCACCTGAGAAGAGGCCAGACAATGCAACGAGTCAAGTCAAGGAGAAGCAAAAAGAGGCTACAGTAAAGGACAGAGAAAAAGAGAAGGGGAGAGTCACAGTGCAACCCTCTCAGAACAACTCCAGTTTAGCGGATGACTTTGAACGCACTCCAAGTGGCAGAGTGAGGCGCAGATCAGCCCAAGTTGCAGTCTTCCACCTTCAGGAGATTGCTGAGGATGAACTAGCAAAAGACTGGGGCACAAAGAGGCGCATCAAGGACGACCTGGTACCAGACACTAAAAGGGTGAGGAGAATATTTAAATGAGGCAATACTTGGCATGGGAATATCTGATGTGTGTAACATGATTTCTGTTTGCTGCTCCAATATTAGTTAAACTACACCCGACCTGGCCTTCCTCACTTCAGCCCTGAGCTGTTAGAGTCATGGAAGAACCAAGTAAAGGAGAAGGGCTTTATCTGTTGCATAAATGAAGTAAGTCAAATTTTCTTTTAAAATCCTACTTTAACCTCGTCAGCAAGAAGAATTTGCACCATATTTGTGACTTCACAAACTCTTGAAAATCCATCTGGACCGGCTCTCACTGTTGTGTTTGAGGGCCCAAACCTGTTGGCAGAATTGTGGTTTGGGCAGATGTCAAAGATGAAGCGCCCAAACGAACATGACGATGCCGACGGTTATACTTCGGTTTATTATAGCAGAAATACTGGTTCCTCTAATGCGATGTTTCAACCAGTCAGCCTGAAGTATTGTTTGAACATCCCAGTTGCTTTCGGTGAGAGACTTTCCAGATTAAATACTTAAATGAGAGTACTACACAGATTAACATGGTGTGAGCCAGGTAATATATTTGACACAATTTGTTAGATTCAATTAGATTCAAATGCATATTATATTATCTTTTAACATTCTATATTTTACAATCATGTGTCTTGAAAACTCAAGTTGATAATAACAAGTAAGTGAAGAACCTTTGATTCCTAGGCCAATAAATAAAACAAAACAATAACATAAGCCTTTTGGTCTCAAACATGTCTCAAATCTTGATCTATCATTTACACAAATATGGTAATTGGTTAAACAAAAAACATTTGAGTGTAGAATCCGACAGTTGACAGATATGAGTCACTAAGTGCTTTTGAAATCACACTTGTTTATATCCGTAGTATTTGGTTTAGCATCATCAAACCATTATGAAACTAACCCATGTTCGCCCTTTTCACAGAACTGTGAAGCTGTCTATTCAAGTGTATCAGGACTAAAGGCCCACCTCGCCAACTGCAGCCAGGTACACACCAAGTCACAGTCATAGTCGTAGATTAGTTACAGAAAAAGAAAATAAGAGTAACATACTGAAACTGTTGTAATGGCTGTGTGGGGATATCAATTGAAGTGTACGTATTGCAGGGCGGGGGAGAATTGGGGAAGTACACGTGTCTCATCTGCCAGAAGGAGTTCAGTTCAGAGAGTGGTGTCAAGTATCACATCAACAAAACACACTCGCAGGTGGGTTTCTGTTAATAATCAAGCACGATGCACAAAAGATAAAATACTTTTTGAAAAGACATAAAACAGCTGACTGGGATTTCCCTGTCTTCAGCTGTAAAAATGGAAGGAATACCGACTTTGGTTTCACTTGACTTTTTGTGTTTGTGTTTTGTTTGACTGCCTCAGAACTGGTTCCGAGCTTCAGATACTCAAGTCGTTTCAAGCAGCAGCTCCAGCAGCAGCAGCAGCAACAGCAGCAGTAAAAGTAAACCTTCAATGGAGAACAATTTGCCCAAAGTAGAGGTAAGAAATGGAGCCACCGCTGGTAAGAAACGAGGCAGGAAGCCCAAGGAGCGCCCTCTTGTGGCATCATCTCCTTTAACAAACACTGAAGCTTCAACCACTACACAAAGCTCTTCCTCTGACGAGAGTCCCTCCTCCACACCACCACCATCTCCAGCAGAAGTCTCAGAACCCACGAACATTTCAGCTGCTGCAGGTCAAGAAACACTGCCTGACAACTCAGCTTGCAGACGAATCAAATCCATGAAATGATCAGACTAACTTTCCCTTTGCCTGATGGAGGTGCCACCGGAAATGCTTTTTAATAATCTTATGTCAGGAAACTAAAGGACATTTCTATATCTCCATAAGTTTACTATGTGGAGAAAGCCAAGACATTAACAACTGTTAAGTACAGACACAAAATGTTATTTCAAGACTCTTTGGATAGTGTCAACAGTTCTATATTTTCCTTCATTCCACATTTGTCATCTTTTTAAGTCACATTTCTTTTTTTTTCCCAGTCAGAACAGTGAGTGAAATGTTTTAATTTATGATTAATTTTTTCAATCCAGGAAGGTATTTTAGCATTTCTGGACTGTGCTGTGTAGTATGACTAGGTCTATATTTGAATTCACTCACTCATTGCCATGGATCTTTTTAATGCCTGACATATTACATACATATAGTGAGCAATCAAATACTGTATTTGGTCGTGTGTGTAATGTTGCTTATGTTTGGTCTTTGTTCTTTCATTTAAACATTTATCTATAGGCTGAAATGTTAGTCAGACATTCACCATATCCCACCCATGATTCCTTCCTGTAGCAAAGTAATTTTAGTAGCAATCTATTTGACAACTACAATTGTCAAAAATATGTACACAGATCTAATACACTGAAATTACTTATCAGTATATAAGAATTGATAAATGTATATGTTTGGATAGTATATTACGCTATGGTGATATTTAATATAGATAAGCCTTTGTTCTGTCTGAGGGGGTCTGGAAAAGAGAAATGTTGGGACAGAACCAAATGTTTTGTATGAAGCATGTTGCACCATTGGAGCACAATCAGATGAGGTGATAATAATACCGTATTTATTAAGGCCACAATACCTGGCTACTGCTTGAGCTTGAATCAAAGAGAAAGAAAAAATATATTTTGTAAAATATTGATAAAGTTTTATTAATCATAAAATCTGCAAATGAAGATGGAAATATGTATGTAACCATATGTAATATGGTAAATAGAATTATTCCTGGAAGCTACAACCTTGCACTTTAACCCCTTCCCTTACTGCCCTCTTGTACATTTGCACTCCAGGAGTATTCAACCTATCCTAGGCTGTCCGGCACTGGAGTTGGAACTTTTTGTAAAATGTAACCACAAAAAATCTGCAGTTGTCGATAGTGGTTAGTGTATGAGCATGAGGAATTCACACTTATTTAAAGAGTATAGTCTAAAATTACCAAAAATCTAACAAAAAGTAAGCCATAATAGCAGGTATAATTTTGCCACTTGGTTTAGCTATGTTGGTGAAATGTGTCAATCAAATGTTCACTTTATTAAAATTAAAGTAGATACTTGAATCAGAAGCATTATTGATGAAAACACAATATTTGTTATATCTGCACTCTAACCCAACAGTACAATTTGTATGTTTGTAGACACTTGATAGCTTTGATGAGAGAATACCAGTGAGTGAAATGGGGTGCTTTACTTGTCACTTTATCTTAAGAGCAAGTCAAGTCCAATAACCCCCCCTGTCAATTTTCTCCATCCTGGCAAGTCATAAATTTTGCACCAATCATTTTCAATGTCATAATTTTTAAAAAGGTTCTGATGTCAAGAAGAGATAAGCGATTATGTCACCTTTTTATATTTCCAAGTAAAGCTAAGTTTGTACAGGTGAGGCTGATTATGCATGTGCGCCCGTCTCTTGTTGTGAGATGGTGCCTCTTCATCTATCCAGGTTCAGCCAACAGAGGAGAGTTAAGAAAAGCACTGATGGGTCCCAAGATGACCTTTTAATATCCAGACCTTGTGTATGTGTGTGTATTGACCTGTTAGCACCTTTGTAACGACTGGATGTCAGAAATGGTAACACATCGTGGCACAGAATCAGTTCATCTGCTGCTTGTTACTCGTCTTATTAATAATGCTACATTGACTGTGTTTACCCAGCAAGCTTTGTTGTTGCAATATGCTAGTTTAAGCACTGCTTTTTACCAGTGGGTATTTTATAGTTTATCTCACCCTTTACTATCTGTCTTCCTAGTATGTGGATAAGACACATATTTATCCCAGAGTGTAGGCAAACTGCTTAGAGAGTACAGCAATATACCATTAGCTGGTTTTGTTGGCTTGCTTGTTTTTTATATCAATGTGTATTCTTAAAAAATCTTTCCTATTCACTCCTTTGCTTTGATTTTTTTCTACACATATTTTTTTTCCAAATGTGTGATTTGTAGACCACAAAAATTCTAGCTTTTCTGTTGGCATACACAGATGTTTTATTCATTTTAACAATGCACATAAATTAAGCTTTTTAGTGACAAACACAATGAAAGAGACATTATAATCTTCTCAATATGGGACAAGAAATATGTATGCGTGTTTGTGTATTTAGTGCACTTATTAAACCATGAGCTAGGCTTGAAATAGGAGTGTTGTTGGAGCTTTCTAATTACCCAGACTTTGTGTGGTGTGACTTTTGTACCTGGGCAAACGGCAGGCTCAAGTGTCTTCCCATTGTCAGAATATTATCTTACAAAACCTTATGTGGACAACAGACGGTGGGTTCTTTTTTATTCTGCCTATTTTAAATGCTTACACAGATCTGTTGTCAGGGCTATTGTGATGAACGAAGAACTTCTGTTGTAGCTTCTAATTGATTGTAGTATAACAAGTGAAATGAGAGTGAGTCCATATCTTAAATTATGTTGTATTATACCTAACAATTATGGTATAACCCCTGACATTTTCTCCCAAACTTGTTGTATTACCTGTGCATTAGTATCCCTTGACTAATTAATAAAGGTTTCTTGACTAATTTGTGTCTCTCTCTCTTTTTTAGATTACATGATTTAAAACTATGGCTATCCGCTAAGATAGCCATAGTTCTAGATCTAGGATTTTTATTATCCCAATGACAGTATTCAAGCATTATTGTAATCCATCTGAAATATACTTAAGAATGCCTGTATGTCATTCAAGTAGCCCATCACACGAAACTTAAATGGACTGGGAAATAAAAGAGAGGGGGAAAAAAATCACATCTTCATTTGACTTCCTGGAAGTTTTTTTCCTTTTTTTTTATTTGGTCTCTTTGAAATCTCTTTGAAATGTTTTTATCAAGCCTCAATAGGGAAATTATACAGTAACTGTACCAAAGACAGCTATCTGGCCCACATTATCTGCGGTTACAATGGAAGCATTGTGTTCAGTGTTCATGTCTAATGGTAAATAAACTTCATCCACAGTCTCTTGTCTCTCTTTACAACTTTTGGGCTATGGTTTATTATACAACAGGCTTATACGCTAAATAATATGTTGCAAATCTCCAAAAACGCATTAGGTGTTGAAAGATTGTCAGATTGTTGAATTTCATATCATATATAATATCATCACCCTAAAGAGAAGGAGAGGGGTCAAGAGCTGCTTTTCTGTTCAGCCTCCATGGTATTTTGAATAAGGAAAATCCCCTTAAAATAGACATGTTGAACCTGATCATTTCTTTCACTGACTGACTGGAATATAAACTTGTAATATTACGACCTAATACATAATGTGATGAGATAAGTCTTTTCTATGTGTGCTCAAATCTTCAGGTTCAGCATCACATATTCTGTCTAACATTAAAGAAAGACTAAGTTAATTACAAGAAAATTGTTTGCACTAAACAGATGAAATGAAATGTTGACTAACAATTGTCTAGAACGCCTTGGCGTAAGATGTAACACGTGGTGGTAGTGCATGTGTGATGATGAGCACATTTTGTCCATGCTCAGTAAGGCCCTGTTTAAGGAGATGAAACTACAGAAGAAACAGCGCTTACGCATTGTGGGAGTTGGTGTCACTTGAGGCGTGGCTCTGGTGTTTACTCCTATCGCAGGTCTAAGGAACGCCTACAATCCCCACAATGCCTCGGTGCAGCTGCTGCTAACTGTAACTACACGCCTGAGTGTCAATACAACGATGTCCGCTGTTAGCATTGGAGAAATACGGCCAAATATGGAGAATGAAGATAACACTGCATGCGTCTCCAGCAGGTAAGATGTGTTGGTATCGTACAATCGACTCAACGACAGTTTTAACCTCAAGATGTGTTATAAACACACGAAAGAAAATGGTTAAGTCCCAAGCATCTTTACGGAAGAGGACTAACACAAAGTGTTTCTTCTTCTCATACACTGTTATATATGCAGTCTATGCTTCTTATATCGTCACTGAACTCACAATTTGACATAGCAATGACAGCTGGTATAGCTAGATACATGATTATTACAAGGGGGATTTCCCCTAACGGTGTATGTTACTGCGTTAGAACAGTTATTACAGCATTATTAACACAGGGCATCTTTCTTAAACAGTCAAATAACGACTGTAATCCAAAATGATTTAACCAAGAACATTTTGCTATCAGTAGCATCATTTAGATGTTTAACTTGAATTATTTCTTCTTTTTGCCATGCGAAGCTAAAGCATGGCATGGCCTGAGAGTTATGCTAGCTCATACATTATGCACAAACATTACTTTTTACGGGTGTAATTGGAGTCAACAAGAAAAGGTCTTAGTTGTAAAAGCCCATGATTATAAAGCGTATTTTTACCATGTTATTACATCTGTATTTTCCTCATGTTGACATCAGACATAAAATGTCTAAACTTTCCTTCAATAAGCCACAAGAGGGTGTCACTGTATTAGTGTTTTACTGAACTGTGGCTGTCACAGTGATATGACATGAAAATAAGTTTGATAAGTGTTATATGGTGATTATGGTTGTACTAATTTGAACGCACTACCACCTGACAACTAAAAAAGTTTATCCATTAATATATTTGGTTCAAGTACATTAGCATGCCATGATAATGTTGCCCTAGTTTTAAAAGTAGGTTTCAAATTTTGGAATTTGAACTTTAAACGAAGTGTCTTCATGACTGGCCATACCATAAATATATATGTATAAAAAAAAAAGTATTGTAATGCAAAACTCTTAGCATTATATCAATAACAGTAAATTGACATTTCTTTCATCTAAGCCTGGGGGATATGACTAAAAAAAAAAATTCCCTTTTGCCAAACCAATGTCTTTCTTCCTCAGCATATAATTGACTATTAGAGGCAATATTTCTCGTATGCGCTTATTTAACTGTGACATTGCTGGTGTTTCCCTGTAGAGCTGCTGAGTTGGGTGTTTGACATAGCGACCAGTCTAGGCTGCTTGTTTCTGTGGTGGCTCTCTTGTTGTGCAGCTGCTTACTGCTCTTAAAGCAACAGAGCTAACAGGTCTTCTCCTGTAGTTTTAAAGGTTATATAACATAAACCAGCAATACTGAAGTTGACAGTGCATTGAAACTCTCTTTCTTTATGTGGTTTAGTTTAGTTAGCTGCCCTTTGTGTTATGTTTGTTTTGCTGCTATAGAAAACTATTTGCCTGTCTTCTGAACTGGTGGAATAATGATTTGTTTGTCTGCAGCAGCGGTGACCCAGGAGGCGTGCCCCTGTGCGTGTGTGCCTGTGTGTGTGTATGTGTGTGTGCCTGTGTGTGTGTGTGTTCATTTAAGTTGATGTCTCAGCAGTCTTGTGTACTAAGCCCAGGGCACTTCTCTGGCTGTCAGCTGATGAAGCACTAGTGTTGGGTTTCATCATGCTGTTTATTCCCTCTGCTTCACCATGACTCCAGTTCAGGTTGGGACGATGTTTCTCGCTGTGTTTGTGGGTGTGTTTGCTGTGACTCTGACGTCTAAATTCTGTTTCAAATAGAGACAATGGATCCCTGCAGGGCAGAAGGCGAATCCATTCCCATTTTCTGTTTCTAAGCATTCATAAATTTTGTCTTCAAGTAAAACAAATATTCAAGATGCATAATCCAGCCACTAGGCGGGGTCATAAACAGGCCAATGCAGACTTTGCGTCTGCTCCAGGCTTTGTTAAATTTGACAAACGAAAAAGGCTGTGTTAGGTAATTATGCAAATCAATGCATACTTTAGGTTACTCGCATATGTCCTGGGTTGATCCAGGTTTGAGGCCAGTTTAGTCCTGATGTAGACTTGGTTTGGTCTTTTTCTAAGTTTGGTCTTGTTAAGGAGCCTAAGGGTCAGAGAAATAAAAGTAGCAGAATTAGCTTTGGATGTAATAGTTCAATGTTGTAGTGACAAGTGGTGGTTATCAGTTTATAAAAGCAGTTGGCATTATACTCTCATACAATCTTTCTTACTAGTTTAGTTAGTGAACGTGTTCGTGCAAATAGAAGCCATGGTCCTAGTAATTGTACAATTAGTAGTATTAGCAACAACACTTTTTTTTTTTTTTTTTTTTTAATACTTTGACACAACAAGCTCCCCCTGTTTTCTTACTGTTGCTCTTCCCCACTGTTCCCTCCAGTAACACATTGCAACACTTAGCTGTCAAAAACAGATGACCCCCACTCCCTGGCATGTCTGTGTGTGTTTATGAATGTGTATGGGTACGGAGTCTGCTCTAACCTGCTGCTATTAATACCTGCTATTGAACATAATCTAGGTGATCCTCTTACATTTGTTGGCTGGACGACTGAAGGGGAGGAGTGAACAAGCAGAGGAGGGAAAAGGGCCGTGCCCTTAGACATAAAGTGTACAAGTCGCAGAGTCTTCTTCTTCTCCCGGCTCTGTCTCTCTTCACAGTGCTCTACTACTCAATGGAACAGAAAACAAAACTCACGTTCAAAGTTTCGTTTCTTCCCCATCCTCACCCATCTTTACTCTCCCCATAGTGTCTACATAACTGTGGATGTGTTGCTCCAAAGGGCATTGCTGCTAAGTGCTTGAGCCCATATTACAGTTTTCTTATTGGGGGGAATATAAGACCTGAAAACAATTTGCGTACACGTTTCTGTCTTCAGTCATGAACTCTCTACCTGCGTACTCCGGTGCTAGAATATCAGGCTGTTGGACACTAAGATCAGATGGCAGGTAAGTGATTTTTCTAAATTATCATTTTATTTATTTATTTAGTCTGCTTGTGATGCATGTTAGGGTTGTGTTCATAATTGTAAGGAAACAGGACTGACTGTCTCACTTCTGATTTTGTCTCTGGGGAAGCAATGTGGTTTTGTTACTCAACAGCAGATGCCAACCATTGTGATATCTGCATTGTCATGGTTTGCTTGTCATGGTTTTACAACATGTTTATAATGGAACTTCACTTATTTTCTTTCAAATAAATAACTCTGTGCTATGCCAGTGCTAAGTGCTATTTAAAACTAGGGGTAGATTTGTATTCCTTGTTATTGGCAACAGGCACCAATAATTCGAATTTTTGCCCTCCTTGTCTACTGTCGTAAGCCTAATATTTTTATATCAAATATTATCTCCTACAGAGTTGTTATTATTATTATTGTTATTTGATGTGCTACAGAGCTTGAATGTTGAAGTTACTTTAAGGTCCCAACTAATCAGTCAGTTGATTAAATCAGCCAATTCTGTAATCTCAAAAGATATTGGTCGTTCGTCCCTATTTATTGGATTATCGGAAGTGATTTGCACACCACTGCTCTTTTTATTTGCAAATGTTGTGTTCCTAAAGGAGACCATGTCTTTAGGGGATAAAGTTAGGACTCTGGTAACCTTGCACTTTACATTGTTTAATCAATTACTGTCTCTTTTGGTGTATTGTCTCATTACCATTACTTTTATGATTGTCATTTGAGTCTGACTGTGGGGCACTTTGTAAACCTTGATTTTATAATTGGCTCTTTGATTAGTATTTACTACAGGGTCGATTTGCCATTTAAATCAATGGTTAGCATACAGCTGCTGTTGTATGCATAAAGAAAAGGCTAATGAGAATGAACAGAATTTACAGACATATTAGTTAATAACACGGGCTAGGTACTGCCTAATACCCCACGATACAAAACAAATCCCAATACTATGAGCTTGTAACAATACTAGTCCTGATGCATGGATATCCCTTAAAACTGATCTCATGTTCACAATGTCCTTTAATATCAGAATACAATTCTCCTTCAATCAGTCACTTTTAAGTTCAGCAGATTTAGTCTTGATGCAACATCAACAGGTTAAAAGTGTAGAATTTTGCAATTTATAATGAATTTTGTTTTTTTCACATCTCTTTATCAATATGCTTATTGCAGTAGATTGCAATATATTTTGAACACAGTCCTATTAACCATGTAGTTGTGTGGCTAAAAAATGTAAACATAAACCGATTATCAATAATAATTTAATTAGTTATTAAGTTAGGACCATTATAGGAGTGTCAACAACCTTGTATGACATTTTTCTCAAATAGAAAGTAAGTTTCTTAAATTTGATTGGCAGTTGGTATTAACCAGGTTACACATAACAGTGTGATGGTATGGCTAGTATGCACTGTTGTAGTTACTAGAGCTTTGCCTCAGGACTAAAATCCAAAACAAAAACCTGTTGTGTTTTGTAGACATGTGGCTTTACTTCTCACATTTCTAGCTTCACAATTTCCTGACAATATCTAGTTATTGTCTATTGACAAAGTTACTTCAGATGATTTGGTGCTGCCTCAGACAAGGGCATGATCCCGCACTGTAAACTTTAGCTAATCTTTCATAGCTCTCTGGTTTGGGTTTAACTGATAAGTCAGCTGCAGCCGGCTTTACCCCATACATGTTTTCCCCAACCCGGTCTCTAACCAGGCTCTGGTGGTTCTCTGATAAGATAAAGTGCATGTGCTCTGTTTGCTTCACTTTTGACCCTGTGACACAACCTGGGCAGGTTTATGGCTCCATACATAAAGAGGTTCCGGGCAAGAGAGATAGACAAAGAAGCAGTGTTTTTCTGTGGGTTCAGTTAAAATGGCATCTGGATTTTTACAATCGTCTTTGGGTGAAGTGTGGATGTCTTGCATACGGCAGTAAGTTTTCTAAGAAACTGGACATATACTATTACAGTCAAAGCCAAAACATTGTTTAATTAATTTTATTTGTTGTTTGAAGTCTGCAAAAACATTATTGTTTTGTGGTATTAAAATGTTGCGTATTTTGGATGCAACGTGTAAAGTAGCAACCGTAAGCGTCTAACAATGTTCCTACGTTTGGCTGATTTGTTGTTGTTTATTGCTGAGAAAAGTTTAGAAGCACACTCATATAGTAAAGAATTTGAACAAAAAATTCCTTTGCATATTGGCAGTGAAATATTTACATTTTCTCAGCCTTGGCATCTTCTTTTCTGAGTTTTAGCCTCAGGCATGCTCTAATGTTTTTGGGACATTCGTTCTTAAACCCTTTGTGTAATTTTGTCACAAACCACTGTGCGTAAACAAATAAAAAGGGTCATTTCATTTCAGATCAATTTTTGTAAATGTAAAAAAAAAAGTTCCATGTGATTACTGATTCAAATTGTGAGTGAAGTGATACAGTGTCACACTCAACTTCAGTTTGTACAATTCTTTAAACAGATGAACATCAAGATCATATATAACAAGCATGAAACACACTGCACTCCACACGTTACTGTACTTTGACACTTGGCCAATTATTGAACAAGACTGAACAGGGTTAAGACTTTTGACATCAACTTTGACTTTAATTGTTCATAACAAAATTGATTATTATTCAATCCATTATGTGTGTCATTCTGACTTGTAACACGCCCAAAACTAAGTTTGTGTCTGAACCTTGATCTTTGTTTGTAAAAACAGGTATAACACCACAGCAGTCTCAAATTCAATTAAATTCTGTCCCAAGCTTTGAAAAATGGACGGGGGAGTTTCAGAAATGGCACCTGACAGATATAAATATGCTAAATATGCAAATTAGCGATGAGGCAGATTCTGTGGAAACCTAGCAATGGTCTAAATGTTGTTTAGACGTATGGAACCGGTTCACATTTTTCATTCACTAAATGACAAAAGTTATCATAATTTGGATTTATAAAAGTTCACAAAGTAAAAGGTTTTGTGTTTTTCTCTGTTCCCAGTGGAAGTGGTGAGGGGTCACTCGACAGACTGCTTCCCTCCGTGAGCACCGGTCTGTCCCCGAGGAAGAGGACCACGAGCCAGTGTAAGTCGGAGCCACCCCTGCTGCGAACCTCCAAAAGAACCATCTACACGGCAGGACGCCCGCCTTGGTACAACGAACATGGCACACAGTCCAAAGAGGCGTTTGTCATTGGTAAGTTCAAATAGCCTCATATTACATAGTTTAAATGTTATGACTCAATTGCAGTAACAAAAAATGTGGTCAATAAATGTATCTAAAATATTTTTCTAAAACAGCATCTGATCTCTTGTACAGTAACATTAGATCAACTCACCAGTGTTGAAACAGAGTTGAGATGAAATAAACAACATATGATTTATTATCAGTGCTTCCTGTAACTGCAAGTAGACATAGTTCTTTGTTGGTGATGCATAACACACCCTAGTTAGGGTTGTTTAGATACGAGTACTTGAACGATACCTAAAGAGTACATTTTTCAATACCTTTTCTTGTGCTACTCAGTATCAAATTAGAAATATAATGTTCACAAATTCCATTGAATACCATTTATTCGAAGGAAGACTCAAGGTTTAATCATTATTTTGTGTTAACACTGTCTAGTAACTCTGCAAAGTACTGCCTGCAGAACAGGTCTCTGTTAGTACGCGTTTTTACAATTGCAAATAGCTGCCTTGGGCATTTTGGCTACATTTAACAATGTTTTCTCCATTTACCTTATATTAAGGGCTTTGCCCATTTATAAGCTGTCATTTCAGGTTGTCTTAATGCATTAAATGTGTTTATTTTACTGTTTCCCCCAGGTTTGTGTGGTGGGAGCGCTTCTGGTAAAACCACAGTTGCCAGGAAAATCATTGAAGCGCTTGATGTTCCTTGGGTTGTGTTACTTTCAATGGATTCATTTTACAAGGTTTGTTTACCTTACTACACTCACTAGCGTTATACCTGTCCACTAAATGCTATACAAAAGTAAAGAAAACTATGTTTCTATATAAAACATCTTAGCAGAATTTTTTTTTTATTCACACACCTTCCTCTCGATTCTGAGCATTCAAAATCCTACAATTACATGGCGCTTTTATTTGTGTGAATGAACACGTGTGTCCAGCACAGAAAGCAAAGACTATAAGAAGTCAAGCATTCTTCATTCAAATAAATTGAAGTATTGAGTGTCACCACTGATGTCCCTCTTGGTGTTACGTAATCCTGTCATCATGTAACAGCAGCAGCAGCTCAGATGGAGGGCGGGGTTTAACACTGACCAATGATATTGCCACCTTCAGCAAGTGGCCCTTCACACACCACACCAAACTGGCAACAGGCTGGCATTTCCAACATAACTATACATCTATGTGACCATTCTTTATCGCAACACTTTTTTATTTTTGCGCCTATACCTACAAGTTTATTAATAGTTTTCTTTGAAAACTTGAGCTGGGTGTTGCTTTTCTTAAACTGAGAAATACCAGTGTGGGTTTTTCATGGTTGACTCACACACACGCACACACACACACACACACACACACACACACACACACACACACACACACACACACACACACACGCATACACACAACCTGCCTCAGGCATCACAAGGGCAAAAGATGTTTCCTAAATTTAGTTTTCCTCACTTCAGTTCCTCCTTTTGGAATACTTTTATAGCCTTTTTACTGATCACTAATTTGGTCCCATGTTATGCAAGCTATTGTGAACCTTAGTACAACACAACAGCAGAGGCTACTATTTTCTCCATTTCTTTTGCATTCAATAGAAGGGGCAATTCAAAATTTTAGAATAGCTCTGTAAACATTTTCTTCAAACCATTCTACTTTCATTTACAACCTTCTTGTATTTTATCATTTTGTATTTCAATTGTTTGTAGGTTTTGTCAAAGGAAGAGCAGGTTCTTGCAGCCAGCAATGATTACAACTTTGACCATCCTGATGCCTTTGACTTTACCCTGCTCACGCATACGCTGCGCAAACTCAAAAAGGGAAAGAGTGTGAAGATCCCAGTGTATGACTTCACAACACACGGGAGACAAAAGGACTGGGTAAGGATGATTGCAACTCCTAACTTAGTATTATAGTAATGCTATTTAGATTACTGTAATTTTCATATCAGCTACTCTTATACAGTATTTAAAGAGCCTCTTCATCCCACTTACTTAAAGTCTATATGACAGGTTAGACTACACATTTCACAAAATGTAGTGAACATGATTGTATTTAAGATTTTACTAAACATTTTGCCTATTTGTCCCCAGTTTGACAGTTTTCGTAATGTTTATAATGTTACATTGCGGCACGACATAGGGAGAGGTAATCTCAAAACTGTTACCTAGGAACCATTTTGAAAATCATGTGAATTACACAATTGTTATGATTTGACAATAAATAATATCAGATAATACATTTATTTTGTTGAATGACCTTTTAAACTATCAAAAACGTTTGTTATTTTTATGTAAAATGTCTGTATTTTCAATGTTGTGTCACTCTTTCTGTTTTAGAACTCAGCACTACTTTCTGTAATTTTAAACTTTTATTTTTCAAAATTGGGTTCTATCTCACCAAATTAAGTCATAATTACAAACTCATAAGAACTTGTCATATAGACTTTAAGGTGGCCTTACACTGAGCAATAGTGTAACAGTTAAAAAATGATTCCCAAACTCACACTATGAGATGAAATCTCTTACGAGGAGAGCCTGAGCTCATTATGAGGGTGTGTGCACTGCAGGGAGGGATGGACACGGGTACCTTGACCTGCTCACCCGGCATGACCCAAAAGCACAGAGGAGAATTTTGGCCAGATTTGAACGTTTTCATGCAACTTAACCCTCGTGCTCTCTTCAGTTGAGCTATGCACGTTTGGTCAAACAGCAATATACATTTCATATCAGGAAAAAAAAGAAATTTTACTAAAATTATATGTTGAGTGAGGACCACACATGAAAATTTCATAGAGATGAAATAAAAAATAAAATCTGCTAGAAAATTGCACAGTGTATGCAAAGTTTTAAGCCTTGTCCTTTCATCTCACTCACAACAAGGTTGTTTATATGTATTACAAAGTTGAACATGTTGTATGTAAATTGTATACGTTCCAATTCTTTTAGGTCACTTAGCAGTCTGTTACATCTAAAGATACATGCTCATACTGTGACTCTTTAAAACATGACAGTTCAAAACTAAATCTTCAATGATCAGAGTAGGGGTGGGCCACATGGCAAAAACATTAATCACAATTTCATTCCCCATATTGACTGACCATGACCATGATTTTTTAATCAAATTTTAATTAGCTTAGTTTTTATAACCAAATGAAATTCCTGAACATAAACAACACAATACAGACTTTGAAAATAGTCAATTGTCTTTCTCCAAAGTCTGAACTCCAAACCACATGCTTTTACTGACAAGGGATTGACAGTAGACTTTGAGATTTAAAACAAACAAGCATATCATTAACAATTAGAGATGACTGAATCTTGATGTTGATTAAAACTTGATTTATGGCACAGCTTGAGGTCAGAGTCCTCGAAATGGCACCTGTAACAGCAAACTGAAATGATGACCATGAATAATCTGTATGTAATGTATTAGATGTAAGCAACATTTTTAACACCCTGTAATTCCTGTTGACTACAGAAAACTGTATATGGAGCCAGTGTTATCATCTTTGAGGGAATTATGGCCTTTACAGATAAAGATCTCTTGCAGGTAAGGTTAATGTCCTCTGGCATTTTCAGCCAACCTATATAAAACTTTAATCATAGACACTTTTATTATTTGTTGTGGAAGATATGTTACTAATTACATATTATATCTACACTGTTCCTTCTGTCAGCTTTTGGACATGAAGATCTTTGTGGACACAGATTCGGACATACGGCTGGTACGGCGTCTCAGGAGGGACATCACAGAAAGAGGCAGAGACATTGAAGGAGTCATTAAACAGTACAACAAGTTTGTGAAGCCCGCTTTTGAACAGTACATTGAACCCACCATGAGGCTGGCCGACATCGTGGTCCCACGAGGTATGTATTCAGACAAGTCACAAAAACATTGTATAAATACTACAGATTTGTAATCAAAATTCAAATTCCTATTTTACCTGTTGAAACAGATTCTATGCACTGATGACAGTTTACTTGAGTGACCATCAATTAAAGTTTTGTTGTGGGGCATTTCATGAAAGGAGACTTACTATACAAAATCAACATTATTGATGTTATAATTGTTTTCCCCTCTCCTTTACCCACTCAGTGTTATATTTAAACTGATTTATGCATGGTTGAGGAATCTTCATTCTGCAGTCATGATGCCATTGCTCCGAAAAGTCCCATTTTCACTGACCCCTCATGAGAGATAATAATCAGAATCAGAATCAGAATCAGAAGCGGTTTATTGCCATTGTCAGTGAATTCACAAACATAGGAATTTGCTTCGGCGTAGGTGCAACATAAAGCAATGAGTAAAATATAAAAAATATTTAAAAAAGGCATGCATAAAAATTAAGAATAAAATAGACTAAGATAGACTATATACAGAATGTACAGTTGGCAGACAGTGCCATGTGCAAATGTGTAGTGCAAATAGATTGTTCTTATATAATATATGGTTAAAGTGGCAGGTGTTACAAAGTGTTCATGAGTCCAACGGCAGAGGGAAAGAAACTGTTCTTGTGGCGGGAGGTTCTGGTCCGGATGGACCGTAGCCTCCTGCCCGAGGGGAGTGGCTCAAATAGTCCGTGTCCAGGGTGAGAAATAATAATCCACAGGTGTCATTGATCATAACTGTAGAGCAGACAAAAGCACCATATGCCTTTAACTGAACTTAATGTTAACTTCTATGTTACTATAAAATCAGAATTATAGTTTATTGTTTGTTGCGTGAAAAAAGGTGTGCTATGATTTATTATTTCAAGAAGGTCAGTTTGTGGCAAGGGACATATTTTTAATAGTCAGTACTTCACAAGCCTCGATAATAACACAGCTTTGAGAGGGTGTTCATGAATGCTTATTTAAGCGCTAATGAGGACGGAAACAAAGTGAGAGGGCTGTGCAAATAATCAATTTATACTCAAGATTGAGATTCAATTATTTCTAATTGTCAGTAATATCCTCGGGTCATTTTAATCGAGAGGCCTACAGCCATTCCTCTTTGAAGCAGATTTCAGATTCAAGAAATCTGACAGTTTTTGTGTTGAAAGATAACAATTTAAAGTCTCTGTTGTTTATGTTCAAGAATCTAATATTTAAGGCTTTTTAATATAAGACCAAATAAAAAATAGTGCACCTGACACAAATGCTTAAGCTCTTAATAAGCGTAACTATTTTATATTTTCTGTTTTTACAGGTGGTGGCAATATGGTTGCGATTGATTTAATTGTTCAGCATGTTCACAGTCAGCTTGAAGAGGTATGACACACACACACACACACAGAGATACACATACACACACACAGACACACACATACACACATACACACACACACCTACACACACACACACACACACACACACACAGATATACACACACAGACACACACAGACACACACCTACACACACACACAGATATACACACACAGACACATACACACACACACACACACACACACAGATATACACACACAGACAGACACATACACACACACAGACACATACACACAGACACACACACACACACAGACACACACACACACAGACACATACACACACAGACACACACAGATATACACACACAGACACACACACACAGACACACACAACCCATTGTTTTCAACAACTTCTCATACTATGCACTTTTTTATTTCGCATTCTTAAATGGGCCAAACTTTATTAGTAGCTTGTTGATGTCGTTCTTAACCATTACCACATATTGCTTGCTAACTCGCCCTCTGGTGGACAAATACATCAACACATGTATAAACAGTAGTACAGGATTGCACTGACTAAGCTCCATTTTGCTTTGTTTTGATCTTTTTTCAGTTGCTCTGATAAAGTTAGGGATACAGTTTTAAATAAAATGCCTTTTATACATTATTTTCAAATTTAGTAGTTTGTGGACTTTTTTTATGTAAGGCGTTTTCTCTTCTGTATAACGCACAAATTGCTATGCACAGTATGGTGCTAACATTACAGTTGCCACAGTTTAGCCTCACACACACACACACACACACACACACACACACACACACACACACACACACACACACAGTGGTAGCTTATGGATGCTGTCTCACTGTTTGCTCACTCTCCCCTACCCCACTGCTCGCTCACGGCCCACAGCGCGAACTCAGCGTCAGGTAGAGTGGCCTTTATCCTCTCTCTTGTTCTCTCCTCGTCATCTGCCCCTCACTCTCACCTCCGGTTTCTTCCTCTGCCATATTTACTTGGCCTTGGAGAAAAGGAAGTCTGAAAAGACATTGGCTTGTCCTGATCTGCTGGTTGTTAATAAAAACAAAATCAGGCGGCAATGTCTCTAGTGCAAAAACAAATAAATAATTATTTCTATGAACTATAGCTGAACCACAGCTCTGTGCAAATGTTTTGTTGTTGTTGAGTGGTTAAAAGGACTTCAGTTTAGTTTCTTATTGCAAATCAGGGTTAAGCTTAACCCTTGTGACCTGTTAGAAGAAACATCCTTATTTACTGTTAGTGCCCATTTACTACTTTTTTTAATAGCTTAAATCTGTTAATTCACTTCAGTTTTGTCCAGAAATAATCCAAGATTTTGACATTTTAAATGGTCATATGAAAAAGCTATATTACAGAACAAAATGTCACGCAAAATGGCCCATTTTTAATAGTTTATTCGCTTATCTGAAAATCTTCTGCTGTTTTAAGTCCTTAAATCATTGCCAGACTCGTTCTGAGCATTTCTGCCATCTAAACACGATCACTGTAACTGCTAGTTTAACTCGTGCTACTTAACAAAGGCTCGAGTGATTATATGTTCAGCTTGTGTAATCGCTATGTAGCCATCAGATGGTGCCTAAACTCAATAAGTGCCAGGACAAACATTTTCCATTTTGTTTTTAGTTAAAAAAAATGTTTTAGTTGTAAAACATGACATGCCAAACGTAAGGTACTCAAGAGCATGTTTAAAGGATGATAACAATAAATAAATAAAAAAAGAAGCATAATATTTTTCCCTTTATAAACATAATTTAGTTTTGTGGTTTTGAAACTTTTTCATAGATCACATTTTAGGATCAAGAGTGTTTGGATTCTTTAAGATACTGGATTGATAAAATACTGCAGAAAAATATTTTATTTACTTTTTTGTATTTGACCGTTTTTTGCAACATTGCTGGAATGGACCAGCCTCTTAACAGAGTTACTCAGTTATGTAGATAATCAAAGCATTCTGAGTACATTTTCAGTGTACAATCAATCTGCTACTTTTATTCTACCTCTTTACTTTTTGAAGAATGACACTCATCCTGCCTCCTGTGTCTAAAAATACTCTGTATGTGAGCAAGTGACTGACCTCTTCCTTTCTGTGCCAACCCAAATACAACTGAAAGTTCATCAGCGGAAGCTATTGTTGACTATTGCATATCTCAGCCACAGAGAAACTTTCCAATATGCTACAACAAAAGTTTTTCCATTGAATGTTGGCCACAGTATGCGAGACAGAGAGAAAGGAAGTGCGTTCGGTATCTGTCTTTAGATACAGGATGTGTCGGGGCCTATGAGCTCAAATACCAGCTTTTTACACACAGCTCCCACGCAGTCGCACGAGCTGAATTCACTCATAAAAATCAATTATGTTATAGTGAGTTGTTCCCCAGCTGATCCTTGCAATGTGACTTCTTCCCTCTTCATAGCCAAAAAAATCTGCCTAAAACTTTGCACAGTACTGTCCTGTAAGGATTTACCTTCAGCACAAATGAATAACCGATTGAAACAGATTTGTAGCAGACTTCTGGCTTTCTGAGACCATTGACACTCTGGCTGTCATGATTCCTTCATCCTGACGTTCAGTCTCATGTTTTCCTCCTCTTTGTCTGTTCTCCTCTGTCTGTGTCCCGTGTCTGTCACGGGAAACTCTCTCCCACAGAGGAAACTTCGCTGGCATATGTGAGCTGATTTCATATGATTTTCTTTTGTTTGCATCTGGCTGATGAGTATCTCAGTGACATGCAGTGAATTTTAAAGTTCAATAACTTTTTAAAGTGACCTTATTAACTTCTCAGTTCTTGGGAAACGACTATTTACTACTTGATTACTATTTGTGACACAAAAGGCAAGCATGTGTTTTTAATACACTTTGAAGGAACCCATCAGCAAATCACAGTTGTTGAATAAGGAAAGTGTTGTCATATATTACTATATTTTAAGGTTCAGCATGTGCAACAGTGTAATGTTTATAGACGCAAATTCTAGTGTTCCACTATAGACATTTCATTAGACACAACAATTTGTTTTTGTGAACCAACTAACAAACAAGTTTTACTTTGATTGTACTGAATCTTTATGTAGACAAAGTACTGTAATTAACACTATTCAAATTGCTGATGACGTCCTACATATTTGGTTGAATTGAGAACACACTTTTGAGGCGGTCTATGTTTAGCTCACTGAAATACTCAACACTGTTACGGTTGCGTTGGCTCTTGCAGGTTCACGCTTCTATTACCAACAATGCTTATTATACTAATGATGCTAATGTTTATCTCCTGCACGGGTTTTACTCACATCTGTCTGTGAACTGGTGCGTTTGGATGCAGTACCTGATGGCACATGTGTGCATAGATTGCTATAAATAATTAGCTTGAATTAGCCTTAAATTGATTGTCCTCTCTCTCTTTCGTCTGCCTCCTGTTGCTGTGGTCACAGGGCAGCCCTGGCCTCTGCGCACCAGGCCCAGCCCCTCCCCCAGACCCTCAGCGTGCTGGAGAGTACCCCACAAGTCAGGGGCATGCACACTATCATCAGGTAATAATCAAGTTTCACACATACCCCTAAAAGGGCTTCACAAAGGGCAAAACCTGACACAATCTATTGTCTATATCTGTGTATGTGACACGTTTATTGTCGCTTGCAGTAAAGTAATCTGATTGTCATTTTGCGTTCAGGAACAAGGAAACCAGTCGTGATGAGTTCATCTTTTATTCCAAGAGGCTGATGCGGCTGCTGATTGAGCGAGCACTGTCCTTCCTCCCCTCGCAGGTGCTTAAAGCTTTCATTGTCTCTAAATTTGTTTAATATTCTATACGAAAAAAATGTTCAGCCTTTTTAAAAGTCAAAAGGTAAGAAGTACCTCAATTGATATTTTGGGTTCTGTGGTTTGGGAATGTCTTTGACGAAGTAGTTGGATTTTACATTAAAAGTGAGTAGGTCTAGCTGTAGCATTAGTTGTGGTGAGGTAATGTTTTATTTATTTACCCTCTTTAACCCACTTATTTAACCAGGTAAGACGCCACTGTGACCTATTTTTCAAAGGTGACCTGGGGCAATCTGAAAAATATAGCAGCACACAAAGCACAAAAATCATTAAAACAACTAAGAGACATTTAAGAAAATAAAAACAGAATTGACATATAAAAGCACATACAGTTTGCATAGGATACACTTTGTTGTTGTTGTTTTTTTGTTTTTTTTAATCAAACCCCTATGTTTCACCCAAGTCCGATCCGATGGAGTTCCAAGCTGGCGAGAAGAATGTTAATACTTGTGATGATGGTACTATTACTTATTGGTTTTTAGATGTTTATAAATAAATATCAAGGCTTATTGATGTGCCTTAAATGAGAAATATTCAAAATGGAACTACTGCTGCTGCTGCTGCTGTATAAAGCGGTTGTCAGACTCTTTTCAGTGTTACAGTACACATTGGCATTGTTGGAGTGGAAACTTCTCAAAGTAAAGCAATGGAAAGTTCAAACCGCATTACCTGACATGAAGCAATGCATGTTTATCTTCTGGAGAGATAGTTCACCTCACACTTCACGGAGCTTGCAAATCACTCATTGATCATAAATTACTTGCATTGTAATGATGTGCCTGGTTTGATATAGAAGAAGCTAATACATTATGCCAAACGTGGTCTTCAGGTCCATTTAGTCCAGACGCCGCAGGGAGAGGATTATGAAGGCCGGTCGTTCAATGGGAAAAGGGTGAGTAAACACAATTCACTTATTGACACTTTAAGTTGTGTTTTTCTTGCCAATTTCACTCAGTTGACCTTCATTGAATTTGTTTTGCTACAGATCACAGGTGTGTCCATCCTGCGGGCCGGAGAGACCATGGAGCCGGCTCTGAGGGCTGTTTGTAAAGACGTCCGCATCGGCAAGATCCTCATCCAGACCAACCAGGACACAGGGGAACCAGAGGTCGGGCGCATTTAGAAACATGAAGTCCAAACTTTAAAGACCTAAGTGAGAGATGAGAAAAATATATGATTTGTAATGACTGATGTGTTTTCAATATTTGAGGGGAAAAAGCTGTGTTTTTTAAAATTAGTATATAATTTAATATTGCCAAATGTATAAAGTCAAAAATTCCTGCTTTTAAACTTTCACAATCAAAACTTAACCAAGACTTAAACCAGACTAAATGAAGATGAATTAAAAGAAATGATGGCCATCTTTTTATTTTTCATCTGATCACAAGTAAATGTTTTGACTGTTAAATTCACACGGTGGATTATAACCGCTTATTTGTGTTGAGGAGAAGTATTTGTGTCACACCTTGTTCTGTGTTTTTAGACTTGATGCTACAGGTCCAGTATCATTGTGGTCCAAAGCCACATCCTGTCCTGTTTTATGTTAACCTGAATGTAATCGTTTTCAGCTTCACTACCTGCGCCTCCCCAAAGACATCGGTGAGGACCACGTGATCCTGATGGACTGCACTGTGTCGACCGGCGCCGCTGCCATGATGGCCGTGCGGGTGCTGCTGGTGGGTCAGAGATACACAGAAAACTGCAAATGAAAGAACTTTTAAAGCTAATGTAAAGCCCAGACGTAGGCTCAAAAAAGACTCTAATTTACACGCATGTAGGTATTTTAAATAAACAGTACGACTAGAGGTGGGTAATATACTCAAATGTAGATAATATTATGAATGACGTTTTGTAGATATGCAAAATTTGAATATTGTTTATAGTAAAACAAGAGCTGGTGAAAAATAAAAATACTATGTAAAAAAAAAAGTTATGTTGTAAACTTTCAAATAAGGGTATCTAGTGAGTATTTCTGCACTTTTCTGATTAATTTAAGACGACTAACACGTTTAATGGCATGTTTTAACACATTTTTTTTTTAGATTAGAGAGAGAGAGAGTAATTTCTTTCAATATCACCCACCCCTAAATACAACTACTTTAGTGTAGTTTATAAATGTATTTGGTTGTTTTTTTTTTAATTGTTTTTTTTTTTATTTACTTTTTTGGATGTCGGTCAAGAGTTATGTGAGATGTCCTGAATGACACCTTTAAACGTCTGAAGATGTGCTTATATTGTAACTACAGTAGTATTCCCTCCTGATCCATAATGCTTCCTGTTTCTCTTCAGGACCATGATGTTCAGGAGGATAAGATCCTGCTGGTGTCTTTGCTGATGGCGGAGATGGGAGTGCACTCCGTGGCCTACGCCTTTCCACAGGTCAAGATTATCACAACGGCTGTGGACAAAAAAGTCAACGATCTGTTCCACATTATACCAGGCATAGGTGAGGTACACGTGTGGGCTCATGGGAACGAACATGTCACTTGTCACTGCATTGAATTCATAATCAATTTAATTCAACTTTATTCTGGACTAAAGATGCATTTTTATAAAAGACAAACACAAATTGTCAAGCAAATGTAGGCGACATTATCAAACTTGACTTGTCATATGGCTTGTACAAATAGTATGATACAGCACCTTCACAGTTACTTTATATACTACATCTACTAACAGTTGTAAATCGTAGAAGGTTTCTATTTGTGAAGGTACTGGTGTTTATATGGTAAAAATAGAGTTAAAATAACATTAGTAAAAGTCTTAAAACTATTGGCTGAGGGTTCTCAGTTGTACATTTGAAGATGACACTCAGGAATCACTTTCTGGCAAATAGCAAATACAAATTTCTCAATAGATATTATTATACCCTGTCAAGGCTTAATAAAATGGGTTTTAGCAGAAATTATCTATGTTGGAAAACTTTGATGCACAGCATTATGGGAATCTCCTTGTCTTTATTATATTGCAGAAAGTGTTGGACTTTATGTAGGGTTGGTTACCATGTGACCTGCCACTGTGTAACAGACACGAGGGAAAGTGCCCTCCTGAGGAAGTCTGTGTGCAGAGTTGTAAGTGTTGGACTGTGACATGCACTCGGCCGATGTTGAAAATCAGTGCAGAACACTTCTACACTGAAAATGTGCAAAGAGAGAGTGATGGAACTGCTGCGTGAGAGGATAGAGGAGAGTGAATGTAGCTCAGCAGATAGTTTTTTACAACTATGTGAACGACTAAATGTGTGTTTCTGTGATAGATCCTTTAATGGATGTAGATCATTTTTTATTATTTACAGAAAATAGTAGTAAAAGTAGTAGTAATTGTTATATCTGTAGTAACAACCAAGTCATATTTTTATGAGCACTTTTATACTTATTTACTTATATATTTTTTTTTTCTTTTTACAGGAAATTTTGGGGACCGCTACTTCGGGACAGACGCCCCTCCAGACTGGAGTGATGAGGAGATGGACGAGCCTAGTTACTGAAAAACAAACACACAAAATACATTATAACTTTATAGAAAGAAGACATTTTATTGGATACAAAACTTGCCCTTACAAGGTTGCAGCTGTGATTGTAAAACAACTTTATGTGTGTTGAATGTTATTTGAAATTATAATATATTGTATTTGATAATATGTATTTTTATGTGAAAACATTTTTATTTGAATATTTATATGTACAGTTTGTTGTTGTTGCCTATTTATATTTAGCTTTTAAAACTGACAATCATTTTGACTTTGCCAATTTGTTTTAAAGACCTGCCTTGCCTTAAGCCATGTACTGTGGTTGACAACAATGAATGTAAATTTGCTCGCACCACAAGGAAAAGTTTATTTTGTACATTTTTGCACCTGTCTCTAAACTTTCACTAAATCGCTGTTGCTCAACTTCTATTGCCAAAAGCATTTTCACATGGACCAATCAATCGGAAAATGCGTGGGTGTATTTGCCTTTTTTTAGCTGGCTCTTCCTTCTGTGGATGCTGACCTTACTGTAGCTATGTTTCATTATACAGCTTAAGTATGCATTCAAATTTATGCAGCGACTAAAACATTTACATACTGTTTCAATGGATAGACCTGAGCACACGAACTGCTCACTGGCAATTTTGCTGCTGGAGAAACTACTTTTAACAAGCTATGAAGAAGTTATTTTCTTGCTGTCTTGACATGGCAGTTTATGTCCAACTTTAGGCCTCAGTGTCAATAGTATTATTGTCTAAATGCCTGTGTGCTCATAATGTTTTTGCCTTTAGTCATGTTGCACTCCACTGTTGTAACTCATACAATTCATGTAACAATTATCTGCAAGTTTGTGTATTTGACAGAGAAGGAAACTGTACAACACATTGTAATATATTTAGTCATTGTCACACAAAATATGTTACCTAAAACATATTTGAGCAAAGTATATTTTTCCACACAACCGCATGCTCTACAAAAAGTTAAAAGTGTACTTAAGTTGCTTGTGTAAAGGTTTCTATACTTTCCACGACTCGCGGATTTTGACTATTGAAATGTTTACGGCTGCTGTTGCATGTACAGATGGGTTTTGTAAAAGGAAAATAAAAGTGCAATAATTGGGATTTTAACACTGTGTTCGCGTGTTTCATTTTCACTCAGCCCTGAATGAACTGGACGGGGGCCGTGTCGAGCTCTTTCCTCTGGGAAACTGTCCTGTCAATAAGTGTACTACTGTAATCAAACGCTTTATTATGAAAACAAACTAAAAGACTAAAGCACACATTGACTGTTTTGACGTCACAATTTAGATAGAAAATCTACACTTTTACAATTTAAAATGATACATTTCCAGTTCAATAATAAACTAAACGGATGTTTCCCTTATGTCGCAACAAAATATTAAAATATTACATTTACTTAAAGATCTGCTCTACTAACTGTAGTATTTAGAGTAAAACAGCGGTGGAAAGTAACAAAGTCCAAAAGTAAAAGTATTTTACCGAAGTAAAAATATGAGGTATCTGTACTTTATTGACGTAATTTATTACATTACATTACATTGCTACTGTTGACCAAAAATGTGTTTTTTTATTTTCATATTAATGCTTTAATTCTCAAAATCTGTGTGAAATAGTTTTTCTTTTTACTTTTGGAGTACATTTTAAAACAAGCAGTCAAAACTATTAAAAATGGAGTACTTGTTACTAGTAAATCAAACTCTAGCACTTTGATCTAAAGATTTCTAGACACTTTAGCCCCAGCAGCAATGTTTTTACAGTTTTATCTTCTTGCATAGTACACATTTTTGACTGTGTTCAGTGCAAAATCAATGGCTTGAATAATTGTCACAGTGGTCTTGTAGCTGTCAGTGGAAAGTTTACTTTGAGCATTCACAAACAGGAAGGCAGTGTGACAGAGTGTGCGTCCCTATTGGTAGCACTGTGCATGATGAAGTTACTGTCGAGGGTTGAAACCAGGAGCGCAAAGAGTGTCTTGTAGTGTCATTTTCAGCCGTGACACATCACCAGGCTGGATCCAGACCGTGCAGAAGAGACGCCAGCGAATACGGTGAGAATCCCACTCTGCAATCATCTTCATTTGAGTAGTTTAGACTAGATTTATACGCTTATGTGATGTACAATATTTCACTGGTTTCAAGACATTTCTGACAGGTTACAAGATAGTTTAGCTTGAGATAAGAAAATACATTTCCCCATGAGCTGAGTTAAACATTTTTACCCCATTGGCAAATGAGTGGACTTGAAATGAGAATAATTATATATATATATTATAGAAGAATTATATTAAAAGTCAGAAACACCTTCAAAAAAAAAAAAAGCAGGGACTATCTAGTAAATACAATTACAATAATAAATACAATAATTGAAAGTATTAAAAATATAAAAGATGAATGTCCTGAATTCAAGGACTTATCTTGAAATATATATTTTTGCAGTGCATACAAAGGCTAGTAAATATGGCTCACACTCAATTGTTGGCATTGATAAAATGTTATTTATTTTATTTTATTACATTGCATATTCTAATTTGCTAATTTGTTATTTAACTACTTTTTAACCTTTATTTTACCAAGAAATTACAAATTACAATGTTGGCTTATCTTTTACACAGCACTATCTACCAGATCCTACCCCTCATAAACCTCAGATTTGCAGTGGTGAAAAGTGACAACGTACTTTAGTAAAAGTGCATTTTTATGTATATGTATTTTTACTTCACTGTTTGAGAGTAGGTTTCTGTACTTTCTACTCCACATTTTTGAAAACGACTGAAAAGTAAAAAGTACTTTCTGTTTGAGAGGTTACATTCATTGTGACATCCTGCGCTAAGGTTCTGAGTCGAAGTCTTGGCTTCGAGCAAACAAAAATGTACAAATAAAAAGTATAGAAATCTTAAGAAATTGAAACTAAAAATGAGGACTGTTCATGTCAAGATCACGAATCAGTATTAAGTATATTTTTATGCGTCATACTTTTACTTGAGTACATATTTCGCATCTGTATCTGTATTTATACTTCCACTGCACAATCGGTACATTATAGAAGCTGAATGGATGTAAAATAGTCTGAAACTCAACGTGAAAGTGTGAAAATAGGATAGGATTTTCAACTGAATTTAACTTTATTCAAGAGAAGTATTGGTTTAAAGACAATTTAACTAAAAGTGCTTGATTGTCACTGTTTCAAGTGCTTTTTGACCAATATATCCACTACATATTACCTCTGCTGAACCTATTGTTGCATTTATTACTGTTCAAACCAAACATTAAACCTTGATCTTCCTGTTGTCAGCGTCAAGTACAAATAACCCCACTTTAATTTGACTTTTAGCTGACCAGTTTCTCTTTTACTTCAAAATAAACTGCAATAAAGTTTAAAAAAAAGTTTAATGTATGGGTCGGGCCGATGCCAAGCCAAATGCAGTTAAATTATTCAGTGTTTCTTGTGAAGAGGCTCTGAAGTGTGGTGAAATATTGAAGCTTTCACAGTGCTCATGTTTTAGTGTCTATATAGCTTTTACTCTGTGCAGTTTATCAACAGATTTACAGCAGCGGGAGAGTGATCATAAATCGTGTTCATGTTTGCAGATGGAGAGATCCTCTGTACATTAGACGTCGGAGGAAATGGAACGGCTAATTGTGGTCCAGTTTATTTGTTATGCGGCACAGACAACATATAGATCCAAAATGTAGCACTGGCTTTACACCATTTTATCACTGAATAGTTGAAATGGAGGAGGAGATTCTCAGTTTTGTTACTTAAGTAAAAGTACAGATACAGGAGGAAAGAATTAACGCAAGTAAAACTATGAGAGGAAAAGAATGACTTGTACTAAACGACCTGTTTCAAAATGTACTTTTAGAGGAAAAAGCAAGTATTTCTGACCTATTTTGAGAACTGAGACCGTCAAAAATATCCAGATTTTTTAAAAAGTACTGATTTTTGTTCACCTGAATCGATTTCCTAATTTTTCTAGCAGGTTTTATTTGTATATTCCTGCGCATAATTATCTAAGTATGAACGTGCAAAATATAACTGCTCAGCCATTCCAGGCGCTACTCTTAAAAAGTAAAGAAAAGTACTAAATACTTTTTAGACCTGTTAAAGAGACCTGCTCTCAAATAAAGTAAAAGTAAAAAGTATTATGACTCAAATAAGCTACAGATAGTGTAAAATTCTACTTAAGTACAGTATTCTTATTATCTAATTATTTACAAAGCATTTTCTATTGTAAAACGCTAAGTTTTGTTATAAATTCAGGAACATTTACCGAAATAAATAGTTCGCTTATGAGAGTAAAACATCTGTCATTTAAAATTTTACATGATTGCAAATTACGTATTAACTTATTCAATGTCCAAGATCGGTCTTGTCTTGTTATGGCAGTTTCTTGGTTATATTCACCAAATATTACGAGAAAATACTTTGATTGTGTCTTTTCTAACAAACTAAATCGTTTTTTTCCTCTGGTCTCAGATGGCTTATCTCGGTTCACTCTGGCCTCAGACTTTGAATGAAACTTGCAGAACCAGACAGCGGTTCACACTGCATTTGCACGTCAGATTGCACTGAAAATCTAAATCTCAGTCCACTTCGTCTGCAAAATCCCATTAAATGCATCACTGCGTTTGCTTGGAGATACTTAAAAAAATCTACCTCAAGTGGCATAACCTGCTCATTTGTCTAACTTTTGCAAAGAAAATAATCTTCCAACACTTGAAAAACACAATTAACAAACATTACTCACTGGACAAATGCACTCACAGATCATATTTCATCTTTCAAATAAACATGGACACACTACCAGGACTTTTCACAATTGCAATCATTTAAAAAAGCAAAAAAAAATAATATAAAAGCTTTTTGGACATTCCGAAAACTATATGCATCTTAAACTCTTCAATCAGCTAAATATATCATACAATCTCTAACTAAACTCTCCTGTTTTTTTCAGCTCTCCCTGTAGTGTTCCAACTATTGATTTACCGATTCAATATTTTTCTTTTCCTTTTCACCTAACCCCTAAATATGTCTGAAGATAATATTTCCTCGTGCACTTGTTGCCTTGAACGTCTCTTGCCATTGCTGCTCAATACTCATCTTTCATTTTCAGCAACTTCTGCTCCCGAGTTAGATTTTTTTTTCGCTTTTTCTTCTTTTTCTTTTGGCACCAAATTTCTGAAGTCTTTTGTGTGATCGCTTCGGCACGTTTTACACGAAATATGCCACTGATTTATTTATTTATTCAAAGATAATTGTGTCGGCCATTCATCAATAGAATTCATTATATGTTTCTCTTTATGTCAGTTAATGGACATTTAGGAAGAACTTTTTTCAGTTTCTGGAACATTTTTAGTTCCAGTCCCCATTTGATGAGCGTTCACACAGGAGCTAGGGACTGGAACCGCACTTGGGGACATTTAGGCTCCCGCTCAGGGGCAGGTACTTTCTAGTCAGACCAGGAACATACGTTTGCAACATTAACTATATGGGGAAATATGTTTCATTCATTTTCACAACAGAAATGAGTTGGACACAGTAACTTCAAAAATACATTCCCTATTTATCAAGTAGCACTTTTCAATTCTAAATAGAGTGTGGATAATTGTGTTTATGGTTAATTTCATTGTTTGAAAGTTTTTTTTAGGTTCCGCCGACTAAATTAGGACTGGGAGATTATAGGGACTTAGTTCTTGGTACGGTACTTGGTCATGAAGCTGTTATAGGTTCAGATGAGCAGACACTGGCACTTACACACAATAAAGCTATGCAAGTGACATTTTTATGCAATGTCCAAACTAGAACATAAGGTATGTTGAACCTGGTCGTGTTTAATGTGAGGTATTAGAGACTGGAGTAGAATGAGATGATGCATGATACGCTGAAGTTGTGCCAGTGCTTTTGTCTCTGTAGGTCTAATAATCACACACACGAGTCATGAAGTTTAGAGCCAGTGTGCGCCTCAGTTTTAAAGAACATAGGTCTCCTCCCATGGCACAATATCACATGAACACGGCCTGGTGGTAGGTTTGGCTTCAGGTTTTGTCTGTGTGTTTGTACAGAACAAAGTGAAGCCTTCCGTGTGGAGTGGGGACTTGGTCTTTGTTCGAGTTGCTTTTCCAGGACTGTCCAACCTGAGAATGGTGATTTGGGCTCAATCTCAGGTTCGTCAGCCCATGAAATGTTCACTCACCTGCAGCGCCTTTAAACAAGAAGCAGAACCACTCACATATAAAACATTGAAACAATGGAGGTGACAAACAAAACTCTCCTGTCAGTGACTGACTGTCAGTGTAGAGAGGTTTTCACACTATACGAACCTTTTTAAATTCCTGTTTCTTTTTTTGTTCCAGTCCTTATTTGATGGGACTGGAGCCACACTTTGATGACTTTTTTAGCTTCTGCGCAGGAGCAGGTACTTTCAAATAATTTCAAGCCCCACAAAAATGTGGCATTATTTAAATCCATTTTGTAAGATGTGCCAGTCCATCCTGTCGTACTCTGGGAGAAGCAGAGACACTGCCTGTCTCTAAATGTTGTATTACACACTCACAGCAGTTGACCAGGGTGTGTCTAAAGCAATGTCCTTGATTGGAAATATGCAAATACAGTATAATACATGAATACAAAGAAACATTTCCTCCTCATCAACTCTTTGGGTTGACCACTAGAGGGAGCAATGCTCAAACATAACACATACCAAACAAGATCGCTATTTTATGAACATTTACAGGATTTGAATTAGGTCTTTCACGAGGAACGTACTGCTATTTCTCAAGATACATATTAATCTGTAAATCATGTTATTTTGTGGTCACATGTTCAATGTTTGTATTTGTAAGAACATTGAAAAACATTTTGTTTTAATATCATTACAGCTCAGTATTGTATTATATATGTTTATATACATTACATTGACTTTATTTATTCACTGCTCCTCACAGCCTCGTCGTCTTACAGCTTATATGACTGCTGTATATCATTAGATAACATGTTTTATTTTTGTATAAAAGAAAATGATAAATTTCATATACAAACCCATTTGTTTCTGCCTTTTTGTTTTGCCTATTGGAATGAAAACATTAATTGCAGCCAAGTCTCCTTTCTCTGACTGCAAGACGAAGAAAACACTTTTCACACAAGCAGATTTTTTTCCTCTTCTTTTCAAGAAAGGAGTCAACCGCTTTCAAATTTGTTTTTTTTGTTTTTTTTTTTTGTTTTTTTGTGGGGGGACTCCATGTCCCTTTATGCTCAAACCTCTGACTGTGATCAATATGTAATTCAATCTCAGAATGGCACTTGAAATAAGCGGGTAGCAAATGAAAAGCAGGGCCCAGCATTCACCTGAGTCTGTCTCAAAGCACAGAAACCGAAAGTGCATTTTGTATACAGAGCTTTTTTGTAAAGTGTGGGTTTATAATATTGAAGAGCACAAAAATGTTAATTATTTACCATGTGTTTTATGTACTGATTTTTACACATTACACTGTTTTAGAATTGGAGAAGAATTGGAGCTTTTGCAGCAGGCCAAATACAAAATGGTGTATGCAACATTTTAAAACGTATACAGTGTACGCAGGTAAAAATCTTTTAGTTTCAACAGAGCAAATCTGTCAATATCACCCCTTCTAATTAATCACATTTTTTCTTTATAGTGAATTTGCCTTTTTTCTGCCAGGTTTAACATTTTGAGGGATAAATATTCACATGAAAAATGCTACTCTGTGATACATTTAACGGTGTTTCAATCACTATTCTGCAAAAAAACAGATTCAAGCAACACCATTTGGAAGAAAAGGGCCACATACAAAAAGGAACAAGCGGAGTGTGTGACCCCGTGACCTCTCCTCCACAGGGGTCAGAGGTCAAAGTGGACGAAGCTCTCTGTGGGGAGATTAAAACGGTCACCACAGCAACGTGATGACCTGGTCAAAGTGGTCAACAGTGCATTCAAATACATAGAGATCATCGCCTTTTGTGTGGATTTTTGTGTACTGCGTGCAAAATATGTTCAATAAACGCATCTGTGTGTCTCTGTTATTAAGTCTACTTGAATGCTACTATAGTGAGCTGCTTCTACTTGAATTAATATTAATTCAGTGTTGTTTAATAAATAAGCCCTATATAAAAATTTCCACCAGCTACAGAGCAATTCTTTTCTTACGTGTTTTTCTTCACTGTCTTCAATAAAAGTAGCTGCAAATACATAATTTACTTACAATAATAGTACTATCACTGCTATTTTTCTATATTTCACAGAACTAACATTACTCTTAACCCAGCCATGTTAAAATGCTGAGAACTGTAAGGCTGTGCATTGCGGTGGTGTGGTGCAGCCGTTGCATAGTAACAATAGTTATTTTTATGGGATTTTACACAAATGAGAACACGGCAATGCCTTCACAGAAAGAAAGTCCCAAAGTGCAAAGCTTCCCAAAATTTAAACACGTTGATACACACCTTTCAGTCATTCAAACGTATGCAATAATTTGACCTTTATTATTTTAAAGTCCATGACATGTTTTTCTTATTATTACTTTGTTTAGTGCTATTGTCCCAGTGGTAAATGCTCGTCATAGTTTTTTATCAGTCTAGTGTAAGTTTATGAAGAAAAAATAACGAATAATAGTTGAAATTTACAGGAAGTAGCGCTGCGTTCTTAAATAGAATCCCTCTGTGATGTCATGAATAAGTGATATTCCAACAAAAATACTTTTACACACAACAGCACTGACAGTTTAAAGGTTTAATGAGTTCAAAGATGTTATCAGATATTGTCATTTGTCAAATCAAATGGGGTTTTTTTGGCTTTGTGTACAAAACGGTATCAGATGTGGAATTACCTCTATGTTACTTCTGCTGTTTATGTCCAACCAGGAAGTACCACCAAGTGGGAAAAACAGTCGTAACTGTTAGTAAAATCTTAACGTTTTAGTGAAATGCACAGTCTTACCTGTCGCATGCACTTTAAGCTTTAGACCCGGTGGTTTTGTGTTACTTTGTTAAGGTGTGGTATAGTTTGCAGCAATATTTCAGGTCAGTCAGTTCCAGCAGCAGCAGCAGCAGCCCGCGGCCTTGGAGCAGTGCGGGGGTGGCTCACTTCCCCTTTCCCTTCCTCGGAGCTTCCTGTGAGGGCTATAGCCGTTAACCACACCCTCCTCCTCCCCCTGGTGTTCACCCCCCACACCACCAGGACCGGCACCACCAAGCAAATGTTCTTCTGCTGCCTTTTATCTGCGGCCAGTGAACATGCATACTCTCCGACACACACACGCACACATATGCACACACACACACACACACGCACACACACACACACACACACACACACACACACACACACACACACACACACACACACACACACACACACACACACACACACACAACAGCGCTAACAATGGACTCTTCCCCTTTCATGATTTACACCTATCGCTGTGCTGGTCTGCTCTTGCCCCTAACTACCCCAACCATAATAAACAATCATATACATCTCACATTTGATCTGTAAGAAGAAACTGGTGCAAATGTAAAAGCATATAAAAGGTATGGGGAATTTCAAATTAGATTTCAGGCAAAGTATTTACCACAGCAAGTAACCAATGTAAGTTACTGCACTACATGAATAAGTGGAAATATGCAGTCCAATTATTTCAGCTCCACAAAGATAAACCTATAGATCCTTTAAAAGTTTGTAAACAAAAACATTCTAAATTCGGAATGGAGGCAAAAGTGAAGTGGAACATAATGTGATTTCACTAAACAAACTGGGATTAACCTCGGAATATCACAAAATATGAAAAATTTAGATGATTTTGGAAAATGAAAACCCTCAAACACATGTTAGTGACATCAGAGCTGCTTTAAACACATGTATTATTGTATTTTACATCATGAAATTATGATGCACTCTTTGCATTTTTGATGAAGGAACAATCCAGATTTTTGTGTTTTACTAGAAAAATACTCACAGAAATGTTGAGCCCACAATCATTTTTCTATTTATCTACAGATATATTAGATACCATACCATAAATTAGATTCTTTTGAAGCTAAAATACAATTTTGGCCATCGTTTGTTATAGAAAAGCAAACTAATTGACCTTTATGGAAATTCAAATGTGTTGCTTCCAACACAAACACTTAAAACCAGTAGAATTCAGATCTAATGTGAGATAATCATTGAAAAATGTACAGAAAGCTTCATTTTGCCTCCAGTCGCCTCCATTCCGGAATTTTGATGACATCACAGGGTCTATTCAGACAAATACTTAAAGGGACTAAAGACCAAGACTAAACCCAAAACTAAACCTGTGTTAGATCAATACAAAACAAAGACTAGAACAGGACTAAACCAGGTCCACATCAAGATTAAAATGGAGTCAATTTAGTACCAAATAATGACTAGCCTGGATATATCTAAAGCGTGGATCTAAAAACAATACTCTCACTTTTACAAGATGTCAATTTATGCTTAGAAGGATCACAGCCAAATTACAATGCCTGGAGGAGGTCTGAACGTGTCTTTGTAGAGAAGTGACTTGTGTTAATGTGTTCAGTTGCGCTCTGTAAACAGCTGACTCTTGCACACAATGATTTTGCACCTTGATGTTACGGAGTGCTGTTTTCAACACCCAAACTCTAACCCTAATACTTATATCTTTTGTCAAAGCAAGAACATCATTCCAGAAAAGAAAAATCTAAATTCACGCCATGAGGTAAGAAGCATCTGGACTTAATCAATTAAAGGTAATATAACAGAAAATCAGCCATGCTACTAACTTCACCACAGCTGACCACATGTGCCAGTCCAATAGCACGTTTGCCATCGTACTTTGCTTTAATAAGAATGTTTGAATAAATCTGAAACTGCAATAAGAGCAGGCCGGATCTGCCTCTCATGTTGGAGCCACAGCTTCTAGCGCGAGTGGAAAATATGACACTGAATTAATAGGACTTTAAGTGGCACAATGATACATTACAGATCCATGTTTTGCATTAATTTATCAGAAACGTGTTTAAAGACACAGGTGTAGGGGCCATGACACATTTTGGAATTTTAATTTGAAAAACCTGTTAAAAATGATCCATAATGACCGCAATTTAATGATGTGTCAATAAATTATGGGGTGATCATGAACTTAATATGTGTTTGAATAATGTATAGATTTTTTTTTTTTTAAAGGTAATGGTGTAAAAGTTTTATTTAAAGGTGCACTATGAAACATTATTAAATTTCAGGGTATTTTTGTAACAGAATAAAACCTTGAAAAACATATTCTTACGTGGCGTCAACGTCTTGTTTCCATGGAGATACGTTTAATGCCATATCGTGGAACATTCTAGTCAAAGCTGTGACATCTCTATGGAGACAAATAGATGCATAACTTAAAATGTGCACATAAAGTTTAGCACTACACTTCCTCACTCAAAGTTTGAAAAAGAAAAAAAATATATAATAATAATAAAAACCTGCAAAGTCCATAACAGTCCAACTTTTTTGTTAAGGCCTCCACCACCTGTTGTCACCATGGAGATCTTACTTTGCCTGGAATAACCCACAGCGCAGCATGAAATCTTTATCATGCCATTATTCCATTACAAGAGTCTATATTACAAAAATAAAATAAAAATTCATTCTTAAAGTGAGCGGCATCACCTCTCCATAGGTAAGACCTGTACCTTCAACACAGTCAGTATTTGAGGGAACGCCCAAAAAAGACCTCTGTGGCCGAAGCAATCCATTCATTTTAATGGAGAACAGCTGCTCTATCACTCAAACAACTACTACAACTACCACTAGTATTACAACTACTAGATTAAATGCAAAGTTTGGGAATTATGTTGTGGCAAACACCAACAGGAAGACATGGAGAAGAATGTGGTTGAGTGGCCAAAATTTGTCTAGTTATCTAAGTATTCACAGCCAAGAATGCTAGTAGCAGCTTCAGGCTAAATGCTACTTCAATGTTAGTGTCACCTGTAGCATTTTAACAACTACATTACAATCTGTTCACTTTTTGGGGTAACGCCATGTCAACTTGAATTAGTTCCAAATACATATAATGCACCAGGAAACATCATAAAGGGGCGTTCAGACCACAGCAACCAAAAAGTTGCGTTTCCTATTCATTAATGAACAGAGGTTTTCCAACACACCAGACCACATCCCTCAATGGGCCCTTTTCCTAAGCCCACTGGCTAGTTCCGGCAGCTGTATTCACCTTATTCCGGAAGTTGCCGTACGCGCCACCGTCTTGTTTCCGTTGTATTAGTTTACATGGAGCAGACGAGCTCAACAGAAAATAAGTTCTACACGGACTAAAAAGCCGTTTACAGACTGACCAGGAAATCGGTGCGTTGTTGACTTGTTGTTGCTCGTGTTCATTAAACATTGTACACAAATCAACCTACTTTATGTAACATTTTAGCGGCAAGACTTTGCCCTCGTTCGTCATTAGCTTTAACAGAGTTCTCGTCAAATGAAAGTGCGTTTACAACAAAAGTGCAAAAGTGGGCGGGGCAGAATAAGGTCAATACAAGCGAGCTTCACTTCCTGCGCTGTTTTTTCCTTATACATAGGGAATAAGCCAAGTCTCGCTAAAATAAATCAATAATCACTGAAAACAAAGTGGAGTCTGGAGAGGATAATAGCTGGCAGTATGTTAAGACCTGTAAGTACGGTATACAGTCACTGGGGGCGCTATGGTCAGTGCAATGTCCAGTTCAAAGGGATCAAAGCTCACAAACAATGCAACGCAATGCCACTTTACCCCACTAGATGGCAGACACACAAATGAATAAGAATCACACAAATAATCTTAAATAATTTCATGATATTTATGTCATTTATCTGCTCTCATCACCCGTAACACAAGAGGATGTTTTATGGCCACTAGGCTTGCAAGAAGCACACAAGATCAGAAATCTCAACTTAAATTTAGTTAGCCTTTAGCTTGGATGCCAGTTTTACACACTAATCATCATCTATATTAAAACACCAAACGGTTTATACACTCAACAATGATTCTTAATGAGGCTTTGACTTCCTTAATGTGGTCAATGAGTTGGTATCAGCTGACATTCTTTAGATGTTTCATAACGTGTGTTTTGCAGGCTAATGCTAATGTCACACTGCCACAGGAGTCCCTCAAATCATACCAGACTAGCAGAGTAGCTAACGTTAAGTGATCGATGACATGAGAATGGAACTTCACGTCTGCCAGCGTGAAACAAGAGACAGGGGCAGAAAAAGAAGGCGTGGTTACGTCACTTAGCTAGGATTTGCACTCTGACCATAGACCGTACGGTCTATGACTCTGACCAGCTTCTCGAAAATCCACGATTTTATAACTTACCACATTTTGATGGAACTTGCTTGATGTTAATCATTTGAGCACCGATTAAAAATAACTTTCTTTCAAAGATAAAAAGTTTTCAGAACATATTATCCATCCATGTCCATGTTGGAAAGGTAGCCATGATGACGACTGATGAACGTGACTTACGTAACCACGTACACGTACATGACGACAGCGCGTAGGTCAGAGCACCCAAAACTCCTATTAGATTGCATTGTAAAGCTGGAATCTTGGAATAGCGTCTCTTACATTAGATTGAATGCTGGTGCGATTTTAGACCAGGCAGAGATCCATGGATGTATTAGTTCTATGCAGAGATCGCACTAAAAGGGGCTGGACTATGTGCCGGCTACTGAACACCGGCTCTGCTGATTGGACAAGGATATTTCTGAGCCTTTAAAGGGCCTATGACAGGTTGGACTACTCATGTACCTAAAATACAGGCAAGATCAATATATTGAAAGTTTTGCTAAAAATAATTACACATTTTGTCAATTTTAGCCATTTTTTTTAGTTTTGTAACATCACTTCCTGGTTGTAAATGATGACATCACACTAGGAAATTACTTTGCACACTGGGCTAAAACTCAGCTTAATGTCAGAGATTTTTTTGTCCGACAAATCAAAATATTTGTGAACACCTTTATTTTGTTGAATTAATGTTTTAAGGGTAAAATAAGTTGTTGATTTTGTGTCTCCCTAGTGTGATGTCATCAGTTTTTTACTTCCTGTCATTTTAAACAGATTTTTCAACTTTTCTCCACAAACCGTGACTTGATTGGTGTAAAACTATAATTTTTATGTTCAATACGTATTAATACAGCGAATAAAAGCAAAATTAGAAAATTGTTAAAACCTGTCATACGCACTTTAATATATATGGAATTCAATAACACCACTCGTGAAGGGTACTTCTTTCTCTTTTTTCCCTTTTTTGCTGGAGGTACATCGCACCTGTCGCCTTAAGAGCCGCCCATGACGGTATAAATACTTAACTGTGTTTTTGTCTCGAAACGAATGCTAACCTAATTTAAGTTATAATGTTATAATACCACCATAAGCTGAACTAACCTTTTCACAAAAACAAGTCGAATTGCCATTCTATGTTCTTTTTATAAAGTTTGTCTGCTTCATATTTAAGGTGATTTGTGTTAGCCTTTATCCATTTCTTAGCCATTTTTCTCAGCTAAGTCCCATAGAGAATGAATGGAGCGAGATTTGACGATCCGCACAGTAACCGGAACTAGCCGGATGCCAACGAAAAAAGGGCCTACATGACGTGTTGTTGACATGGTTTTAAATATAGTTCACTGGTTGTTGACTGTATCTATGGCATCACCTGCTTGTCTCCACGGAGATAGACAATTTTAATGTCACACCCTCCAACAAAATTTAGATAGTACTCCTTTAAGCTGCTTTTAAGGCTTATTTGGAAAAGGGTCTTTATTCCTCTTTTCTATAAATATTATGTGGGGTAACAATACTCAAGTACAGATTTTGGCTTGTCTACCGATCTTTGCTGTTGGACTAGATAGATGAAATGCATGGTGGTGTTTCTTGTGGGGGAGTGAATGTGGGGGCAGCTATGGGCCATCTGGACTGTGAGAAGGCTGGAGGAATGGGCAAGTGTATATCTCTGTGAGAGAGACACAGGCACACAACAAGGAGGATGAGCGGAAGGAGAGGACAAAAAGAGGGGAGGAAAGGAGAGAGGAGAGGGAGCTCAATTTGAGGGAGTGGGAGCATGATGGTAGTACACGGAGGAGTGTTGCTTGTGGTCATTTAAAATCCAGATCGTCTCTTTTCTTGCAGAACTGTAGGCATTGGCACGAGCTTAGCAAAAAGAACATTTGTGAATTTCACGCCGTCCAAACTTACACTTTTGACAGAATATTGAGTGCATAATGAGATGCAGCGGAACATTTTAGTGGTAGGTGTTAAGCAAACCTACACACGACTTTAGAATCTCTGCACAAGTGTTACTGTATAACACTGACTGCACTGTACAGGATAGTGGCTGATTCAGATTCACTGTGATTGCATGTCATTAAAATGCCTCATGACTTTACTTGCTCAAGTTTCTCACATATTTTACACTGTCTCCTTACATGCGTGGCCTTGGATGGCGAAAAACATTTTCAGGTAGCAAGCAGTTCTTTAACTTGATGATGGTTGATGATACATGGATGCAATTAGTTCAAATAATACGCTTTAATTTACATCAGCATTCATTTCATTTAACCAGAAGCGGTGACCGTACCAACAATACAAAAGGAACATACATAAATTAAACATTAAATCTTTCACGCATTTGACTATTTACATCAAAAACAAATATGAAAGAGCCACTTGAAAATAGGTTTACTCAGAAATCTATGTCTGAGTCAAGTCCAGTGCCTTGGAAGAGGTCCAAACTAAAACTAGTCGATGACGATACAGTAAAAACTCTATTCAAATGTGGCATCTTTTCTCACGTCACAAGAGGACTCATTTGATTAGACTGGATTTGAATATGTTGCTGGCTGGCCTTGTGTTTCCCCATAGGATCTGAATGGAACATGGCAGCTGCTCTGGTGTTGGCTGTAAACATTATTCTTTATCACAATGCCCCCTAAGGCTCTAAAACATACAAACAGAGTGGATACAATTAGTGGTATTAGTCTGCCAAAAATTACTAACCAATTTGTCTCTGAATACGTTCAGGAATGGGTTTTTAATTGTGATTTTGTGTGTCTAAATTGGGCATAGCAAATTATTGTCAGACTGAGAGATTGTTTTAGCTTATGTTAGAGTCAGCTACTAAAAGTTTGCGAGTTGGAGCACTTTGTAACATTTTCCCTGGATTGTCATTGCCTTCGAGAATAATGATACTGATATAATTGCTCGAAAGTAACTTGAATGTAACTGCTGAACATTCCAGAAATAACATCTCCATGGAGACAAGATGGTGACGAACTGTTCCACCAGAAAAGTTGCATAGTGTATCTTTAATTGTGCGTTACTGTTGAACATATACAGAAACTTCCATCCAATTATTGAAAGAGTGAGATTCCAGTTTCCGAAAACTATGAGCAACATCAACCAGATGAACCAGTCTCTTCTACTATTGTTTTACTAATGATTCTTCAGTTTTTCTAAAGACATATTTAATGGAACATAATCAACCCATCTTTGCTTTGAATAATACGATTTATTGATGAGCATTTTTGAACGAGGAAGCAGCTTTTCTTTATTTTATTTCAATGTTTTTTGTGACACTGGGGTTCAAATAAGTCTTCCTACTCAATTTTCAGCATCCATTTTTCATTTTGTATGTTTTAAATCAATTTGGGACTTTACCTGGCATAACTAACTCGAAATAAAAATACAACACGTTAAATGAAATTATTCTGCTGTTTGTTGATTATTATTATAAATTACTGCTATTTCTACATCCCACTAACAACCAACACCCACCAATTAGAAGACTTTTTTGACTACACCAAAACCTGTTCCATAGCCCTGTCTTTAGTATGCCCACTGTTGGCCCCTCACCCATCTTCCCTCCCCCACCTGCTGCTGCCCACATAAATAACCCTGGATAACGCTTCCCCCTCATGAATCTCTCTTTAAACGCCTGGTTCTTCTCCTCCTCTCGCTCTTCTCCACAGACCACTCCCACAGCTGCCTCCAGGGTCAGTGTAGGCCAGGAGCTCAGGACTTCCCCCTTCAAACCCAATTATGCCTTTGTTTTTTAGACCCACTTTCACATTTACCACTCCCTTCTTTGTTTAAAATATTGAAATATTGAAGATTTTCCCCTCACAGTACGAAGGTTGTATATTGAGCAAGACACTAGTGCTGCACACAGGTATACATCTGAAATTTATTGTCAGTGAATCTTGATTAAAGAAGAGATATGCATTTTTTTTCCTCAGGTATAATTGTTGAACTGTAACACGAGTAGATTGTTATTTTACAATTTGTTTATTATAAATATTGATCCAAAACAGCAGGAAAAAACAGAAATGGCACCATTAACTCCTCTAGTTGCCTAGCACTGGGGCAAGCATGTCATGTTTTTATTTTTGAAAAGTATATCTCTATGAGTCTTTTTTTTCTTTTCTTCAAATAATCACATCTATTGGCTGTTGTCAGATATGCCACTAACACAATTACCTCGAAGCAGGATTATCCCAGTAAACCGTATTCTAAACAGACAATATTGTCAAAAACATGAATTGCAACAAATAAATAGCAGTGCTTAGTGGCTTAGCTGGTAATGTACACATAATACATATTGAGGCTCAAAATAGATATAGTAATTATTGTTCATTCATTTTCTACCGCTTATTCCCGTTAGGGGTCACGGGTGACTGGAGCCTATCCCAGTGACTTTGGGCCTTAGGCCAATGTGGATAAGGGCAGGGTTAGGGGGTAGGTGAAAACAGAAATTTGTTGAGCAGTCAAGCCTCAAATGCAGAACAATATAGAGACATGCATCAATCAAAATCCAACTAAGCAAATAATGTTAAACTCCAGCAATGGAAACAGTAGATGGATACCTACAGCAAAAAAAGCCATACAAAGGAGATGAATGATGAGGACATTTCCACTCACTTTTACCATAAGACTATAAGACTTAGGAGTGTCTTTTCTCATGCCACATCAGTACCTTGAAAGTGTCACCTTAAAAGTAAAATATCCCTGCACGATAAAGACTGTTGCGCGTATGTTAGGCCCAGGCTGTTTCTATTGATCGAGGATTTCTCTTCACCTTCTCTCACTTCCTCCAGCCTGTGTATCTCCTGTCTGTATTCGTCGTGTTCCCCAGTGCACCATAATGCTTTGATCTGTGTGTTTGTGTCTGTCTGTCGGCCGAGTTTCTAAATGTCTCCATTTACCGTAAGCTGCGCCGCCTCACGCTGCGCTGCCTTTATGTCTCCGTGTCTCCCCGCTCCTCTACAAGTCATGTTTGCAAAAGTCAAGTGTGCCAAACAGCATAGTCTAGACATCGGGATTATTTCACACGCATTGTTAAGCTTGCTAATTTAATTATGTTTGAATGTGTGCATGCAAATATATATCTGTTTCAGGTATGCAACCACAATGAGTTGCAATGTATTGATCAAACGTCATGAATACATAGAGAGTATTGTGGGGAAGGGCATCCATGACACAATCCCATAGAATCAATATGCAACTTCCGGCTTACAAGGAAGCAAGTTATTTAGTGTGATCAATACAAAAGGGAAAAGCCAGATTTTGTTGTGAATGGTTGAGAAAACAAATAGGTTTGACAATTTGTCCTTCATTTTACCAGTTATTCAACCACTAACTGAGATGTTTTGGTGCTATTTAACTAAAATTATACTATATTACTTTAAATGTAAACATTTTAAGACATATTCAAAGGATTTTGCTCCTTCCATTTCTTACTCAGCCTCTTATAATTGAGTTTGTACAATTTCCAACAATCTTGCTCCACACACATCCTATTTAGGCCTTGTTTTCCCATTAGGCCGACTAAATCATCATTTTTTGAACAGGCACACAGAATGAAAGGGTAGTTTAGGGGATTTACATGGATACACGGCCATTGGGAGGGGCTGGACTTTACCCCCACATAGCTCAGAAGGGAGAGGAGACAAGCTTTTGGAGAAAAAAGCACAAACCAAATTAGAGAAGTCGCTCAGGCGAGGAGGAGAGGCAACGAAGGAGTGGAGGGAAAGGGGTTAGTGAAGGAAAAAAAGGAGGCTAGGACAAACAGAGCGGTGACCTGGGCGTCCGGGAGGAGCCGAGGAGACGCACAGTATCAACATGCGGCTGCTGGGAGGAGAGCTCTGCTGATAAAAGCAAGGCAATATTTGAATGAACTAATTGTAGGCTACTTTATGAAAGCGAATCTTGGCTTTTGGAAGAAACTGCCCAATTTGTAGAGCACTGTGGGCTGAAGATTTCCCTCTAGAATCTGCATAAAATCATCTCAATAACTGCAAAAATGGTGACAGTGGGTAGTAACAGTTAAGTGACTAATAATAAAAACTGTAACGTAGCTTTTCTGAGCAGCAACAATGTTTTCACCCTTTTTCTCCTCTGCTTTTCACCCCTCTACAGATTTTGGCAAGAACTACACCTAAAATGACTGTTATTGACGACTGTGTATTTTGTATTGGAGGAAACGCACCCAGACACAAGGAAAACGTGCAAGACTTCAACCTTTCCATTTTCTCATCAGTCAAAATGTTCTCAGTGGTGAATTTTGCGATCGCTTTATTGAAATGGATGTCACAATACACCATTTTTTTACATTGTAAGTGTTGATTATTGTGTGAATAAATACCACAATTGAAGGATTATTCACAATGGCCAAGGACGGTGAAATCTTTATTCCAGCTTTATGAAATCAAACTTTCTGAATGTAAAGTAAGTGTGACATAAACAGCCAGGAAACAAGCTCTAGTGTGGCCCTCAAAACTAAACAGACTTCATGTTTAATTGGCCCAGATTACCATAAATTGTACAACTCTCTGTAAATTTGAAAATTCTCGGCCGTCATAACCTTAATCTCAAACAGATGTGGCCATTTGAATCTGAAATTTAGACTGTACATGTCATCTGTCTCTAGCCCTCAATCGTCCCTGGGCTCCGTCTATGTTTCATAATGTGGCCCCTGGGGTAAAATGTTTGGATACTCCATGTCTAGGTTTGTAGATTGAATTGAAATGACTACTTTTAAGAGCATACTGTGACCTGAATACTCACGCTTATCAACAAACCAAACAATCTTGATTTGTTTCTTTAGATAATGCTATTAAGTTGAAACCAGATGCATTCTCTAGTGTTTTTCTTCCTCTCCGACATGTCCCGTGCTTCAGTGTTTGCCTCGAAAGTAAAAGGTCTTCATTGGTGGACTGTGTTCGACGTGAATCCCCTTTTGTCCAGCCGCTGCCCTCTGACCCTTCCCCTTGTGTGCGCGCGCGTGTCTCTCTGGCCTTAAGCGAATGGAACAAAAGGCTTTTTTCTGTGTCCACCTTTATCTCCCCCCCTCCCCCCTTGCCTCTCACCCTGACCACCCCCACCCCTCGGCACACGTCGCCCTTACCCCCCTCTGTGCCACATCCATAGAGCCGGAGACGCACGTAACAGCCTGACAAGCGAGACAGCATTTTGAAACAGCCACGGCCTTCTCTGCATAGACGGCAGCATCCTACGCCTTTCCACTCTTCTTTTCAGAGATGTGAATTTTAGGGATTTTTTTTTTTTTTTTTTGCTTTTTGCTTAGAAGAGATAAAGAGTCAAAAGGGTGGAACAAGTGTAAAATCATTATGACTTTGCTTCTTTCAATCAATCTCGCCATCAGGCATGTCAAATATAATGAGTTTCGAGTATTCCAGTTACATTGTCTAAAAATCTGTCAAAACTGGGATCCTTGCACGCTACACCCTCCCACTACTGTAACCTTCACCCCTTTCTTCCTCCAACTCTCCTCCTCTCACCCGCTTTGTCTCTCTGCTGTGGTTTGCAAAGCTCCAAAACATTTTATTCACAACAGAACATGGTAGTGTTGAAATATTTCATGAAAAAACAATGGAGCGCCTTAAAAAGTGGCAGCACAACTTTAAAAACAGAATTGGGGCAACAAAGCACTGAAGATATAAGGAATAGATTGCTCAGGCATGTATAGAGACGATAATCTTCAAACTGCACATATGGCTAAAAGGATTTCATCTGTGTCTTACAAAGGAGTGAAAATAGATTTTTCATGATTATTATTTATACTCTTTGTATTTTGATTGTTTTGTTCCTATGTTTGTGAACAAAATTCACAAACATAGGAACTTGCTTTGGCGGTAAGGTGCAACAGATAACAATCAATAAAATAGTGGCAAAATGTATAAAAGAAGGCATGCATAAAATTAAGAATTAAACAAAATAGACTTCGACTATATACAGAAATGTACGGTTGGCAGTAGTGCGAATGTGGCAGTGAAAATAGGTAGCTGCTTTTATTATATGATTGTTAAAGTGTTCATGAGTCCAACGGCAGAGGGCTAGAAACTGTTGTTGTGGCGGGAGGTTCTGGCCCGGATGGACCGTAGCCTCCAGCCCGAGGGGAGGGGCTCAAATAGTCCATGTCCACGATGAGAAGGGTCAGCTGTAAGGTACTGGTTTCCCCAGGGCAGGGAGGGGCCCTCAAAAGCACAGAATGTTTTTTTTTTCCTCAATTGCATTTTTCTATCTATTTTTGTTGTAATAAAATGCACTGAGGTTGAGTATTGTGTTAAAATTGGCAGTGTCTTTTCTTATTGTGATGATACATTTCAAGATGTTTGTGTCCTGGTGTCTTATATTGCAAAAATAAACAGTACTGTATCACGATCATATCATCATCGTGATAAAAAACTGGTGGCTACATAGGATCTGTAAATTATCAAGTTGTAGAAACCAAAGGATGCATAATCTAACAACAGTGATTATAAATAAGAAATAACAACAATAATAACTGAATGTGGGGATAAACAAATTATATACAAAATTACGTATTTGGGGCCGTCCGAGAAGGTTTGTACTTGGGGCCCAGAATTTGATGCTATGCCCCTGTTATGTAAAGCACTACATATTACTTTGTGAATGAACTGTGCTTCACAAACAAACTCACCTTGCATAACTATATGGGTTAAATATCTGCGGTTTCTGCATAGTGACTGGTATAGTGCAGATATGGTGATAAAAACTGAATCGGGATCGTAACCCTGTGTTAACCATGTGATCCTTTAGTTCTCTATTTAATGCAGCCCCATGCTCACAGACTCTCTTCTCACCCACTCCTCTTATTGATGAGTGTCAACTGGATTAAACCAATCACAGAGAAGAGTGAACTTTCAGAAGAAGCTGATTACTTTATTTAGAACTTAAAGGCAACAGAAAAATATGTGTACAGTATAAATGAATCATGACTAAACTAAAAACATGATCTGACTCCAAGAAAATGGTAATATAAATTAACGATATCGCCCATCTCTAATACTGTAGACTACATCAGTCTGCCCCAGGGCAAGTGTGACTACAGAAATAGCTTACCACCACCCATTGTGACTGAGAGTATAAAAAGTGCTGAATGAAACTTAAGTGTTACTATTGTTATTGAAATGGAGTGTAAAATTGCTATGATTTCACTCTATTCAAACATTTCTATAGCTACATTTGATGAAGCAAGTTTTGAACATCCCAGCTTCTCTGTTTCACTATGTAAACTGTCAAAACTAGGATGCTCACACATTACGCCCTCCTACAACCGTGACCTCCGCCCCCATCTTCCTCCAGCTCTCCCCTATCACCCTCTGCCTTTTATTGCCTCATCTGCTTTTCTTGTCGGGGTATAAGTAAGCCGCTTAAACACCTACAGGGTGTGACATCGGCCCCACGCGCATCCCAATCCAGTCAGTGAAGGCGGGAGAGGGATTTTGACTGAAAAGGAGAGCGTTTTATTCGTCTATTCTGTTGCTCCAGCTCCGGTTGGCAACGGCGGTGTGACAGTGGTTGTGGAGAAGCCAAGGCTGTCCCCTCACATTAGCCGGGGCTGAGCCAGACAAGCCGTCACCCCCCTCCTCAACACTGTTCTCTGCTGCTCAAACACCCTCCTGCTTATATCAGCTTTTGCCTCTTTTCTTCTCTCTCACGCGCTCGCTCATCTCCGCCATGGGCACCGGTCCCCAATCTCTGAGGTGATTATGACAAAAACGAACGACCCCCAAGAGACGAGGCCAGTGGAGATAAGGCAGAGGAGAGCAAGAGAAAGGAGTGAGGAGGAGGAGGAAGAGGATTGGAGACGGATGATGTAACAAGGAATTTTGGATGTGTATTGTGATTTACCTTAGACTAGGGTCGGTGGCTTTTGTTAAGTTCCGTAAAGTCTGTATAATCTGAGCCTACATCAACAGAACTTGGGTACCTGCGGGTTTTTGTTTTTGGAAACTCCATCATACCTCACACAACCTGAGTACAGATCCTCTTTTAGATTTAGATTAACTGACTATAACCGCCTATAGTTGCCCTGGTTCCTCTCATCAAGTATATTTTTAACATGAAAGTGTGTCAGAAAGTTGTATAAGTTAGACATATATAGAATGAAAAGTTGTCAATTCCCTCTTGAACACGTTATATTGCCGTTGGGTCCTTATGCACAAGACGGGTGTGTGTTTGGTGGGGGCCATTGGCACGGTATGTCAGCCACATCTTGATAACTTTGCCCCAGGGCAGTTACAAAGATATTTACCTCCTGTCAAATGCTTGTTAGCAAAGTACTTTACCTGGCAAGATAAACCACTGAAAATTCCTTAACAGTGAATTGTCTGTAAGAAAAACAATATAAAGCAGATAACAAATAACAGAATTTTCCGAAACTGAAGTACAATACAGGTTTATTGACTTCTTGTCCTTCCAGATCAGTAGTACATCCAAGCAATCGGCCACTGAAGAGAATCTTACCTAAAAGGACATCTCAAAGTGATTAGTCCATACTTGTGACCAGTCATGTGACCATTAGACCCACTAGACAACTTTTCCTTGTGCTATTTGTATTGCATGTTGTAATTTTTTATGTATTTGCCTGCCTAGGGACTACGGATGAAAATTAGCTTTGTAGCTATAATCTGGCATATTTACATCTGTTTTATACTGATGTTCATTAATGTGCATTGTCCCTATCAAATAAATAAATAAATAAAATAAATACTTTCAGTGCTTACTGTACATAATCACAAAGGTAGCTCATGAATATAGATCTAGCCTTCCCATAATTTGTTACCTTGCAGAATGGGGTCGTGACCTCTTGTGGTCGCTAGGGTCAAATGAAACAGCAGCATTAAGGCCCGAGAAGGTCATTAGAGAGAGACAGAGGGCTGATGGGGGAGAGCTGTTAACCCCTTCCCCTGCTGCATGCACCGCTGTGGAGGAGAGAGGAGAGGAAACGCAGGGGAGGATATGAGAGGAGAGGTCATATTATTGTAGCATAGCAACCCAGGTTTCAGTGTGGGTTGAGGCAAAGCAATAATATATAATATAGCTGAGAGGTTAGACAGCTTAGAAGAACCTTTCAAGATGGATGTGGAGAGAGAGGCGCACTTTCTGCTTGGAGAATGGGAGGCGATGGTAGGAGGAGGTGGGGGTGAATTGCTGAAAAAAAAAAATAACCCAAACCTCCCCATCTCTTTCTCTCTCCCACTCTGTTGTCCGTCTATGTCTCTCGCCCCCACCCCCTCCTCCTCGGTGCATCATTAAAACAAGCAGTGTAGTGTTCAGAGGCTGCACCAGAGACAGTGACCTCCACAATAAGGAGATGTTCTTGCTTCGGGGAAGAGAAGGTCGTTCCGTGTGCACTCCTCTCCTACGACTTCCAATGGAGTAAATGAGATTTGGAGGCAGAGAGGAGGACGGGATCAAAAGGGTAGACGAGCAGAAAGATGGATAGTCAGATGCAACATGAAGAGTCTGGTTTAGACTTTAACATAGTGTTATAATGAACAGTGCAAGAAGTCCATTCTCCCTCAAGTCAAATAGAAGTGAAGGTATTAATGGAAATATTCAATGCATTATGCCAATTGGGAAAGAAATCATTCCTTTCCTTAACATTCAATAATGTGGTTGGATACAGGGAGATCAGAGTTATCAAAAGCATTGTTCACACCAATGGGTATTGTACGTTCTGGTTTGTTTGATTTGGAAGACAAACTACATCATTGGCTTCATTTCAAGGCAAGTAGCCAAGTGGCAATAGTATTGTTAGCTAGGAAAATATTAACATCATAACACTGGCACAAAATATCACTGTATTCAATGGGCACGGTTTCAGTGGAACACAATGGCATAGCTTTCTACAGCACATTTTACCTTTAGTGTTTTGTCACAGGATAAAGCTCACACATGCTATTCAGGAAAAAGGCCAAAAGAGCAAAGAGTGTATCATTAAGCTATAATGCTGTCGCCGAGATGTAAAGATAGGAAAAGTAGGCAAGCAAAAGTTGTAGAAAAAGTTTGACAAATTCCAAAACATAATGACTGAACAACTGCATCAGAGCATTTTTATCTGCAGCGTCTAAAGTGGTCGGAGAAACAGTGCAGAGGCAACAGGTGACGCAAGAAAGTAATGATACGTGAACAAAGCACGGTTTACCACCAATAAAAAGATGATAATCATAATTATAATTTGTTTGTGCCAAGATGTCCACATATACAAACCCTAAGCTTATCCTTCATACTGTACATACAATTATTGGACAGAAAGAGAAGCCCTATGGGTGACACAAGGACAGCCACCCCTCTCTCTCCCTCCTTCTGCGCCATGTCATTTCACACAGGAACAAAATGTGTGGGCAGCACGCACAAACACATACTCTATCCTCCACCGCCTTTAAATCCAATAACGCCGATTCTCTCTGCTTCTCCCACTGTCGTTTGCATCCATTCACATATATTCTTTGAGAATTTGGCTTCCTTTCTTTGAATAACATCCTCAACTATCCCCATATTCTCTGTCCTTGTCATCAATGGACCTCTGCACCCATTCTCCTAATTTCATCTTTGTCTAAGAACTACAACTGCTTGTCACTTACCAATACCTGATTTGAGTATCACTAAGCTGCACCTTAGCATGCATTGTTGCCTTACACCTTGTGCCAAATATTCCTTTGTGTTGCCTCCCCCTGTTCCCTGCCTGCACCTGGTGGAGATAGTGTTCGGAGCCGCGGGCTGCGCTCTCTGTACAAGCGAAGGGGCTACGGATGGCACCCGGCACCGCACAGCTGTTCCCCTTACTAAATTGATAGTGAAAGGTAGTGGATGGAAAAGGTCTGTGTGCTATTTTTATGACAGATCTAGTAGTTTTTTTTTGCGCTGTTTAACTCAATGTGACCAATCATGTTGCAACACATCGCAGTAGGACTTGAATTAAATAGAAAAATGTTGCTCAAGTTTTGCTTGTTTGAGTTTAAATGAAAGTTGACATTATGCAACTGGGCCTTATGTTAAAAATACTCATCTCTTAATGTAGACAACAATAATATAATAAGCCCAAAGTAAAAATCTAACTGTATCCAATATTAAGAACTTTTGGTGGTAGCATGAGCGGTTCCCTGACAACATACCAATACTGTTCTACTTCTCAAACTTACCTTTTTTGCCCCTCTGACCTCTGGTCAAAAAATGCATATTAATGTTTCAACTTTCATCACCAAATATGCTGTGTCGTTTGCTGCTGCATGTGGGTCATTCAAATAAAATCACATTACTTAATTTGTATTTACAAGATATAAAAATAGTAATCCTGCATTTTCCCCCTGCATGCTTTATTTGCTTATTGACAGGACTGTAGGGTAAAAGTGGGTGAAGGGCAGGGAGGACATTCAGCAGATTGTTACAACACTGAGGCTGGCACAGAGCCTGGCATACAGTATGTGCTGCAGCACAAACCTACTTTTTGTAATGCAACGTCTCTTCTAACTCACTCCTCAACTTGTTTTGAATGGACTGAAGCAGCACACACTACAATCACTGATATCCCTTGCCTGCATGCTCTCCTCCTCCATTCCTCCAACTGGATTGCCTTGAAGACTGATCACATTTGTAAGTGGCCCTAATGATGCATAAACCCATCCACCACCAGAGAGCAGTCCGGCGGAGAGGAGAGAACACAGCCCAGGGGAGGCCAGGGGTCCAGAGCTTTTCATGTAGGGCCAGATTGTTGGAACGGCTAGCGTGAGGAAGGACAGTCCTGTGTAAAGCAGCTTGGTGAGATTGAGTTAGCGGACCGGACAGTATGAGAGAGAGACAGTCAGAGAGCGCGGGAGAGAGATTGGGTATTACAGACCTACTGCCCTAATCCGCAGGGCTCGTCTGTGTTATCCAGTCTTTGCTGAGCTCCAGAATGATGAGGCTACTGCTGTGTCATGCCACACTTCACTCATTCTCTTGGTCTATTATTACATCACTGTACAACTACGTCTCTTCCTCTTAAAGGTCTCCCACTTCCTCAAAACAATCATAAGCACAATATGTGACAGTTTGGTTTTCAACTTTTACATTTACAGTTCCTCTTAATATCCACATGTATTTCCCCAAAGGTTTAAATTAGTTATGGACTCGCCAACCTTTCAGTCTGGTAATTTTTACATCTTTAACTAATTACACGTGCTTTTATTAGGCCTGTCACAATAACAAATTTGTAAATGCAATAGCAATGTAGTGCAATGTAAGAGAGAACATCACGATAAATGATAATATTGAAACTGCTTGATGCCACTGACACAGTAATCCTAGATAATCCCCAAAAAAAGTCATTCTAAATGGGAAATATTGTTAAAACATGAGCTATAAAGAGCAGAATGAAACATCTTTTTGGTTCATTGGTGCTGATGAGTCATATTTCACTCTTTATAATTCAAATTGTATCAAAAAAAAAAAAAAAGTTCCTCGAAGTGGATAAAAAATGTTCACACAATAAAATATTGAGCCCCAAATATATTGTTGTTTTGATCATATATTGAACAATAAGTCGATATCTTAGCTTTTATGTCAATGCATGTCAACTAACTTATATTTAAAAAGTAATTAGCCTATGACTTTACAGATAAATTTCACTTTCATGACGAAACAATATTTTTTTGGAAATATTCATTCAAGTTGAAACTCAGAGGAATTCCTCCTAGTGCTAAAGCCTGGCCTTATTGCCTAACTTTATCTCATTCCAAGATACTCACAAATCTTCCCTTGTCTTCCCATAAAGTCACTCTAATCCGTGGTCAATTATAGTTATGCTACTGTGGAATTACCCCGGAATTTTGGAGAATTAACAAACTGTCCCACTTGATGCGCATCACATGGTTTTCTGGAGAGGTGTTTTCCAGTCAAACCGTGTCCAAACGCCACTGGTGGTTTCTTACAGTTGCCACAAGAGGGGGTAAGTTACAGTGTGCCCTGGTCAATCATTGGTTGACAACACGAGGCAGGAACTAATGACAACTCATTTCAAACCGAACGATTGTGGACTGATGATAGATTATCGATATAATGCGTGCGTAAAAATGCGTAAAAGTGTGAAGGGGTTCCTGGTGAGCCACGGATCAGGTGGATGTCTCATTTCCTGGCTGGCTGTGCCTAGAGAGACTGAGGGGAGATACGGGGACACGGCATGTGTAAAAGGAGGGTAGAGCGAGCACAGGCAAGGGAAGGGGGGGAGAGAGAGACGTAGAGACACGCGCGCGCAGAGGAGGAGGAGGAGGGGTATAGGCTCCTGATATCAAGACACGGAAAAGCAGGGGAGGGAAAGAGAGAGCGAGAAGAGGAGAAAGGGGGAGGCTGGGGAGTGGGTGAAAACAGGGGAATAAGACTTGAAGAAAGCACACGGCGCCGCGGAGAGCACGGACACTTACCTTTACGAGCTTTTGGGGCCAGCTCCCGCGTCTGGTCGTCTGCTGTCACGGCTCGTTGGACTCTGCGCGTCCACCCTAGACCCCATGGGGTAACAGGTACGTCTCACTTCCTAGTATTAGCCTCTTTGTAATGTTCCCACTTCACGCCGCTGACAGGTTCACATACGCTCATTTGCGCCGGCACTTTTTTGGGGGGGTTTCGCGTTATGTCAACAATTAGTTTGTTGTCGGTGCGTGCACAATAGTTAATAGGGGCGAAGGAGACATGGCACAATGCAACTCTTGGCGTGACACTTGTCCTGTTCAGAAAGGCCTGTCTGGTTATCCGTCTGTCTGTGTGCTCTTTTATGTGAAACTGCAGACCCGATGACATCGCGTTTGCCACGGCGCGAGTGTCAGGGACCGACAGAAGCGAGCGGCAGTCAGAAAGTCCGCCTACCTGTTCCATACGTGACAGGCAGCCGTCTGTTGCGCCTGTTGATACTGCAAGAAGCTGTCGTTTGTTGACAAGAACCACTCTGTGTATGTTTGACAACGTTATGCTATAGATTCAGACCGTGGAAAATACAGAACGCATTCGAGGTAGATGAGAATGAATGGAATGGTAGGTTTGCGATAACGTTAGGGATTTATTGAAAGGTGTTTCGGTGTGGGATTGTGCGTGTACCAGTTCAAACTTTGGGGTGTTTCAAAGTTTCTTAGACAGGCGATTGCAAGGAATGCCATTTTTTTTTCATCCGCAAGAAGTGACTGTGATGCAGCCGTCTGGTGTTGAGGGGATTCAAAATGAAAGGCGCAAGACAAGAGGGGCTTAAACGTTCAGCTTCCTCGTGGTTCTTCCCCAGATTCACCTCCAAAACGGGGATTTCTCCAGCTGGAAATTTTTGCTGCGTCAACACCCACCCCTAGAGTAAAAGAAGAGACGAGGGGGGATTTTGGATCACGCGTATTTTGGTTGGTAATTGTTGCTGTTCCACTGTTGATCATCTGACCATAAATTAACAAGGTTATGTCTTCTATAGCCTTTGAATCTCTGTATATCTATTCTATCTCTCAAAGTGCTTTAACCAGCATGGACAACATACATTATACTTCATATTTGACTAAGCATAGCAGCCGTTTAGATCATTACCAGGTACAGCCAAATAACAGGTTAATATAATCTCACACGTGTCACACCACACTCAGACGCATTCATTATCTGCAACTTCTTTTTACTTGTCCAACTCTGCAAAACACATTTCCTGGATGGAGTTGTAAAGGGCACATCCGAATGCTTCCTCCTCATAATCTGCTTAATTGTTTATGAATTTAGAGACTTTATACTATTAGTGAGATTAATGCACACTGGATGGTGGAAGTCAAACTATTGGTGTTAACTGGATTTTCTGGGATTATTCACGTAATCTTTTTTTTTTTTTCCCAATGCTCTTTTGTTAAAGTTTGTAATCCACTGAGATTCAGCTGAACTATCTAAACAATTTCAATGCAATTGAAATGCAATTTTAATTTATTGTTTGATTAGATCCAGTGAATGTTACAACACCACATAAACAAAGGTACATTTTAGGAAATACAGCTCTTGTAATAATTAGAATAAAGTAAATTTATAATGCAATCTGAAATATCCTGATATAAATCCAATGAAAATTAGGTTCATAAACTTGTTTTCAGTATCTAAATTTAACATTTTGCTTTGAATTTCCCTACAAGCATAATTTTAGGATTTTTATAAAGTAGCCAAAGCTTAAATTAAAATACAAAAGCGCATTCACATTAAAAAAAAAAAAGTAGTTGCTCTGGTATATGCTCTTACATTGTCATTTGAAAACCCTGGAGACTGTTTCCCTGGGGGTGGTGGGTTGTAGTTGGGCAAGGGTCGGGACTGTCTATTTTATCTAAAACTCTAACAACAGGCGTAGTGGACACCAGCCTGTTGTGCTTATTGGGCTCCTCCATCTGTGAGGAGGAGAACAGAGCTGCTCCAAGGATGAGTGGAGGAGGTGTGTGGGCGAGAGATGGAAAAAATATTAGGTGTATACGCTTTGGCCCGATCGCAAAAACCAGGAAAGCTTTAAGCACTTTCCACTTGTGATATATCTCATGAATGGGTCTTTGAACGTTGATTAAACAAGGGCTCTATGGAGCTCTATATGAAATTTGCCTTTTAAATGTTCAAAGCCAAAGCTGAATGGCACTTCTTGGAATCAAAAGAGATTGTCTTGCGTTGTCGCTTCTAATATTGTAAACCTAAAGTCTTGTATTTGCAGCAATATTCATGTGGTTTTGTCTTGTGTTGAAAAGACCGTTGTATCATCATTGATGGAGACATTTTAGGGTAACTCCTCTGCCAAAAATCCCCTAAACTGGCTTGTACGTGTGGTATGCAATTAATAAATCAGCTTTCTCTAGTGTGAAGCTATTTTTTGCGTGTGTTCAGAACATTTTGTGAAATTATGTTGGAAGGTCTAAAAGGGTAATGAAACACAGGTCAGTTTGTCATGTTACTGACACAGACACACCACTTTAAAGTTAGGAACCAGTACATGCAAACTTTCTGTGGTCAGTTAATGTCGTCTCTGAGCTAACCTCGGAGTCCTGGTCTACTTTGGCCTGTTTGCGTGTAGGCGTTGTTTGCTGCTCCGGTGCTGGCTGTGGGCTGCACTGTGTGGTAGCAGCAGCAGGTTAGGGCCGCTGTACACTTCTACCCCCTCACATGAGTTTGTTTATGCAAAACAACACAACTTCGCTTCCACGCTCTCTTTATGTGTTGAGAAGAACAAGTTAAAAAAGCAGGGCAAGCACACAATTTCCCAGTTTGCGACGCCCATTCATCCCTTCTCTCCCTCATTTCCCTTCGGAGCATCAGTTGCTAATGGGAACACCTGCTTGGCTAACACGCTGCAAAATGAGCCGCTTACACTTGCATCCTACATGACTTGTCTCTCATTTTTATTTTATTTTTTACTTTTACCTGTAAAATTGTGAATATTACCAGATTTGCACACAAAAAAGTACAGTGTCAAATGTTTTTGCAACTTTTTGGCTTTTACACATTGGCACCTTAAAAAATAAAAACATAAATTCACCTAAACAGCTCTGAGGTGAGCTACCATCTTCACCTTGTTAAACATCCTGTCATGATTTGGCCGTTTTGTTTTTGTTTGATTGTTTGTTGATGTTGTTTTTATATCATCTTTAAATATGTATAATACAATAATTTATGGAATCACCTACCTCAATTTATCTTTTTTTCAGGAAGTCTCAAAATTAAAAAATTACAAATACAAAGCTTAATCGTTGACAATAAAATATACAATTTGCCAGATATCTCCTTGTTAATTTTAAAGAAGAAATGTAACGCTTTTGTCCGCTAGTTATAGTCTAGGACACCCGTGATTCATTATTTTAGATTTTAGACAATTTAAATCACAATAATGATCTGAAATAACTGAAAAAAAAAACTTGAAATTGCAGGTCACTGTTAACGTCATCACAACAAAGTGCTTGCTTCAAGTCTTTATGTTTCTGATTAATGACTAAACGACTAGTCGATTAAAATTAGGATTAGAAATAATTAAAGAGCTGAAAGGAAAACCATGACATTTGTTTGCTGGATATTTGGGAGAGAAATGTATTCTACTTTTACATACAAATATGCAATTTACTAGTAATTTTCTTGTCTTGTCGTCAGTGCAGTTTGTGTCAACTCATGGTCAATATAGTTTTGAGAGCTTTTGCCAATTTCGTTCACGGGACAAACCTTCAGTCGACCAAGAATTTCTTTAATAGACTGCAACCCTATAGACAGTAGCAAGCAGGGGATTTTTTTCTCTTCTTTCATCCAAAATGGGTATGTGCTGCCACTGAATCCTACGTGTGTCACCGTTAAAGAAAAAAGTAAGCAAAGAGCAATGGCGGCTTGATTGCAGGAGAACTGAACGATATTGACACTTTTCTTTCCTGATAACAATATATAGACGATATTATGTCTGTGTTAAAACATGACTTTAAACATGTTAGTTGAGGTTGAATTATCAAACAAATGTGAAACGTCTGTGAAATAAGTCACAAAAGTGCAGAAATATCACCTTATACCCTTTTAAATTTTAATCAGCTCATTTTGTAGCTTTAAAAAAAAAACTTTAAACAAATATGCATATCTTCACATTCATCTAAATGTTGATTATAAATTGCCCACCTCTACTCTAAATACAACTTTTGAGTGGGTAAATGAGAAGGGAAAACAATGAATATGGTTAAAAGCGCTCAAGAGTTTCTTAACACGTCCCCTGTAAACAGGTAGTTCCCCTTTAACCCCGCTATGATCCTTTCTCTATAGAACTCCAGGCTTGTGTAATTGGCCTGTATGTTATTGTGCACCATGTTGCATACAGGTGTTCCCTAATCCCAATGAGGGCTTTACAGGGATGCACTGGGGGTTGGGTGCAACAGCTGTGGTCCCTGTCCACCAATCTGACACCCCCACCACCTCCAAACAAGGAGCAGGTGAGTTTAAGCCTGCCGTCTTACTCACTGTTAATATTTCATTTGCCGGCGCAGTAGCATGTCAAGCTTTTTGTTCTTTTGTTTGGGAAGAATTAATTGCAAGGTGAACTGTTAATCTATTGTTGCAAGTGTTTTTGTGTAATTGTTTGAGGTAAATGTTCAAAATGGCAGAACAGTGGAAATGTGACAGTTTTTTTTTAGATATGTGGATCCCAGAAGATGAAGCAGTTACTAGGGTGTGTTTTAGTTGTGATATCTTGCTGCTGGATCATTGCCTCGTGATCACACAAAATGTATCAGTCATGAGTTTTTCCCCGTCATATTTGGATTTAAAGGTTATCAATTACGTCATTATTGGAGCAAGATGGAGCAAGCCTTAAATAATGTTTGTCCACAATGTCTAGGGTGAGTTTCGACAGTGTAATTTCTGATGTGACTTAATTCAAATAAAGTGAATGCAATTAGTGGTTCATAATGTTGTTTTGAAATATGTTGGCCCACAGTTTGTAGTTTTGCTAAATTGTTTTTCTTTTTCTTATCTGGAAGATATTTTGCAACTATGCCATTAGATTCACAACTTAATTGATACGACCAAGATTGAGTTTGCGTTTTGAACACATCCAGGAGCATTAACATTTGATAGAACACTGAAATATTCACTGCTAATCAAGACTCACCTCTCAGAACATACAGTATGTGGAGGTTTAACTAGCACATTTTACTCACAATGACAGATGATCCCATGAAAACAGAGTCTATTTTATGTTTGCAGAGGACATCATAATGCTAATGGACTTACTTATTTAAGAACATAGTAAGGACAATAAACAATACTATTTTAAGCAAAAGTTGATCTGATTAACAAAAGAAGATAAGAGGTCCTAATTGGCATGGAATAATATAAAACTTACCCCCAATAAAAATGTTGCCTTTTTCACAATTTTCATGTTTATAAAAAGAAAAATGTTTGAACAACCCAGTCTGGAGGATTTTAGGTAATCCCTCTCACTTCTGCAGCGCATCCTGATACTAAACCAGAAGAAAATAACTAACGCACAGTGTATTGACAGTTGGTTAGCAGTTCTGAACTTCTGCTATGGAAAGGTCACCATCTTTTAAGTCAGATTTATAAGGACTTGATGGGTCTTGGAGAAACCTTTTTTTTTTTTTTGTTGTTGCTCGCTTCTAAAAGCATACAGTAAGTATGTGCTTGTTAGTTGTTATTTTCCCAGTGAAAGAGTCTGTCTTTTATAGACACACTGCGAGCATTTGATGAGAAATTGAGCGTCTTTGAGCAAATACATCTTTAGAAACAGTCAACTAGCCTCAGGCGCTGGCTGGTGAGAGATTTCCATATCAAAGCTCAGGTGAGAGAGGAGACAGGGGCAACAAAACGAGGGGAGCAAGAGAAGGAGATGAGGAGAGAGGAGACGAGGGAGGAGACAGAAGGAAGAGAAGGACAGAGGAGACAAGGAAGGAGAGAGGAGACAGGGAAGGAGACAGAAGACAAGGAAGGAGAGAAGAGGTAGAGAAAAAGAGCAGAGACAAGGAAGGAGAGAGAAGACAAGTATATAACAAGTGAAGAAGAAGAGCAAAGGAAGATAAGGAGAGATCAGACAAGGAAGGAGTCAGAAGACAAGGAAGAAGGAGAGAAGAGGTGGAGAAAAAGAGCAGAGATAAGGAAGGAGAGAGAAGACAAGTATATAAGTGGTGAAGGAGGAGAGCAAAGGAAGAGAAGGAGAGAGGAGACCAGGAAGGAGAGAGGAGACCAGGAAGGAGAGAGGAGACCAGGAAGGAGAGAGGGGACAAGGAAGGAGAGGTGAGACAAGGAAGGAGAGAGGGGACAAGGAAGGAGGGATAAGGTAGAGAAAGAGAGGAGACAAGTCAGAGAGACGAGGAAGAGGAGTTAGAGGAGAGAGAAGACAATGGTAGAAAAGGAAAGAAATCCAGAGAAGAAAGGAGGGATAGGTGTCAAATAGAGAAAGGAGGAGCAAGAAAGGACATGTTCCCCTAAAGAGTTTTTGTTATTGTGTAGCCTTTTCACGCGGCACAGTTTAGTCTGAGCTCTGTCTGTCTGGGTCCAAACTGGAACAAACTGACAGGGAAAGGTTTTGTTCTCTCTGACCACACAAGACCTCCGCGGGGGCCACTCGCTCCCACCACTCTGCATCTGCCACTATTTACATCCCTGTTTAACTGTATCACTGAGCCACAAAACCGCCATTTTCCCTGGAAACATGTCTCCTTTAACCATATCTGACCCTGTGGAGCTGATGGTCACACTCTAATTAATGGAAAGTTTAGCTTCACTGAGGTGTGCATTTGTCGGTGTGTGTTTTAGACTTTAGTAATCGAGCCATAGAGTGCTAAAGTGCTGCTAACAAGGCCTGTTTAATATTCTCCCCCCTGTCCAACATACAATTATTCCACTTCGCTGCCATTAACATGTACAGTAGGACTTGGCTTTTAATTGGGCTGATATGACTAATGCCAGATCAACTTGGATTTGCTAATTAGTTTTTGCTTTAAAAGTGCCATCAGGATATGAAATATTCATTGATGTGAGGTGGAGCGCGGACTGTGGGTGGTATTAGTGGGATATTAGTGGTATACAGGCAGCATGCTTCAGTGTTCTGAAGGAGGAGAGAGAGAGCAGACCTACGGTGGCCCGTTGTGGACAATTATTCATACTGAGGTGGTGTAAAGTGTGAGTTTTTGGTCGTGATTTGGAGGCGCCCACACGAGCACGAAGACACATTGAGGCATGCACCACCTCCATGCAGCTTTGCAAAAACAACGATTTTAATTGAAGTCTCAATCTAGAGCACGATGTACCGCTTCCACTAATTATTTATGTATTGAATATGAAGAGTGCATTTAACTACTGTTTACAATGAAACTAACCTGGACAAAAACTAGAGAGTCAGTTAATGGATTAATAATTAATACTTCCTGATGTTCTGATATAATTCCTAAAGTTGCTGACCTTTACAAGACTTTTTATATATACTCACAGTAAAGATTCAAACTTCTGTTGCCCATGGCAACACTGTGTACGACACCAGAGAAAAAATATGATGTGTATTGTACATTGTTGCATTGTACATTGTTTTGAACAGATTAGACAAATAGACGAGGTTAGATGATAAAACATGATTAATGAATGAACCTTGTGAGGAGCTTATTGACCTCTAGGGAGAACATATATCTTTTCTGAGAGGAGCAGATTACTTGTCTGGGGCATCTGTTTGGGATGCCCCTGAGGTCCCCCGGGGAGCTTTTCCGGGCTTGTCCCATGAAAGACCCTGAGGGAAACACAGACACACTGGACACCTGTCCTACACCTGGCCTCATGCATGCTGCCATGGAGGATCTTGAGGAAATACTTGATTTATGTTGCATTGCCATTTGTAGAAACCCTTAAACTTTAAAGGCCCAGTTGACAGATAGAGGTGCGAGTCACACCACTCCAGTGACCTATTCTACCACAAAGCATGTCACACTCATTCACAAGGATGCAACAGCAGGAGGCATTGAGAATAGCAGTGATTGAACTGCTAATCTCCTGGTTAGTGGGCTCAGCCTGTGCCACTTTAAGTCCTCCCGTGCTGACTAGACCAAAAAGAGGAGAATATTAATAGACATGATCCTCCCCTCTCCAGTCTAGTCCACTGTTCCTCTATGTCCGTTAACCTTTGCCCCTTACCTCTGCCCATTTGTCCTTGTGCTGTGGCTCATCCTCTCCTCCTCCACTCCCTCGTCGTCTCGTCCCTCCTTAATCCTCCCTCCTCGCCCCCTCCCTCCTCTTGTAAGTGGGCCAGGTGCCTCCTGTGGCCTCCCCTACTCTATTTCTCATTTTTACCCTTCCTCTCTCTCATCCTTCCCCTGTTCTCTTTCTCTATTTCATCCTTCCTTCTGACCCTAACTCATATTTATACATTCCCCATTATCCGACGTTCCCAATAAGGCTTTTCCCAGATCGGACATTGTGCACTTTTAAGATTTATCTGTCAGGTGAGGAGGTGACTCCTCCAGTGAAAATAGGGGTTGTTGAGATTTATATGGGACTTTTCAGCCCTTAAAACAGCAGTTCTTAATATGTTGGTGGATACATGTGGGAGGAAATTGCAGCTATGAGTGCTCAACCTGAACCATGACAGAAGTGAGTAGGTTCACATCCCCTTTTCAGACTTTACTCCCCAAAAGTCCATGTCAAAATGAAAATATGATATGAAAGTGATGTTGCGTGAATATGTGTGCCTCATTTTTGGATGTGGTGTATGCACAGATTGTCCTGGTTAAAGAATTATTGTTTCATTCTTGTTCACCGTTCCCTGCACTCTTTGTGTAGAGTAACTGTTTTGTCATCCTTAATGTCCAAAGCCCTACTGTGGAAGCACGTGGCAGATTGTCTACCAGAAAAAATATATAGTAGACCTTTAAGACTTTCTTAAATACAATCATATTCTTTACAAGTTAAATTTAAGTTTAGTTGTTCTAAAGTTCTCCTTTCTTTCTTAGCCTTTTGCTCTTTGGAAGATGCTAGTTCATCTCTACAATCCAGATTTAGACACGGTATAGATTTCGATCAGTCCCACATTAGTTTGTTCCTGTTTTCACTTGCTTCAGTCTTAGTCTACTTTACTTCTTTACAGCGTATGAATCCTATTGTTATTGCTGCAAATTCCTCACTTTACAGTCTTTTCTCTCATTGGCGTTGCCTTTGTCTTGGCTTTTCCCTGGTCCTCTCTCTTCTTCTCACCCCTCGATATCACCTCTCTTGTGCCGATCGGTGCATTCACGAAAGGGGGCGGTGGATGATTGGTGCTTGGCCACTTTGGACGGACACCTGATACTGGCACTCTCCCGCAATGTGGGAACGTGTGACTTGGACCAAATGAGGTTTTCCAGGGTGGGAGTTCTGCCTTTACACAATGGTAATCACAATTGTCCTCATCTTTAGCACAGCCCTTTGTGTCATTGTCGTGGTTTGAAAAGTGTGTAGCTTTGGTATGCGTGGTACAATTCAAAGTGCTGTAGTATAACTTGAACTGAGTGAATGTTCTTAAGTTGGGCTGGTCTAAATAACAAACAAATTTTCCCACATATTGTTCGGTTAAAATTTTTGATTTGATTGCATTTTGTCTTAAAATGACTTTCATTTTATTTGGTGTCACTTATACACTGCACATCGCATTGCCATTTAACACTTACATTGTTTATTCTGCTCCAAACACGACTGGGGAGAAATATCTAATTACGATTTTTCTGGCAAGTTTGCGATTTCGATTAGATTTGCGATTTAAGTTTTAATGATAAGATACTGTTCAAAGTTTACATTTTACATGGATCCAGATTAAATAACAAAATAACTACAATAGGCCTTTGAATTGACAAACTACTAAAAGAATCGCATTTTTTAACAGATCAAAACTACAGGGTTAGCCTTTTTTTTTTTCATAAGAGGATCATTTTGTTGTTTGTGGAGGGAATTATGGTAGTTAAAGCCTTTGCAATTTGATAATTACATCTATTTGATTGCAATTAATTGTGCAGCTGTACTCCAAACCACATGTTTTTATTGACAGTGGATTGACAGTGGACGTCTCGAATAAAATGACTGAATCACGATTATAATTCGATTGGTTGCAAAATAAGATTTTCAAACCTAAAATATTGTTACTACGTGAATCATGCTTCTCATACTATTAGTTGTGTCTTGCAGTATTTGTAATTACAACACCACAGGTATTACTATTACAAAAATGACAATCAATCATTTATGCAGAATAACTTTATTATTTAGACGCATTAGAACTTTTAACTGGTACTTGTCTTAGCTCTCTTTTTTAAACCTGTGTAAAAGGTGCTAAAACAGTGCTGTGCTGCTCCTAAATGCCTGTGAGCGATGTCACTACAGGTGAGTCAGACGTCAATCTGTTCCAGAGGCTGTGAGTGGAGAGGACAGGTCCGACAGGGAGATAAGGAGGAGCGGACAGGGGGACAGAGGGGACAAGTGAGGGACTGGTCTGGTCACTCACTGTGGACAATTCTGCCTCCAGCCGTTCTCATTTGAGTTCTTCTCCACTTTCACCGTCAGTCTAAATGACAAAAGTTACAAAAGCTGCAGAATTCTTACTTACAGGTCATGGGTGAGGTGGACTAGGTGCCTTTAGGGCTGTAAAGAAACTCTTGGTCGACTAAAGACGTGCCCTGTGCATCGATTAGTCGACTAAAGGGGAAAGTGGCGTGAAACTAGGAAAAGATCTCTATACATTACGGTATCTCGAGCTGACCCAAATTGCACGCACAAGACAACGGCCCTGCAAAAACAACCATTTACATAGAAAAGTACCAGGAAACAGTCTATATATAAAACTAAATGGCAGACTGAACTCACAATTTGCTCCTAAATTTTCACCTAACTCACAATAACTTCTTTCTTCTGCTGTCGACGTACACAAATGTTGGTCGACCAAAACTCCATCGAACGATTGATCAACTAAACAACTAAAAGTAGACAGACTGTGCCTTTTGGGTAGTTAATTTCATTAAATTAAATATTTCCTGAGAACATATTACAGAAATGGAAAGAACATTTCAGTTCTGCTCTGGTGACATATTGTTCGGGTTAGAAGAATCAGTGGTTAAGTCATAACAGTCGTAGCAGTAGTAAGATTTACAGCAGGTAAAGAATCAGGTTTAGTAAAATGTTCTACTTACTTCAAAAGATTAACAGTACTGACTTTTTTAACTTTAGAAACTCTTTTTCAGGCCCGTCTTTCTTTACTCCTCTCTATTGATGCTACATATCGATGGCTCTGTGTACGCCTATCGAACCAGGACAGAACACTAATCCTTGATACAAACCATTGATTTTTACTTTACCAACATGTCTTTTGTTCCCAAATTCTCCCGCCCTCCTCCTCACACCCTTCACTGTCTCCTCACTGACGACTCCTCTATATTTAGATAATCTGCTCTTCTCCATTTTCCTTGATTCCTCTCCCCTTGATTTCGATGTCTTTATCGCTCCACCTGGTTTCAAAAAGAGTCTGTGTTGTTGCGTTGTTTTGATCACGTTGATGAGTGACAAAGCTGCCTGCCACAGGAGTATATAATGGTGTTTTTTTTTATTTTTTCAATATGTTCCTTGAGAGGGCTACCTGGTCATATACAAACAATAAAAATGCATTAATGTGTGTGATGCAGTCTTGCTTTGTCTTTTCGAAGGAGTTAAGTAATTTAGATGTTAGACCTGTTGTTATTCTGGAAAACCATATTACAGTTTTTATTAACGTAATTCTGCTCTTTCATTTAGACTTGATTTCGTTTATCCCGGCATCTGAAAATATGGGAAAGACCTTATGAAGTCTTGTATCTTTTGAACTCCTGATTTAATCATATGTGAGTGAATTTTACTCCTTGCTTTAGGGATGATTTTGACTCTGAAACGTCTGCCTTCAAATATTGTCTAAGAGGCGGTCTTTGTTTTAGGAATTAGGTTACATGTTGCGTGTTTGTGCATCAGATCATGAGTGACTGAAGTGGTGTTTGATATTTGTGCAGGGGAGGCGGAGAGGGCGCGCCTGTTGGACTTGGGTGGACACTGTTAAGCCTTTTATGCTCCCCTCTTTGCATGAGCTCATTGTCAGCTCCGGTCTGGGGAGGATTTTGAAAAAGATGCCTCTGTTTGCAGTTTGACAGAGTTATACCCTTCAAACACACACATACAGAAGCACACTGTGGACACCCGCCTCTGCACCGGAGAGCAACTGGCCACTGACTCACCAGCCTTCACTCATTCAACCACACATGAGACAAACAACAATTATCAATCACTATTTTATTCACTAACCCTTCAGTCGGCCTACACAATATGTTGCAACGTGGGCAACTGCAATACAAGCATAAGAGACTATATACGGGATAGGAATAATGTGATGCTTATGTATGATATACTTTTAAACACATTTTAGTCCTTGATATAGGGCTGCACTATATATATAACAAGTATTTATGTCGTATTGTTTGCAAATGCAATAATCAATATTGCACCAAAGTTAATATGTCGCAGTAACACCATGAAGACGTGTTAAGTTTTATGTTGACAGAGTTTGACTACTATATTAAAGCATTAATATATTTGATTTAATATAATTGAAATAAATGTTTGAAAAGCATATTCAAATATTGCAATAATATCTGTATTGCAGTAGGGCTTCACAATTAATCAAAATTTGAATGGACGCAATTAGCATATCACAAAGGCTATGATGTCTGAAGTGCAATTAAAAAGCAACAAAATATCCTGTTTTATTCTGCATGAAAACTTCTAACTCTGTAGTTTACATTTGTACAAACATGTTCTGAAACAAGCAACAAAAACGGGACTAAAAGTGACAAAAATGCAACAAAAAGTGATAAAAAATTGCAAGTAAAAGCAGCAAAAACAATAATAAAACTGACAATAATGCTTCTAGAAGTAACAAATATGCAACTGAAAGTGTCAGTTCATATTTCAGTCTTTGTGTCAATTCTCCTGGTTGTGTTTGAATTGTGATCTTTGAACTGAATCTTATTATCGAAATATAAATTATCTAAAATCTAATCACAATCGCAATACTGATCAGAAAAATTACACTTAGATATGTTTCCCAAATCGTGCAGCTCTATATCACAGTACTTAACAGCCATATCGCAAATCGCAAAAATACCATAATAGTGTGCAGCCCTTGTCCTTGGTTAAGTTATGGTTTGAAGTTTGTAGGATTAAGTTTGAATTAAGTCCAAACATCTTTCTTTTTAAAGTAATAGGTCGGGTTGTAGGTGAATGAATGCTACTTATGTCCCCTGAATCATAACTAAACTGGAACACTTTTCTTATTAATAGGTCAAAAGCCAATCACTTGTCAATCCATAGCTTTTCAAATACAATGCAGACTTCCTTCAATCTTCACTCTCCTCTCTTCCCTTTACGCGCAGTGTTTTGGCGCCTCTTTCACCAGCTCGGGGGCAGGAGGCTGTGGTGGTGTGCTGCGTTCGTGTGTAGTCGTGTCTGGCCTGGTCGTGACAGGTTGCTTTTTGCACTGACAGGTTTTGTGTGGGGCTCCATGAGGGGCCCGGGGTCTATCTCTGCACACGGGAGGCAGAGCAGAGCTGTGGCAGGCTGTTGGTGGTGTTAACTGTGGGCTTGAGCTGGGCTAAAGCGCTATATTGTCATCATCACTGCAGCGCTTTTGCTTTTAAAAGCATAACTGGACGAGGGTGACCAAGTGACATACACGACGGCAAAGGCAAGTCGAGGAATAAAGACGGTGTTAAAGGATTTTCTCCTCTATTCAAAGCTCTGTTTATGTATTTAGTGATTTTTCTTTACTCAATTGCAGTAACTGATTACCGTTCCATTTGCATAATCCCAATTGTAAATGTCTTTCTTAAAACAAATGAGCGCTAAAAACATTCATTAACTAAACCTATGACATAGACTAGTCTCGACTTAGCTCTTTTGATACAGTCCATTCAAGTACGATCAGTTGGGCCAAGAACAAGCAAGCAAAGTTTATTTATATAGCACCTTTCACAGACAAGGAAGTCACAAAGTGCTTCACAACAACAAAAAACCAATGAAGAGCTGTAAGAATATGTGAGCCCGTCTGTTTATGCGGGTCAAGATCCTCTCTGCAGAGTTCTGGACCAGCTACAGACGAGACAGCTCCTTCTTGTTTAAACATGAAAACAAACTATTACAAAAGTCTAAATGCGAAGACACAAAGGCATGAATTATAAGTTCCATATCTTTTTGTGTCACCATTTTTCTCAGTTTAGAGATTTTCCTCAACTGTTTGTCGACTGTTTAGAGTGATGTTCTAGTGACATGTCTTTATCAAAGATAACACCCAGGTTTCTAAGGCTTGGTTTAGCTGAGTGCCCTAGGTCTCCCAAATACGGATCCCTTATAATCAGACTGATATGATATGATAATGACTTATCACTGGAATAGTCATCAGTGGCAATAATCAGTGTTTTTCTGTTTTGTGTACGTTAAGCTTCAGAGAGGTTTTTCTTAGCCATTGTTTTATTTGCACTAAGCAACTGACAGGATTTCAACATTTGGACCTCAGAGAAATACAGAGATGACGCCACAAGAACAACACATATCCTCTCATCGATAAGCATAAATGCTGTTTATTTAGTTGTAGTTTTTAACTCCTGGACAAGTTACATAATATACTTTGACCTCAACAATTATGTATTTATGCATACAACAAATAAACTTGATCAACCTATCTAAATAATTCATAAAATATTATATCAAGAATCATGTCTGTAAAAAAAAAACAAAAAAAAAACTGTATCTGCACATTGTATGATGACGTCAGTCGTGAAATGATTGATATCATCTTAGTCATCAATCATTCCATCTCCTACATATCACACTCACCCTCACACGTCTCTGCAATGACTCGCGCTGGCCCTCCTCCGTCTCTCTCTTCTCCTGCTTCAGTGGTAATGAGATGTTTCATTATTTGTATTTCACAGCTTTTAATATAGAGAAAATTTAGGCTACGCCCTGGGTCGAGAGTGAGGGAGTTACCTCGGGAGATGTGTAACTGACTTTGGGGGCCTATGAGAGAAGAGATAGCCCAGAAATATGTACTTCAGACAATGGAGCAATGCTGCTGGGTAATTGTGCCATTTGGATATGGGTCTCTTTGCTAAAATGCAATACAAGAAAGAAAACTAATGACTGTGTTTGGTTTGGTTACTAAAACAAATACTTACTTTTGTCTTTTATTTATTTGTTTGCCAGTTGTCCCTTTTGGATCACTGGACAAGCGTGAGGTAAACGTTGGGTAAAGCTCTAAACATCTTAGTGTCACACCTTTTTCTGGTCACTTTAGGATCATCCGCCTTACTATGCTTGGATTTCGCTTTGGGGCTTAACACCTGCTAGGATTAGAAGAACTGAGGCTATTAAAGAACATGCTAAAAGTAACGACAAAAGTGAACATGCCATTCATATAAAAAATATAAATGTATATTATTTGCAAATGAGTTAGATATGACATAATGGGAAGCAACGGACGGGGGGCGAGCAGTGCTAATTCTGTGTAAGCCTCCTGTATCTGCTTTTGCCTCTCTCCACAAGGCATGCTTAAGTCAATCACTCTTACTCCATCTTGGATACAGGTCAGCTGGCAGCCAATAAGACTGTGGACCAGTGGAGCTAGAAAGAACAAGATGATTAGCTGCTACAGCCATATGTGCGACAATACAGACATAATGCAAAAGAATGTGACAATTACAAGTATCTGGGAAGAAATCCATGGATGGTCATAATTTGCCTCACTCGGACTGCACCCGGAGCAAATGCGACTGCTGTGTTGCAGCGCTGTTCTTCCGGGAGCTCATTTTCATATGTATAATCTATGGCTGGTTTTGTGCTCTGTGTGTATGACCTTCAGTCTGAACTTTTTGAATAATCACATGTACGTACAGAGAAGTACCAGGCGGAGGTAAGTGGGAGGTGAAAACAGACTTTTGGAGGCATAGAACAGGATCACTTAGGGAACACCGTTATAATGATTTAGAGCTCATTTTGCATAATATGTCCTTAAACTGGAATATTATTTCATTCCAAGATACAAAACTTTTCTCATTTTTATTCTTAGTGGCGTTCGCAGTAAAGGACAGCATCGTATATCTCACACTCACAAAATAATTCAAAGTATCCCTGGCTCTAATCAGTTGTCCTAATCCACACCCAAAGTATAAATGAATACGAAGACAACAACATGACCTTGGCGCTTAGACCCCGACAGGGAATGACGAGCGATGCATTGGAGGTGCAGAGACGGATATGAGATTGGATTGTTCTCCTGGGGCCAAGACACTGAAGCACTGAAGTAAAGAAGCGAAAAAAAAAAAGAAAAAACGCTGAAAAAACGGATGCATCCCCTGCTGTGGTGGTGCAGGGGTGCAGGAGGGCTGAGTGAGCTGAACATTTGACCAGAGGAGAGTTTAAAACAGGCTGGTGCTGAGCCTGAGGGTCGTAGGGCAGTGACGTATGAACGAGGATTGGCTGAGCAGCCTCTGACGCTTGTGACAGTGAAGCTTGTTTGGGCAGTTTTCCAATCTGAATTATTGAATCGATTTACGCCATTGCCTTACGTTGATACTTAGTTATTTATAATGGATAATAGGCTTTACTTGTTTGATGCTCTACAGCTCAAATTTGATCTTACTACAAAAACATAATAAAATGACCAATTTCCTCACGTTGCAAAGAAGGAACACAAGATAAACAGTGAAAAAAAGCGCGTCCCATCTATCATTTAATGAACGATAAATCACGACAGTTTTATCATACCTTCGTCAAACTTGTTCAGTGTTTGATGTTATTTTGGTCCATGCCTATCGAGTGCTTACCATCATCCTTCTGTCCCGGAAGACAGCCAGCTCCGGCGGATGGGGGATTAACCCACGGGATAATGGCCCTGATGCCCAGTTGAGTGGAAGCAAAGCTGTTTAAAATATATTGGCCGCCGGACGCTCTGCTCTCTTTCTGTCCAATCCCTCCACACTGTCCCTTCTCTAACAGCTCACGATGTTCTGCCTTTGCCTTTTCCAAACCACACTCAAATTAATATGCGTAAAGTTGTTGATATACTTTTAGAAAATAATGTTTTTTGGTGATGAGTATTTTATATTTATAAGCTGCGAGTTTCACTAAATTCCTTCATTTTTGAATCCAGTAAAAAGCAATATATTCTGCCTCTGTCTTAATTTTTCTTCCATATTTGCATAAAACACCACTATTTCCCTTAATATCTTTTTCTTGGGGGCAGCATCATTTATTTCACTTTGTTTTGAATACTTAACATAATACATAATTCATTTAGTGTAGACCTGCCAACCTGCTGCTGGAAGTATGATATGTTATTGCAACGCTACAAGTTGCTTCTGAAAATATGCGAAAAGAAGATTTTTTTTAGGAGATAAGGATTTAGGTTTAAACTGGGACGTCTGACAGCAGAAATACCAAGTCTTGGCGACCAACTACTCAACTCCGTGTCCCCTCCTCCTTCCACCACACATTCATTCAGTCTTGGCCAGTTTTTAGTGAATCCACCCCGCTGGTCCCAACAGCACTGCCAGGATGAAAGCCGAAGGAACGCGTCTGCAATAATTGACCTTTATAAGTTTGAAGAAGATAATGGAGCGCTGGTAAAATACGGCTACATGATGGTGAGGAAAATTCAACCAAAACAGGCTAGGCAGCAGGTGCATTCATGTTACTCACTCAGTCTTTCTCAAGGACAAAATACAGTTCCATTTATATCGTGACTCGGATAATCACAATTAACACAATCAACCAATTAACACAATTAACCAAATAATCTTGACATTGCTACTGTAAGGACATGGCATACTTTGACACAGATGAATTTACAATCTTGATCTAAAATAATTGCAATCGACCAGAAAAGTTGATTTAAAATGTGCAGATTTGAGTTTTTTCCCCTCATAAATCTATTGTCACCATACGTCTATACTTTTGCACATTTTAGCATGTAAGTCTAGTGAAAACGTTGACAGCACTTGGCCCTGTCTGAGAGCCCCGTCCAAACAAAGCATTGGTGTGTCATTGATCCAGAAGGACCTTGTATTGTCCCCACAGGTCAAGGAAGAGGCAGCAAAGAGGCTCAGAGGGACAAGACACAAGAGGGGACAGAGAGGAATCCTAACTCCAACCCTTTTACCCTCACTCTTCTTCGTGCTCTCTCTTTCCCTCCCTTTCTATCTCTCTCCGTCTGTCTCTCACTCTCCCTTGCTCTCTTTCCTTCTCCCGTCCCTCCTCTTTCTTTCTCTCTCGCTCCCTCGCTCTTTCCTTCTCCCTTCCTCTCTCTCTTTCTCCCTCCCTCTCTGTCTCCCTCTCTCCCCCACACGTCTCTTCAGTTCAGACGTCTGGTCAGGGCCTACAGTGACTTTGGCGTGATCTGACCAGGGCAAGGCCGTCGTGATGCCATGACAGTTGTGCTAAACTTGTGTGAAGAAGTGTGTATTTAAGGAAAGGGGTTTGCTGATTGTGTGAGAAGGGGAGGGGGTTAAGACTTGAGTCACTTCGGATTTGGTCTCAGAAGGGTGACAGGGACTGGGAGCAGTGGCGACTTTTTGGAAACAACAAACGTCTCAACAACACGCAATCAATCAGGGCTTTTTCTTTCTTACTTTACTTTATAACAATTATCTAAAGATGCAGGGATTGCTCAAGTAATGTCCACACAGAGTCACAGTTCACAGTAAATGGTGATGGTTGATCAGTAACAGGAAGTCTCTGTCCATTAGGTATGTCAAGATTATTCAGATAATCGTGATTATTCAGGTTCCAGTGTAATCGTAAGAAATATAATAATCATCTAATTGTTACTATTTTATGAGTAAAATTAAGTAATATGAATGCATATATTGTCCAAAATTACATCTAAATGTAAAACACTATTTTTTCTTCATTTCAACTGGCCTCACATTTTGGAGTAGTAATGTGTTAGACAATGGGAATGAAAGAAAATGAAAGAGTTCACTGTTGTTTGGCCTTGTTCTCAGTAATTGTTAATAATCGTTAAATTGCTGTGTTTTTTTCCCCACAATAATCATAACAATAAAATTTGAGATTGCAGCATCCCTATAGGCTCAGTCCTCCCTACAGTGCTTGTTACCCTTCAATGATCTGTGTTACCGCTTTAATTTGGTTAATTTGTTAGAAACCCATAACATACTCTTCAGTGTGTATATGTAAAACTGGATTTTAAAGGAACATAATGAACAATATTAAATCTCAATTATTTTGATGTTAAAATTAAAAGCTCTTTGTTGAAAGCAATGAAGGTAAAACTGTCTCAAAATGCTCTAAAATGTAGTGAAAGTATGTGAAATAAGCAGTAAAGTAACTTTAAAATGACCCTTAAGGACAGCAGTAGTTAAAGTATTTAAGTTATATTACTGTAAATAATACACGTGCACAGACTCAGACAAGAACTGCCAGTGACTTTTCTCCAGTTTTTTATTTTCTCTGAGATTTTATTGCGGCTTGAAAGGTTTTTTTCAGTGCTGTGACACTCTGAAAGCAGTCTTTAGTTTCTGTAGCCTTGGTGAGCTGCTAATGCTTCCGACGATAGACAAAAGTCCTCAGGCTCTTTCTCTGTGGCTGATTGTGTGACAAGTTCATTTTACCTTTAGTTTCCATCTCGTGTCAAGTGTACATCTGAACAAAAATGTGTGCAAGGAATCAAGGCTAGCTGTGCTCACGTGCTGCAAAAGACTTTGGGTTTTAGATTAACGCTAACATTGAAAAGTCAATGAGAAAATGGCTGAATAGTTCTGAATGTTCAAAACTTTTTGACAAGTAAAAAATATTGTCTATTCATGGTCTTTTTTTCTATACCTTGACAAAGAGTTCCCAGTCGGCAGTCCGTATGTGAACAGATTATTTCGTTTATTTTGTATGGCATTGTACATTAGGCAGATGGTCACAATGTAACGTCAAATCTGTTTATGGGCAACAACAAAGAAAGAAATCCTCGAACTGCATCTTGTGTGAAAAAAAAAGTCTCTTTCTGTGGAGTAAATTGGACATGCTGAAATTAAACAAGCCAATTAGACGAGCCCAGAGTCTGGAGGTCAAAGTTCATCCTGTTAATGGCTGTGCTCTCTAGCTCCGTCTGAGTTTGCCCAGGATTCAGCTTTGATTAAACCATTTCTCCCTCTTTGTTATTTCCTCTTCACTTTTTTATGTTTATCTCACATTTTAGAGCACATTTCAGGTTAACATCCCATACCACACAATTTGTACAAAATAACAGATACTACCATAAAAAGTTAAGATGTAATGCCTCTCGTTACTATCATTTTATTATCTATCATGCATTGGCACATAACTGTAGGTGGGCGACATTGACAAAAAGAAATATCTCAATCCTTTTTAAGAGTATTCTGAAAACAATAGTCACACGATGTCACTCCAATATGTGTTCAAACATGTCTTTAAATGTATTAGTTAAGGTTTAATTAACAGACACATGTGAAATGTAGGTCAATTTAATCACAAACAAGGCAGAAATATCACATAATACCTTTTTCATTTTTAATCAGCTTTTTGTAGCATTGGTTTTACTATAAATTATGCTTTCAATATTCAAAATGTTCAAATCCTCAAACAATAGGCGCAATATTATCTGTATTTCAATATATACTGCACCTTTTACATATGTGTCTCAAGTTTTGTTTAGACATTTGGTAGCACTTTATAATAACTACACTTCTATTAACCTTTATAAAGCATGAACAAGACTTAATTCATAATGAAATACTAGATAAATAATTAACAATGATTCTGGCTTTGTAACTACTTAATACCTCCTAAGCCTAAGCCTGAATCATTCTCAATAAACTATTTGTTCCTATCTGGATTATGAGTCTTTTTTCATGCTTTATTAAAGCTAATTAAGGAGTAGTTATTGTAAATGAAAGCGGAACAGTTTGAGTGGATATTCAAACACATTATACTCATTGTACATCATTATGGAGAAGGCTGACTAATCACGTATCAATCTTCGATACACACTTGAGCCGATGGTCAAGTCAAACGCATAAAGACACTGCCAGCACAATTCTACCAAATACAATACACATTTTTGAATCAGTGTCTCCATGTGACCCCTTTCTATATGTTCAATTTCCTATAAATAAATGAGCAGGTGATATTTGCTTTTCGCTGTAATTGCAATTTTCCATTACAGTTCCTAATTTATTCTTGTCTGAAAAAAATAATTAGTCACTGAGGTGGAGAGGTGTGCAGCCGTCCACTAAAGCTCGCTATAGCTGCTCTGAAATCGCTGCTTTTATTTCACTACATAAACTTGGTGGCACCGCACACTGACCCTGTCTCTCTGTTCACATTTCTAGAATAAGTCTCCGAATAACACAATTACTGAGGTGTTTTTTTCCTATGAATAACTGACTTTTTCTATATTTTCTGTGACTCGGGGAAGAAGCCTATCTTATAGTGTAGGCTATACAAGCACAGTGGCCCTGAGAGGAGAGAGGCGGAGGAGGTGCTGTATTCAAAGCACCTTGGTTTGTCTCCAAAGGTCAAAGGTGAAGACTCTCAATACCTCCATCAGGGCAAAACAGAAAGGAAAGAATAACTCAAGGTTAGAGCGCCAATGGATTTTTCTCAGAGACGTGCGAGCTGCAGAATAAAAACGTCAAAACTTGCTTTTGTCAACACGGTCTTAGTTTTATGTCATGTCTCAATCTACACAGTTTAATGCTGCACAGTATAACTTCAACCTGCTCTTTTTCAAGTAGAGAAGCCAAATTTTGTAAAATAATATCATCAGAATGTTAATGCAATTTTAGTTGTAATTGCAACGGTATAGGGAATTAGCTGCCTGCAAGGGCCATTGTGTTTTGATTTGATCAGCCACTAAAATATGGTCATAAAAATAATTTTAAGATGGAGTTTGTCTTAGATCGGTTATATCGGAGTTCACTGTTCATGTTGTTGGTCAAATGAGTGGCTCTTCATTATAGTGAGTGAATTTGGCTGCACGATTTGGGGAAAAAAACATCTAATTGAATTTTACTTTTTTCCTGAGTGTTGCAAGTGCAATTAGATTTGTGATTTATGCTTTAATAAAACTATTTATTTCTTTTTCACCAAATTCACATTTAAATGGTTTCAGGAGAATTGACAAAAATACTGATAATCTAATAACAGAGTCACATTGCAGAATCAGAGCTAAAGTGTAATATTTTGTTGTTTCTGGAGCAAATTATAGTAGGCTACTTCTTCATCCTGTGCTATTTGCTAATTGCGTCCATACAAACTGCAATTTCGATTCAATTACAATTAATCCTGCAGCTCTAGAGTGAACTCAAGAGTGTAGCGTTGTCTACTGATGTCAGCTCTACTAAAACGCCTCTATCCAGTGTGTTCCTCAGTTGACGAATACATTATTTTAAATTCTACAAACTGCGCTTCAAACAACTCTTTTAAAAGTGATTTTTGTGCATTGACCAGATTCCGAGCAGGTTGTCAGCACGAGTCAGTCCCTCGTCTGACGCTCTGTGCTTGTCTGTTTGGAGGTGGAAGAGACACTGTGGATTTATCTGATCTTACAAGCCATCAGAGTGAGCAGAGCGGGGCTAAACATGACCTGAAGTGTGCCGGCCCCCCAGCAAACGCCACTGTCACCTTAGCCAACTGGAGCTGTCGTTTCGCTCAACAACCCACGAGATCTGACAGCTGTGGTGTTCCCAAAACAAATCACTGCTGCATTTGGTAACACTTCACATCCCGGAGATGGAGCGCGGGCAGAGAGGAGAGGCTAACGCTAAAGCTAATGCACTGGTTTCAAATATCTTCTCTTTGTGTATTGACTGGTCTCTACTCTTTGGCCTTCAACTCTATCAGTCCTCTGCGGGTAATCTAAATAGCAGAGAAGGCACTCGCTATAAGGCTTTGTGCTGTTGTGTGTCTTATATTCTTGCAAGAAGAAGTCAAATAATGCATTTACATTTGGAGGTTTTTTCCCCTTTTTTTGAATCATGATATATTGCTGCAGAAAATATTACAATTAACGATAATATTGCTATTACGAGCTTTTTTCCCACTGATACAATAACTCTAAAGCCAGACAAACCCATTAAACTCTTTTCTAAATGTGCAGTATCGTTAAAAGACATTAGCTACAACAAATGAAGAGCACAATTAACCAATAATTAACCATAGAAGTTATTCATTTAATCCTGAACAGTTCAAATCTTATTGTATTGTGTTGTAAAAATAACAAAATTAATTGTTTCAGGTATGATCTATGAAAAAAATACGTTGATATAGTAATTATCATGACAGACGTAGAAAAGGGAAAGGGAAGAAAGAGCTACATTAGTATTATATTATGAATTTTTATTAAATTAGTAAAAATAATTGGCATTGAGAAGTGGTGACATTCACATATATGAATATCATTATTTTTTTATATTCTACCAATAAAAATAATCAGATTATATATTTTTTTACAATGGATCAGAAGTCATCAAGTATCACACAAACATTTAATTGACGGTAAAATTAATTGTTACACCTCAAGTGATGATTAAAGTAATGATGTGGTAATTGCATTCTAATAGATGGAAGTGTGGCAGTATTAATACTCACTCACACTCAAGTAACCATAGAAACCATAGTATTAGTATATAGTAAAGCAGAGTATCGTATATTTAGTGTCCATCAAGGAAAGCCTATAGTAAATATTTGATTCTGGTATTTTTGGGGCACAGACTGTACAAGTCTTTGTTTCAGATACGGAATAATGACTCGAAGCTTACAGTGTCATTATGAATGCTGTCACAAAGTGCGTTTTGTTCTGAGGCACTACTCACAAACTGTCATTAACTATCTTCATTTTTCCTTTGTCTCCTCAACTACCGTGGATCAGAAACTCAAGGGTGAAGGTTCAGGAGAGAAAGTTTTAACTAGACAGCTTATTGAAAATTCACAAAATAGGGATTTGAAAAAGTAACACAAAAACACAAGACATTTAGTCTGTGTTTATTGATAAATTTAATCGTAAAGTGCTTGACTAAATTAGGTGTTTTTCTGGTTCTCTCTCTGTGTTTTGTAGAGAGTGTTATTCTTCTTCGTAAATGACGTTTTTAATGAGGACACGCACACACTTAGCTGCCACACTCAAATGGACCTGTCAGACAGAGTTTAAATACAGATTTTTGACTATTTGTTCTCGAGCTGTTTTTAGACATCAAAACCACGAGCGAGTGAGACGTGGCTTCCATTGATGTGTTGTTTTCATGTCACAGTACCAACGTATCCATAGCCGTTTGAAAATATTAGTTCATCTGAATTCAGTTTTCCTCCTTTACATTGGAATGAGACTAACTTTTGATTGAATTTTGCTTCTAATGAGACTAATACAAATGCTGCTAAATTCTCTCATTGTAATGATTTCAGAAATTTAAAAAAGGTAATTCGTGGTTTATCATTAATTGTATAAAACATTTAGACATTGGTTGCAGTATCCGCCCAGCTACACACTATTGGGAGAATTTGTGAATTTGTATCTATCAAAGATTACTAGTTTCTTATGTCTATATATTCTTTATATTCTGATCAATGTTGATGGTCTCTGTGCTCTACTCAAGGCCCATAGTTGGTGAGACAGGCATTAGCAGAGATAAGCTTAAGATCAACAAATAAACAAACATCCAACCTCTAAATAGTTGCCAAAAATGACATGTTTTTGATTTGCAAGCCAGTATTTTGAACTATAAACAGCTGTGATGCATTGGATATAAAGTTTGCTTCCATAATATCTTGTTTTCCTCTTTTTCACTGAATTGATCCTCATACACAGTTTTGTGCTTGTTGTCTCTCCAGCAGCTGGTTTGGAGGAGAGGCTTCGGTTCCACTACACAGATGAACAACAGAAAGGAGGACATGGAGATCTCATCTCACTACCGGCAGCTCCTGCGCGAGCTGAACGAGCAGCGGCAGCACGGCATTCTGTGTGACGCCTGTGTCATCGTGGACGGAAAGATCTTCAAGGCCCACAAGAACGTCCTCCTGGGCTCCTCGCGCTACTTCAAGACCCTCTACTGCCAGGTATCGCACAGGGGACAGGCAACAGGCGTTATTGATCCACAAGAGAAACTCTATAATAGCACTAGAAATGTGTATGTGTTTTTAAGTCTGAACCTGAATAAAATAGAGGCCATACTATGATACTTATAGTACTCTTAAGCTTATTTCTAAATGTAAAATGTTTTGTCTTACTTTGGAATACTGAGACTTATAGTACTAGCCCAAACTTTAAGCCTATAATAGTAGCCCAGTTATACAAAAAAAAACATTCATTTCATTCAGTACTGAGTGATATATTATTTTAAAGTACTTTCACTTTCACATTTGTGTCCTAATCTCTGCACCCAAATCTAAACCTTACTCTTTTTTTCTCAGGTTAAAAAAGGAGCCGAGCCCCCTCACCAGACGACTGTCACTCACCTGGACATCGTCACGGCAACAGGTTTCAAAGCCATTTTAGACTTCATGTACTCCGCGCACCTTGCCCTCACCAGTAAAAACGTCATAGAGGTCATGTCCGCTGCCAGCTATCTGCAGATGACTGACATCGTCCAAGCGTGCCACAGCTTCATCAAGGCGGCTCTGGACATCAGCATACGCTCCGAAATGGCCGACGAGCTGGCGGACTTTGAGATGGGGGCAGTGGCTGCGGCTGGGCTGGGAGGAGGTGGTTTACCTGGCGCTGGGAGTGTAGTTGGGGGAGTACTAGGAGGCGCTGGTGGGGGAATAGTTGGAATGGCATCTGAAGCTTTGGCATCAATCATGTCTGGACGCAGCACCTCGCCCTGGCTAGCTCGCCGAACAAGCCCTGCAAACTCGTCAGGCGATTCAGCCATCGCTAGTTGTCACGAAGGTGGTAGTACTTATGGCAAAGAGGACCAAGAAGCACCCAAAAGTCACGAGAGCCAAGAGGAGACCTGCCATGACTCCCAACCAGCCTGGCCACATGACTACAGGCCCGTCACAGTGAAGGAGGAGCAGGTGTCGCCCGCGTCCTCCTCTCACCCACGGGACACGCAGAGGGGTGCAGCCCAGAGCCAGACAGAGCAAGGTGTGGGGCAAACGGGAAACGGAGACGGGCCTTGGCAACCGTTGGCCGGGTCGGGTAGGAGGAAGAACAGAAAGAACAAGGACACTGTCAGGCATATTACCCAGCAGGCCGAGCGAAACTGGGACAAAGAGCGGGACCGAGAGAGGGACAGTCGACCCGGGTCGCCTCTGCCCTCCATGCTGGCAGTGGCCGGGTGGAACTACAACGGACAGGACATCCCAGGTAAGGAAAATTAAATAACCTTAAAAGAAATCCCTAAAAGATTTCCAATCGCTTGATCTGTGAATGACAAGACCCTTTTCAGTCTGTGTGAATGAATGGCTGGTTACGAGAACGAGACAGTGAAAGCTGTTATGTACTTAAAGGCATCCAAAGGTGTTTCACAGTCACTAGAAAGAATTAGAGTTTCTAGGAGTTTGGTACAGCGCCACTGATTAACAAATCGCAGATGAATTACCGATAATTGGCTTATGTTAAATGTAGTAACACCTCAGTGCCCAATCTTAAGTGTGCGCCAGTGAAAATTTGCTAATTGTCAAACCAATCCAATTTTTTACTCCGTTTAAGTTATATAGATGCCAGAGTTATTGTGTTTTAAAACGACCTCCTTTCCTCCTTGAGCAGAGAGATTAACAAGTTTCTCCGTTAATGTGTTAGTCCTAAGGTGATTATCTGAAATCTAGGTGTGAAAGGTCTGTGTAAATACTGACCACATAATGCAGCCCCCACTTACAGCGCTTTATGTAACACATGTTGTTGATCCACGGACACAGACATTATGTTGTAAAGAGAATTGCTTTACTCTTCTGAATACTTATAAAGCATACCAGTCTGTGTGATGTGTGTGCATGTGTGGGGCCCAAGGCGTTGATAGGTAGATCATTAAAAGTAAGAGAAGCTAATCCTGGGCGCATTAAGGGAGTTGGCTGTGAAATGGGCACACGTGTCGTGCAGCAAAAGAAAACAGGATAATTGAATTGACCTGGGTCACTGCACGGATTACCAGTGAGTCCTCGCCATCTCAGACTCCGCCCTTTCCCTCTCTCTCTCTCTCTCTCTCTCTCGCTCGCTTGCTCCTTCTCCCTCTCTCTCTCTGGGGTTTAGGAAAGGACCTCCAGAAGGGCACAGGCAGGAAAATGGGAGAGAGGGGCTAATGAGGCAGTGAAGTAACAAATTCAGACATGAAAACACGTCGAGATTAAGACAGTGAGATATCTGTTTGACTTTACTAATCAACATTATTAAAGTAAAGCACATATTTGCTTCCCAATTTTAAATAAAGTAACTGGCAGACAAGGAGATTTTTTTAAACATGGAGGTTAGAGGAAGACTGGTATTAACTGGTTAAGATTGGGGTATTTGGCCAAGAAAAAAAAGAAACAGTTTATTCCATCTCTAGCAACATGATATGACTTTCAGCTGCGGTGAATGCAGATAAAAAGATTCTTTATTTGTATGAATAGTGTTGAGAGTTGAGTGTTTGGGTTGTAAGTGGAGTTGGTTGTTTCTAAGGCTGAAGCACATGATCCCTTGTCCTGACAGCTCGGATGTGCCTCCTTGTTGTGTCGAAGCCATTTGTTAGGGGCGGTTTCTGTGTGTTTAAGGGGGTCTTTGTGGAACTGGTTTTAGTGACATTCAAACAAGTCTCAGATTAGCTCTTGACCACAGGGAGTAGTTCTCCTCAGTTTACTTCTAATGTACTTCTTTGAATTGTCTTAATGAGCAAATTGAGACTGTGGTGCAAGGTTATTATGACCAGGATTTACAGGGTTTATCTTGCAGGTAGTATGTAGGGGTTTGTCGTCTTAACTCCCTAAGATCCTTAACAAAGGAGATTTTCGCACCTGCGGCAGAAAATACAAATCAGATGCACGGACATATGGAAGGGCAGGGTATTAGCCCATTCTATTTAGAGTGTTTAAAGAACAGGATGTTTTTATCAAGCAGGTAGTTAGATTTGCTCCTAATACTGCCCATGTGGTGGAACACAAGCATGATTAGCAGACAAGACACTAAGTAACTAACTAAAGCTGCTAATTATCAAATACATAAAGTCGCCTTAAAGTTTATAGTGTTTTAGAATATTTTCCTTATACCAATACCGTTTTATTATGTGATTCAACACAACACACATGAAGAAAATGGATAATGTTTTATAATACCTACTCTTATTTGGTTAACAAAGATTTGAATGAACAAATAGTTTATTAAGAATGATTCAGGCTTAGTAACCACTTAATTAATACCCCAATCCTATATTCTAACTCTTACCTCTTAATTAAGTAGTTCCTGAGCCTAAATCATTTTAAGTCAATTGTTTGTACAGTATACATTTTATTCATGCAGCTTTTGACAAACAGAA